>JAOTQK010000001.1:8000-26022 GCA_025642025.1 Rhododendron ferrugineum
AGATGTCACATGGGGGCTCAGCTGGATGCCCTGTTTGTATGCCTAAGAAGAAAGGTCAGAGGTCTAGAAATAAGACAGTGCTTACAGATAATGGGTTAGTGAGCAAGTCCCGATCAAGACCTCGGCAATCTCATGGAACTACTTCTCTGTACCCACATGAAAGTGATTCATTTGAGAATCCGTATGGATGCCAACAAATTTCGAGGGTAATTTTGCTAAGTCGTCGTCTTTTTTAGTGTTCAGTACACTTTCTTTGATTGCTAACTCATTAGATGTGAACTGGGTGCTACAGTTCGACATCTTGACTAATCTTCAGAAAGACCAGATATTGATCAAGATAGAAAACATGCCTCAGTTGAGGCTTGCCCCACCAGCTGTTTATCACGAAAAGGTGAAGAAAGGGGTTGATCATCTTACAGGTGAAAGTAGCAGCGCTCTTGCAAGAGTAGGAAAACCGAGTAAAAGCAGGCAACTTAGAGAAATAAAAGTAAAGGGATCATCAATCAGGTTGCCATTGAAATCAAATATCTTTGGTGAGTTAAATTATCATTCTGGAAATTAGAAATCTACATTATGTGTTTTGCATCACTAGCATGGAGGCTTTTCCAGGCAACAAGGAGAAGTCGAATAAGCGGTGAAACATTTTAGTATGTTTATGCACTAAGAGCATTGAGTTTATACGGAGGCAGTCTATCAGCTCATCACTGCTATTTTGGATTTTAAATGATCGGCTGCACCAGAGTCGGAAGTACACAGTTTAACCTTGACCTTTTGTTTTTCCCTTTCTTGACGATGAACCTTTACTGTTGTTGATATCAAGTATTGCTGGTGTCCAGGTTTGTAACTTGGTGATACTGTGTAGGATTACAGTAGATCAATGCAGTATTTTCTTTTTGCTTCAAAAAAGGTCTTGTATCTGCGAACTGATTATCATTTTAATTGCAGTCTTGGATGGAAAAATAGGGGAGAAAACTACAGATACATTATTGTGTCTATTTTGAATCAGCGCTGTTACAAGACATCATATTCCTTTTTTCTTTTCATAGCTAACACCATAGCATAATTATCAAACAAGAGAAATAAAAACCACGACTAGAGATGCACCCTAGCCGCGTGGCAAGAGCATGAGCATCTTGCCCGAGTTCACAATTTACTTTACACATACAAACACAATTGAAAAGACTAGAAATGGAAGTTAATTCAGCAAAAAGCTGAGTAAGTTGCCATTCGGATGTTTGCTTCCGATTCAAATAATGAATCATCGTCAAACAATCTGTGGAAACATTAACACGGAGAAAATTGTGTTCACAACTCCATGTGAAAGCTTCTGCATAGGCAAATACTCGGAATGCAAAGCTGACGAATCAAATAAACTATTAGACTGCTGGTGCAACACCTCCCTGTTGGACTCTTGATCACAAAACCCAGCCCCAGCTCTTCTTGTATCTCTGTCCCAAGCTCCATCAATAACCACCAGGAGCATCTGACCCTCTTCATCCAAATGATCACTTAGTCTTCGAATCCTGTTAACCCAGCTAGAAGGAACGACCCCAACTTCCCGAGGCAAAGGATCAAGACAACTATAAATGACTCTCATAGCCACCCGATGGACTCGATCACTTCAAGAATTAGAGCGTTGGTATCATACGCAGATTGAATCCATTACCCCTGGAAAGCTATGACTGAAAATATTTGAAAATCATCAGGAGTTGAGTTAACCCAAGCCATATCTGGTGTTTGGTGCGGCATAATGACCAGAGACACCAAAGAGGTTTCCCAAACTTGCTGAGAACCAATATAAGAAAAACAGAAATGGTGGAGAGTCTCAGGCTCCAATTGAGAAGTGGGAAATAGACTGACAACATAAAAACAAAACTAAAACCTCTCAGAACTAGGTTCCTAGAGTATCTGCAGCTAGAAGGGGCTACATATAGGCTCGCGGCATAACTAGCGACACCATCAGCGGCGCGGTTCCATATTTGCTAGGTTATCTACTACTTGGTTTCCCTCACATAGAGTGTAGCCCATGGCGCGATCACATCTGTCTATAGAGCTCTACAATCAATGATCAAGTTTCTGTGAGTGTAGTGGAGTGGAGTGGCTTAGGATTGCAACAAATCTGAAAGAACTGCTAAATCGGTTCGAACCAAACCAAACTGTACATTTTGGTCCGGATCTGTGGATTAATGGTCTGGTCCCGATTTCAAAAAATTATGAACCGTTGCACTATATGGTTCAGTCCATGGTTTTTGGTATGAAACTATGGATTATCCAAACAGGACTGTTCATCTATCTATCTATCTATAAATATATATATATATATGTGTGTGTGTGTGTGTGATATGTACATACGTATGTCCATAGATTTACTATTGGGTGAATATATTAGTGTACTTATATCTTACTATTAGTTCTAAAACTTAAAATCTTGGGAGGTCAAATGTACTTAGACCATTGAAGCTAAAGGCAATCAGCAAAAACGTGAGATAGTACCAAACATCCCTAATTATTTTTCTATTCTTTACGCTCACCACCCTCTCGTCTCCTACACATACATCTTTGTGTCTGTACTATTCTCACTCATTCAAGTGTTAGTACATTGGGAAATGACATTATATTATTGTACCGGTTAGAATAAGAGTTGGACTAAGTCCCACATTGGTTGCTTATGTTATGTAACTAGTCACCACGTAATATAAATAAAGCTTACGTGTGTTAGGGTTAGTTAACACTCTACGCACTTTTCCTATCCTTTCTAACATCATGGTATTAGAGCATTATCCTAACCTTAGTCTGCCACCATAACCTTTTCCGTCCACCAGTCGTTGCCGTCCACCACCCGTCACTATCCATCATCAACCATCATAATCAAAACCCTAGCCTCCTCTACTGCCGACATCAGATCCTCACCCTCCTCTACTGCTAACATCAGATCCTCCAAACCCTAAACCTCCACAGTCGAAACCCCAACCTCCAAACGTTACCCAGTCCACCGTCGGCCATCGCTACCCATCGTCAGCCATCGCCGACCCTCGCCAACCTCCGGTGACCACTCGCCAACCTCCGGCGAACCTCCTCCAGATCATTACGACCTCCGGTGAGACCCTAGATCTGCTGGATTTTCTTGAAAACCACTGGGTCTTCTCTTCTTTGATTTATCTGCATGATCTTGAGGTATATCAGTGAGTTTTCAGTCCGTATGTCTTCTGTTCACTCTCTAGTTATTGTATTGCAAACCTTATGAGTATCTGTTTGGTGGGTTTCTGATTTTGTGGCTTTATCCGTACCTATTTATGTTGCCATCTGTTCGAGATTGGATATTTTGGTTGGTTGGTTGGTTGTTGGTCGTAGGTGGTTTATGTTATCTTAGTATTGGGTGTTGAGTTTTGCTCTTGTAGTTGATTTTGTTGGTTCTTGGTATTGATTTGGTGCAATGGATGAGTCGAAGTCTGAATCTCGTTTTGCTACTAGTTCTACTATTGTTGCAAGTTTGTCTAGTTCCTCTTGATTTCGTGAAAGGTTGTCTATTACCTCCACTCCTCCGAATGGTAAGAATTATGTTGTTTGGGCTAGAGCAGTCGAGGTTTATTATGTGGGTCAGAAACGTTATCATTATTTGACAGATGATCCTCCCGCAGTGACTGCTGCCACATATGAGGCATGGGTATCTGAGGATGCTAATATTCGGTCTGATTTATGGAATAGTATGGAAGAACATATTGCTAGCACACTGGTTTTCTTACCTACGGCCAAACAAGTTTGGACACAGGCTCAAGAGATGTATTCTGGTGTTAACAATCTCCATCGCACATATGATCTTCATCAGTCCTTCTTTTCTATCTCACAGGGTAACTTATCTTTGGAAGCTTATTATGGTAAGTTCCGTGGTATCCGTAAGGAGCTTAATATATGTGAGCCGATTTCCTCTGATGTTCAGGTCATGCGGCGCCAGCGTGAGCGTATGCAGGTTGCTCAATTTATATCTGGTGCATCATCCACATATGGTCATGTTCGTAATCATCTATTGGGGTCTCGTGATCTACCTTCTCTCAGCAAAGTATTTAGTCGCCTTCGTCAGTCTTCTGTATCTGTGTCTGCGCCACCTCCTGATCGCTTAGCATTGGCTTCCGTGGTTTCTGGTGTATCTAGTACTTCATTAAGCCGTGGCCGTGGTCGCGGCCGCGAGTCTAATTTTAACAGTCGTGGTCGTGAGTCTAGATTTAGTGGACGTGGTTCTGGCCGAGGTTTTGGTGGGCGTGATTCTAGTATGGGTAATCGTGGTTCTGGTATTAGTGGTTTTGGTCGTGATTTTGGTGGTCGCATGTCAGGGGGAGGTAGTCATGGTCGTGGCTATGATTCCCGATTGTGTACTCATTGTAAGGGGACCAATCATACCGTGGAGACTTGTTGCGATCTTCATGAGTTCCCTCAGGCTCATCAGGCGGCTATTTTTGAGGATGTTGAATCACTTTCTCACCCTGCCGACTCTGTGGTGACTATTTTTGCAAAAGAGTATCAATGACTTGTGTCAAATCAGACTTCATCCTCTACTGCTACGCTCGCTCAGACAGGTTCCTCCGTTGTTTGTGTTGCCTCTTCTCGTTCTTCCACCCCTTGGATTATCGATTCTGGTGCTTCTGATCAGATGACTGATGCCCCAATACCACATTGGGCCATCATAAAAATTTTGCTATATTATGAGTGCAATAATGCTAGCTGTACAGAAACAATAGCATACAAAAAATGTACAACCTGCATGTGGGGTCCACTTTTGGGTTCCACACAAATAATTCAAACCGGTTATTAATTTTAAAATAATTTGTTGAGTGTCTCTACGAAAGATCAACTTGGATAAGTATAAGTAGTTGATCCTAAATTATGAAGGAAACTTAGAAGATTGGATCAACTACTTACACATGTTCAATTAGGCTATTTTTTGCAAAGTCGCTTGAAATAATATTATAAACTTGATGAACGATTTGGATTATTTGTATGGAACCTAAAAGTGGACCCCACATACAGTTTGCACATTTTTTGTACGCCATGTTTATGTGCTAATTGTCAGATTGATTATGAGTGGGACCTTGGGATGATGTGGTCCAAAAAATGCTATTAGCAATGATACATGCAACCATGGCCTACACAATGCATATATTATAGCAAAATAGTCCAATTGCTACAAAATTGAGTGGACAATTCTGCTACCACTTGTGCACTATGTGAGCTATCATTGTATGGATCATTGATTATATAGCTAATAGCAATATTAGCTAATAACTAATAGCAAGATGATGATAAAAAAAACTAATAGCAAGATGGTCTAGTTTTATTTTTTATTTTTATATGGATCATTTATTATATAGCTAATAGCAATATTAGCTAATAACTAATATGTTGTAGCAAGATGGTCTAGTTTTTTTTTTTTAAACGACCGTCATCTAGCACAGCACGTTGTGTCTCTTGTTGTGTTCCTCTCGTTGTATACATGGTATCTTTGAATGCTACACGCACAACGGTTGTGCAAAACACTAAGCACAACTAATCTTTATCCGTCCATTGTTATAATAAATGGTCAGGATTCGCTCAAACTCTTCTCCAAAAAAGTTAAACTTTTCACTGGAGGAATTTTTTAAAAATCTAGACCGCCCAAATACATCTGAACGGCCAAAATTTGTTACACAATCAACACAACGGTTGTGCCCCAAATACATACCTAAGCGCACTGTCACGTCCTCGATTTTCAACATAAATATTAAAGATTTTCCATAAATAAAAATTCTCACAATAATACAAATATTACCCAAAAGCCATTTCCATTTCCCCCTGTTCGCAAATCATTTCCAAACTCCTAAGCATTTCCAAATTTACAACCTTGGCCCGACGGCCTAAAGCCACTAGATCACGTTAAAAGAAAGTTAAGGGTTTACAGGAATCCTTTGTTTTTATGAGAGAGAAATATAACAATAATAAGATTACAATGTCTTCATCCGAAGATAAATTTTGTAAGAGATGCAGAATTAACTCTCTGAAGTCGCTTTCAACAAAAAATGATGAAGACTGATGCACGTCAAGCGCTCCATGCAAATGTCCTTGCAATGTACTTAAAAATGATAGG
This sequence comes from Rhododendron ferrugineum, assembly GCA_025642025.1. Lineage (NCBI taxonomy): Eukaryota > Viridiplantae > Streptophyta > Magnoliopsida > Ericales > Ericaceae > Rhododendron > Rhododendron ferrugineum. Next base: position 14,116 of record JAOTQK010000001.1, read on the forward strand.
TTGAGCTACACTAGCTCAGTAAAGAAATCTATACTCAAGCTATATGAAAATGTGATGAAATATGCACCAGAAATGAATGAGGGTTGACAGATACCCCCAAGGTACGAATGATTACCAACGAGCTACGCGCTGTAGTCAAAGGGTTCTAGGCTTCACATAAATGTCACTGACCGTCTACTTCTCAGACTAGATACATAAATAATCTCACGTCAATCCATATTATTCTATAAATCATTCCAAATCATCTTATTAATCTTCATACGATACCACAATCTTTCAGTGCCCACATTATTATCATCAAATCCCATCATTTACAAAATCTTTCCTTTTGATTTCAAAACAATTCAAAGAACACTCAAAACCATTGTAGGTCGAGTTCCGTTGATTCAGGTTGAATACCGGAGTATTTCTTGTTAAAGGATCCATTTTTTTTCCTTTCTTTTCATCAAAAATATTTCCCATCAATAATCACTAGGGTCACCTCGAGTCTATTTCCCTCGAGCGTACGGTCACCCCGAGTCTATTCCCTCAATAAAAATAATAATAATATGGGTCACCTCGGATCTATTCCCTCGAGCGCAGGGTCACCCAGAGTTTATTCCCTCAATAACGACCACTTTGGGTCACCTTTTATACTTTTCACAACCGTCATCATTTTATAATCAGCTTCATCAACAATTTATTGGTGGTATCACAAGACTTCAATCAACCATTGCATAACTCCACTGATGTACGTGCTCATGCCTTTTCATTGGTTTACCTATTCGCATCCTACATGGCGTAATAAGCCCATATTCACATAATCCCACAATACTCTTTCTATTTGTTTCTATGTTTGAACCTCACACAACGAGTGCCAAAGAGTTGAAAGGTTCGACGGGTCGAGAGGACATGAGTTATTGTATGATCACAAACAGTTCTTTTCAACATCGATTTCATTTCAAGCATTCTAAACAATCAACTATATCATAATATCAGCTAACGAACAAACACATACATTTCCTATGCACGTCACCATACTCTAAGTAACGTACCATCTCATAGTAACTCTATAACGTACGACCCGCTTGTACCGATTTTAAATATGCAAGATGAATAGCTTCAATGAGACGACTCATGAGGGGACGAGTTACTAAGTTATCCTCCGAATCGCTAGACCAGCTCACACCTACCAAATACACCCATCGGAACACCTCACATTGCCTACGGTACTCCTAAGCAACCTTACGATACTTTATTCATTTCCAACGCTATCAATGTTACGATTTATGAGTGTCTTGGGAAAGGAAACGATCAATGAATCATCAGAGGATGAACAACCAAGCTTAGAGATGGTTTTAAAGTGTTTTAGAGGTGTTAGAAGTGATCGGGGATCAAAAAGATGGAGTTTAGAACAAAGCTGAAAAACTGCCCCTAAGCCAAAGGTATCGATACCTTGCCAAATGGTATCGATACCATTTGACCAAAAAGTGCTCCAGACGCAAGGGTATCGATAACAAAGTCAAAAGGTATCGGTAACAAGTGATTTTCTGGGTTTGGTAACACAATGGTATCGATAACAATACAAATGGTATCGATAACAGTTCAGTTCGAGCAGATTTCTGCAAATTTCCAAAGAAGAACACAAACACTCCTACCAATGATTCAAGGCACGATTTAAGTGCAAAATCAACTCATAAACATATAACTAGAGCAAGAAATCCCTACCTCGAAGTTGGAGCGCAAACACTAAGAGAGATCGGGCCTCGACCTTCAAAATCAACACCAAGCCAAATACGAACCACCGAGCTCCTACGAACGCAATACGAGCTCCAATACATGAAGAGGTGAAGGTTGGGAGGTTGATTGATGGAGGGTTGAAGTTGTATTGGTAGATTTTTGGGTAAGAGTAAGAGGGAGAGAGAGACTTGGGATTTTAATCCCCTACACATACACCTTTCTATATATACTCACACACACACAAATTACACTTGCACTCCCTCTAATTGCAATTCTATCATTCAAACCCCAAATCAATTAAACTTAATAAATTTCATATTTTCCTCATTTATAATATTGAATAAACCTTTTAATAATTTCTAAAATTACGGGTCCTTACACGCACATCCACACTAAGAGCATCCCCATTGTAATTAGCAAATGAGTGTAGATAAACAAATTTAACAATAATGCTAAAAAAACATCCCACATTGTAATAAGCAAAGTTAGAAGTCTTTTAGCAAATAACCAAATTCCATTCATTCCATAACCAAACTTAACAACTTTTACCAATAACCAAAACTCAATAACTAAAAAACACTCCACATTAAAATTGTCTCATCGAGACGAATAATTTGATGTGGTCGGGTGTGTAATTGAAACTCATTTGTGATTGGACATATGTGCATTGTATATTGTGGGGTTTTTTTTTGGTTAAAGATGCAAAAATAACCAATGTGGTGATAGAGGTTGTTAAGTTTGATTATAGACTAAATAGATAATCAAATACTGACGTAGCACATTTTGGTTATTGGTTTTGATTATTACCATTGCGATGCTCTAATAAGAGTGATGGGTCCCGCACAGACCGTGCCACTTCAGCAGCCACGTTGGTGCGTAAACACAGTAGGTGAAATTAAACAAAGACCCCCTCATCTATACGTTTTGGACACGAACACCCTCTAACCTTTAAAAACGCCCACAGACACCTCCTCATGTATTACCGTTACCCAAGTTAACCCCTTCCGTTGGATTGCCGTTTGTTTCAATGGCACGTGTCAGTGCTTTTGGCCTTTTTTAGACAAAAATACCCTTGACAGAATCTGTATACCTCCCCCCCCTTTCTCTCTCTCTCTCACTCCTACGGCAGCCATGGTAGCTGCCAATAGCAGTACCAAGGGCACTTGCAATGGCGATTCAGGCGGCGATTCTAGCGCGGGGGAAGAGGCCTCTTCCTCCTCCCTCTGGGCTCCCCTTTCCCGCCCCATTGTTCTTTGGTAGCTAGATGAGAGTCGCTTCTCCTCATTCTCTCTAGGGTTCAAGCACTGTCCCTCCACATCTCCTCTTTGCTCCGACCATCCGACGGCCTAACGGCGTGGGTGGTAGGGGGTCTTTGAAGGGCTGTTCGCGCGGCCTCCAATCGATTCAATCCTAAAGTGAACCTGGTTCGACCCAACGGTGGTGGGCTTGCGACTGGTGAGGTGGGTGACCACGAATCTGGTGCAGTGGTGTGCAGCGGTGCTTCGTGTCTGGGTTGCGGGGTTCAAGGAACTCCGGCGACTGCGGCTGAAGGGCAGTGTACATCTTGCTCTCTGGCGTTTGGTGGTTCTGTCCGGATTGGTGGTTGGGGATGGTTGTGCCTGGGTCAAGGTGGTCGGCGGGTTCTAATGGAGGTCTTCGATGATTGGCGCACCTCCGACGTTGGCTCACCGCTCATTTCACTACTCATCTCGTCCAGAGAAAAACCCACAACTCAGAATGGATTGGCAGGTATCAATTGTATTAGAGGTTTTCTACTCCAATCGGCGGTAGGGACAATCATCTAAGGGTCTTTATTGTTGCCGGACCTCCCAACGGCAGGTATCATTCCTTGACATGTAGATCCATATTGAGAAACTCGAATGGGCAGCCATCTGTTTGGGCTGAGATTGGGTTAATCTTTTGGATCTATTTCATTAATCCTTGATATAGCTAGTTTTTTAAGGTGTGTCATCGTTTATGGGTAAATGCAGTAAACTGGCTTTAAGGGGAGATAGTGCAAGAAGGGAAGGGAGATGAAATTAGGTGTTTGAATTTTTTTTAGGGAAATGATATTGCCACACTTTTTTTTGTTAACGCCACACCCCTGCAGTGTATTTTTGCACTCAAAAACACACTGCAGGAGTGTGGCGTTAACAATTTAGGGTGTGGCAAAATCAGCTCCCTTTTTTTATCTGTGAGTGTTATTATAACAAGGGTATATTTGTATGAGTGTTATTATGACAAGGGTATCTTTGTCTTTTCAGCTATTCTGTTAACAAAGTTTGTGATTTTTTAGTTTCAAGAAAATGAGGGGATATCTGTGGGCGTTTTTAAAGGTTAGGAGGTGTTCGTGTCCAAAATGTATAGATGAGGGGGTCTCCATGTAATTTCACCGACACAGTACGTAGAATCTGTGTTTGTGACTTGTGCACTGCAGGTAGCATTTTCCCTCAAAAACCCTACCTTCTGCTAAGCCTTCAATACATTACCCTCGGCGGCTCACTCTGGTAAAGAACATCAAAAGCAATGTCGGATCAACAAGATGGGGGCGGTGCCTCTGAAGTTCTCAGCAAAAAGTAAGGTTTTCCGTTAATGTACCCATATGCGCATATATCTGTAATCTAATGAAAACTTGATTTTATTTAATTTCTCTGGTGGTAGTGCTCTCAAGAGAGAGTTGAAGAATAAGCAGAAGGAAGAGGAACGAAGGCGTAAAGAAGAGGAAAAGGCTAAGCAGGTACGGGGGCATACGTTCTGCTTTCTGTTGGTTATTGGCCAAAATAATGCTCCGTGCGGTAAGCCGGAAAAGAAAAAGGAACATTGGAATAACATCTTTTATCAAATCTAGAATTAGGACTTCCTGAGCAAAAGTCATTGGAGATATTCGTCAAGTGGATGATAGATTTGCATTTCAGAGTTTGACATCTGGGAGAGTGTACTAAAATTGGGTTTTCGTGAGGGATCTTTAGGATTTCAATCGGGGTATGTAGTGTCTTTCATATGGTTTTGGGGTCGTTTAGGTATATTTATACGGAAAGGTTTTTGTTTTTCCGATTTAATCAAAATTCCTTGTATTCAATTGGGTGAATATTAGGCAATGTTGTTATTGTGTCTGTGAAATTTCTCAGTTCCATGTTAGTATAAATTTTTCTTATCTCGTTCTAATTCTTTTTAGTTTTCTCCTTTTCATGCCACAAGCAAGGCCTCAACTGTTATTTCGTGGTTGTTTACCTTTTCAACTCTGAAACCACGTAATCAAGCTAAAAGAAATATTAATCCTTTATTACCTGCATGCCATTTTGGTATTTTGTCAACACCAAAACTTCACGAAGTATTGCTGGCTTCCAGCACTACTTTTCTGAAAAATGAGCACCATGCTGTTTTGGATATCAAGGAAAATCCTATCCCCATCGGTTTACCTTCCTAGGGACTTTTGTAACTTGATTTGAGTTTGTAAAAACTGTTCTATATCATAACTTTATTCCTTTTTGAATGGCCCTCAAAATTTGAGGCATGGGAGTTTTATTCCATATAGATATTGAGAAGGCAGTTCTAGATTTGGTGGATTTAGTGTTCGATTTTGAAAAAGTTATAAAATCCATTATTATATTGTTTCTTTAAGGGCAGGGGGAGAAGGGTGGGAGGAGGATAAGGGATGGAGAGGGAGAAGGAAGGGGGATAAGCGCGAGGGGGAGAGCTCATGCCCTTGGAGGGGCCTTAGCTAATCCTACCCCCTACCCTGGGATAAGCTAATCCGGGTGGGGTGAAAGACCAAATTGCCCCTCAAACCTTTTTTGTATTCCCAATGTAATAATTTAATGAGGGCAACCAGGTAATTTCATACATCATCCACTCTTATCCACCTACTATTATCCACCTATATCAACCTAAGAAGCACGGATACGGATATGGGTCATGGATACGACATGACACAGACACGTGATTTTTCTAAAAATTAGGACACGGACAAGTTGGGGGATACGTTAAGTACATAAATGAATAAATATATTTATATATATAAATTCAATATTATGTAAAAAAAATTATTTTTTCCAAATTAAAGATGAAAATTCCGATGAAAATATGAGAATAGCGGATTGTGTTTTCATTGTTAAGTTATTTGATATTGGCTTTAAATTTGGTTCATATCTCAAATAGTACATTGTTACTCCATTTCTAAGTTTTAAAAATTACATAACCACCCGAAACGTGTCTGATACGTGTCGGAATGTGTCGGAAATGTGTCCAACTCAGAAAAAATAATTAAATTTCACGTGTTGGACGCGTGTCGGGAACATGTACATGTCTGATACGTGTTCGACACGGATACGAAAGGCTTGTAGACGTGTCCGTGCTTCTTAGATATCAACTACTACTCAAACCAAGTATAATCTAATCCCCCTCCTTAACTAATCCCCCTTATAACATATCCACTTCTTATCCATCCTTCTTCCTTATCCATCCAAAACCTTATTCGTCTAACAAACGGGTCGTTATAGGATAAGCTAAATGATTGGCCTTAAAAAAAGGTGCCTCCCTACATGTTCCTCCTTGTCTTGTATTGGGCACAACATGGCTTATCACACTGTTATTACTAAGCATATCTTGAATTTCTGGTCTGCATTTTGACGATATTGACACTCCCCCAGGGTGCTGCAGTGTCAAACTCCCAGGTTTCAAAGCCCCAGATGGTAGATGATGAGGACATGGATCCAACAGTAAAGTTTCCCTTGTTACTTCTTTGTGCATTTTTCTCAGCTTGAAAGACTTGGGAATTGTTCTTTCATACATATTGTACCACATGCCTCAAGTTGTTTGTTGAACTTTACTGATTCTTTGCATGCAGCAATACTTTGAAAATAGGCTTAAAGCCATTGCAGCTTTGAAGATTGCTGGGAGTAATCCCTATCCTCACAAATTCCATGTTTCGATTTCAATCCTCGAATATATAGAGAATTATCAAAGCCTTACAAATGGTGCTCATCTTGAAGATGTTCAAGTATCTTTGGCTGGTATGAAATTTGTTATCTGAATACATATAGGGCTCTATTGTGTTTACTGATTGACTATGTAGGGTACTATTATCCACCATCATGTTTCCTTGTAAATGATCTCTATTATATTTGTTTTTTGCTAGGGCGAATCATGAGCAAGCGATCTTCTTCATCGAAACTGTTCTTTTATGATTTACATGGTGGTGGTGCAAAAGTTCAAGTTATGGCCGATGCGAGGTATTTAATCATTGTTACTACCTCATCAATATTGTTTTATGATGCCCCTTTTGTAATGGTAATCATTTTTATTGAAGTTTACAAATGTAAATGATTAGTTTTTTAGTTTTTGTATAGAACACCTACATTTGAATTCCAAAATGCCAAAAATAGATTTGGCACGAGGAGTCAACTCTAAAGCAAATGGTGTGGAACCAAATCCATGTTGGATTTGACACTTCATTTTGACATCTTGGGTGGATCAAAGGATCATGCCAAAAGTTTCCATTTCTACGCCACGTAGGGTTTGAAGCTATGATGCACGGACACGGACAGGGACACAAACACAGGGACACGGGAATTCTAAAAAAATGGGGACACGGACATGGCGGGGGACACGCCATGTGTATATTTATTTATATTTTTTTTCAATTTGTTTCCAAATTTAAATGGCAAATGTGGACAAAACGAAAATTCCATAGTTCCATTACCATTTAAACAAAACAAAACATCCATAAGTTCAATACAACCCTATTGAAAAATTACTGTTTAACTCCTGAATTTTTTTTTAAAATTTACAGTTTGACCCCAAATTTTTTTAAAAAAATTACAGTTTGACCCCAAATTTTTTTTTAAAATTACACTTTGACCCCACTGTGTCCCCCTCAAAAATTTATATTAAATTATGGCGTGTCCCATACGTGTCCCCTGAGGTGTTCCCGTGTCCAGACACGGCGAAACGTCGACCCCTAGAGGTGTCGGTGTTCATAGGTTTGAAGCCATGGGCTGAAGCTTTACTTTGTCCTACTAGTTGGTTCGCTCTTCAATAAATTGAAATTGATGTTGCTTAATTATTTGTAGTTGCTGTGTTGGGCGAGAGTAGAACTTGTTTTATTTATCAATTTGACGCCCCCTTATCGTAAGACCTAGACCTGTCCACGGGTCGGATTTGGGCGGGTTTGGGTCGGGTTGTGTTTTTTTGCACCAAATTGCAAAAAAGCACTTTAAAAAATTGCATATACAGTCGACAATCAGTGCATAAAGAGAGAGAGAGAGAGAGAGAGAGAGAGAGAGACGTAGACGTACCGCTGTAGAGTATCACAATCGATTGCCGGAGTCATGACACCCACGGCCACAGCGCTCTAGAGAGCGATTGAGTCGAGGTCAAAGAGGGAGAGATTTGGGTGGGACGGGAAATGGGGGAGGGGTTGGTGGGGAGGAGAGGAGTGAAATGCAGAAACGGGTAGGAAATTATGGTTTTTTACGTTTTATACTTAAATGTCGACCGGGTCGGGTTAGGAAATTATCAGGTGCATCCAACACCCGACCGACCACGCAAAAAATCCCAGATATTGTACCCCCTGACCGTTAAAGGTGATCGGAACCGTCCATTCGGTCTGTTTTTCGGTCGGGCCAGGTCGGGTGGACAGGCGACACAGGCCTAGTAAGACCTGTAGGTCAGTAGGTCACTAATGCTAATGCCATCCACATGAAATCAATTATTTAACTTCGGGAGAATCACTGAACTATTATTTAGGATGATTCATTGTGACATACAAATTAAGATGTTCATGAGATACTTTTCTTGGACATCATGCCGATGTAGGTTGGTAGAAGCTCAAGGGAAAGTAAGTAACTATAAAGGGTCAAATATGGTAATTGGGTGGTTTCATTATTCTTGTCCAGGGAGCAGGCATTTCGTGTGTATAATTGACTCCTGTAAATAAGAATTTTTACATGCACCCTTTGTTGGAATTGTCTATTGGGGATGAGATTCTGTGCTGGTACCATGAGTCCACGTTTCAAAGCAAGAAACTTGCTAGAACTGCGTTCCCATTGAGAAAGAAGCTCTTCCCCAACTGGAATAGAATTTCTCTAGAATCCAAGATACGCAAAAATAAAAAAAGGCTATCAAGGAAGAGAGAATTTATGGCGATCAACAAATTTTCAAGACCTACACACTTTAAGAAGAGGACAAGTTAGAAATTGTAGGGTGTTTGGAAAACACAAGTGCTAGATATGTTATCGGCTGGTTATTTTCTAACTTGGAAAGGGGAAATGGAACTCAACTAATGTGCCTCCTAGTACTTAACATTCGACAAACAGTTATTTACCTTAGAAAGACAAGTCGAGCATGGCACTAACCTCTAATATTCTTCAATTTTAACCTTCATACTATAACTAAGCAAAAATATCTCTTACAATAAAGTGAATATGAATACATAGACGTTCCTGTAGGCGTTTGCTACCTTGCACACTTCTATGCGCCTCTGCTCCCACTATTGCTTCTTTCAACTAATAATGTTTATCTAGTAATAGCTAGTATTGGTATACCGAAAAAGAAAAGAGAATGCACTCAAATCAGCATCCAAATTCACCATTCATTCCAAACTAATCAATTCAAGATTACCAACAACTGCAAAAGTGTGATTATTAATTACAATGTCAAATTTGACATACGCGAACTTTGACAACTGCAATTCCTACTAATCACTTAAGAATGTTGGGTCTTCGTTGCTTTATATATCTGGATTTATCTGGCTGAAGTTGTCTATCTTTTACAACCAGTGAAATAGATTATACTAGTCAGTAGCTTCAATGCGTTGCAAAATATTAACTATACGTCAACGACTGCAGGACATCCGAGATGGAAGAAACTGAATTTTCCAAGTTCCATTCTTCTGTTAAGCGGGGAGATGTTGTTGGTGTTATTGGATATCCAGGTTTGGAACATTTGACTTGTCAAATAAATATCACTTTTGTGATGCTTATTTATCTTTGTTCATTGCTGGAAGGGGGACTAATTTGCCACAACCCACAACCAATAAATGATATCTTCTTAAGTTCTCCCAAATTCTTTCGTGCATATTTGGACAAAATTGATTAGTGGATTGAGGCTCCTTTAGATACAACTTTGGGTTCTTGTGATGATTTGGTTTGTTAGATAAGGAGAGCTTATAATTGGCTTCAATTTAGGACTACAGGTTTGGGGTCCGGATCCTCTCCGTCACATGGGTGTAATGGAGAGGTTCATTATATCATCAGTGGTTTTAAACTTGCCACGTCGGCTTATGCCCAAATTCAAATTGAAAAAGCTGGTGGGAGATAACTTCGAGAAAAATAAAGGAGATTGTAGAATATGTATTTGAAATTTCTTTGACATGTTGCTATCTCGTTCATTGTATGGACCTCTGACCGTTACAACTATGTAAAGGAGAAGATGAAAATCCAAAGTGGTGTGTATTACCTTTACTGGAAGAAATTCTTTTAAAAATTATTCGATCTTCATATTGATCAATAAATTGCTGGTTAGAAGTGTAAGGAGGTGCCAACTCTTTCAGTTGTCCTTGCACCTTCATCCCACATCTAAAGAGCCTACTGTAAACAAGTGAAGCTAACTCTAGTTGGACCAATTTCCAAATGAGGATAGTAAGGGTCCTTCACAAGTTGAACAAAATCAATGTAAAAGTTAAATGTTGTGTTTAGTTTCATGTTGGTGGGTAAAGATGCAAGAAGTGGCCCATTTCTAATTCTAACAAATCATGGGTGGTACCGTGGTAACAAAGTTGGTCATTAACATCTCCTCAAGGTGTACGTGTATCCATTTGACCTGATGGAGTGTGGGATCATAAGGGAATTGCCCCACATGGGATAAGAAATTTTGTCTCTCGCTCTCAAGTCTCAACCATCATATATTTCTCCCAGCCAGGTGTGTCATGGCCCCTATTGCTACAATGTAGGCCTGTATCTGCTTAGAGATTTTTTAAGGGGTGATGTCAGGGCTTAGCTAACTGTATGCTGATAAAAAAGAACATGTAACTGTACAAGTCTCTCCTCTATCAAATGAACACAAAGAAAACCCAGTTTCTTTCTATTTTCTTCTGTAGTTTTGCACATATCAATCACCACCGAAAGCTATATTAAGAAACCAGAAAACAAGTACAGAGGTATCTCTTTTCCTACTTGGCAATCATCTGTCTATCTGTCATGATAGATACTGACAGTTTAATGCAGAATTGAGCTTTTTGACTGGTAAGTTTTCACCTATAATAGCTAGTATGTAGTAAGTTGGTATTGGCATATATGTGATTTTAATGGTATTAACTATTAACAGTCTAAAGTTATACACTAGAAAAATTGGTGCACCCTAAAGTCCCATTGGCAGAAAAAGGGTCATTTGCCCCTGATCCTCGCCATTGAGCTCATGTGAGGTCTCTCTGGTTACATACAAAGGCATTCTCTCGGATGAGCTCAGAGCAAGATACCATGCTAGGGACGATATAATGAACCTCAAATGTCTAGACATTTGGTAGATACTGAGAGAGTATGTTCAGTCCGTTTCTTGTAAACGCTCTCCATCATGTCTCTTTTGTGTTGTCAATGCAAACTGCTTTTAAGATCGTTGTACACTAGATGCTGGAGTGATACAAATTGTTTAGATTTGTATGCTCAATAAAGCGTGTGTCATTACTGTATTATTGCTAACCCCTTTTTCCGGCCATTCTGTAGGAAAAAGTAAGAGGGGAGAGTTGAGTCTTTTTCCACGATCATTCGTATTGTTGTCCCATTGCCTCCATATGATGCCAAGGCAAAAGTCTGGACCTGGTTCAGAAAATACCACAGTGAAGGTGTTCAGATTTTTTTTTTTTTGGCACATTCAATGTTGCTTTAGTCAGTGATTCTTTTTTTCTTACATGATTGTGTTTTTTTCTATTAAGGATATATGGGCCCCGGGAAGTGCTCGGAATCCAGAGAGTTACATACTAAAGGACCAGGTATCGAATATTATTTGAGTAGGTTTATTCATTTTGGTCATGGTGCAACTGTTTGTTTAGTTCTCTCCTCCCTTCATCTCCATGTAGCTACTGAAATCATCTTGTTTCATTCTAGGAAACACGATACCGTCAACGGTACTTGGATCTAATGTTGAACACGGAGGTTAGACATATATTCAGGACCCGAGCGAAGATCATTTCAT
>JAOTQK010000001.1:26156-43886 GCA_025642025.1 Rhododendron ferrugineum
TTTAAGGTTGAAACTCCTATGATGAATATGATTGCTGGGGGAGCAGCTGCACGCCCTTTTGTGACGCACCACAATGAACTCAACATGAAGCTGTTCATGCGTATTGCACCTGAACTTTATCTGAAGGAGCTAGTTGTTGGTGGACTGGACCGTGTCTATGAGATAGGAAAACAGTTCAGGAATGAGGGGATCGACTTGACACATAATCCTGAGTTCACTACATGTGAGTTCTATATGGCTTTTGCTGATTATAATGACTTGATGGAGCTTACAGAGAAAATGTTGAGTGGTAAGTGACAACTTTAGGATGTAAACATTCTGGGTTTGTTTTTTTTTTTTTTCCTTGAAGTTTCTTTAAGAGTATGTTGCTCGCTCACTTTTTTATAATGCTAAAATGTTCTATTAAACAGGGATGGTCAAGGAACTTACTGGTGGCTATAAACTGAAGTATCATGCCAAGGGGTTGGATAATGATCCGATTGATATTGATTTCACTCCCCCTTTCAGGTCTCTGGAAGTATGCGATGCTTGTGCTTATTACGAAAGAGAGAAACCAATATGTGTATTGCAAAAGAGTGAAAGTGGTAAAGAACTATACGAAGTCACCACTAGGTTATATAGTAACCCCTTATTAACCCAAAGGAAACATAAAGTCTAAATTACCCTTATTGAACAAGACAAATGATGATAAACATAAATATTAATACTAAGGCGTCCACAGTGGTAAGTTAACTTAGTATGCCGCCTTTACGTTGCTGAGAAAAATCTCATTCGGAAAACTTTTTTCCTTATCTGGCTTTTGCAGGAGGATTGACATGATTGAAGAGTTGGAGAAGATGGCGAATCTCAACATACCAAAGAATCTTTCTAGTAATGAAGCTAACGTATATTTGGCAGATGTATGTAAGAAATATGACATTAAATGCCCTCCTCCCCAAACGACAACTCGTCTGCTGGATAAAGTAAGGCCTTTGCCTTTGGTTTATTTATGTGCAAAACAGTTATCTCGTTTTAACTGCTACGAATAGTTATGCTTTTTGAGCACTGCTTGTGGCCCACTGGTAGGGCACCGCTTTGAGACTCATTAAGGTCAATAGTTCATCCCCTGGCAACCCATTCTCCCTCCCCCATGTGCAACTTCAAAATGGTTTAGTTATAGTTTGATATGCTGCACTGAGGTAGTGTGAAAATAGAAACACAGACATCGATCTCGCACTAGTACTATGTAAATTTGACCAAACAAGTACTCAAGTAGTCAAAGTTACATGCAGAACACAACAAACAATATTCCATCTTCTCTCTCAGACTAAAAGTACAGCTAGTGCGCCGGGATCCACAGTCTCAGTGCATACATTTGTTAACTATAGCAATCTTTCCTTTGAGATGTTAATGATAACGCAACATGACACTTGGTTACGAAAACCCATGTTGGTAACACGTACAGTAAGTCGTTTTTCAGATAATAAATGCATTCCATTAAGAATGATGAAACAAACCACCTGTTATTTACCATAAATTGTATGGCAGACATCCAATCGTTCATTATCAATACATTATAGACAACCATGTATCATCTATTTTTCTAACAATTACCTGGACAAGGTGTGAATTGGTGTAATTTTATTGTTCTTATACTACCACTCAATAGCAAGCTCTCTTTTTTTTTTTTTTTTTTTTTTTTTTTTTTCTATAGCTTGTGATTTATTTCATCTTTGTTTTAAGTGATGGGTAGGTGTGTCCCTCTAGTGTCCTAAGAATGTCCAAATCTAAAAGTATTAAAAAGAAAAAATTGTTTGGATTAGTGTGCAACACGTGCCAAGTGTCCGATCAGCACTTTGGCCTTCAAGCTCATGAGTTTGAAATCTTGAAACTCCTATTAAGCTTGAATGGTATGTTGGGACTTGGGAGCATAGCCTTTAGGTTTATGAAGAGGATCAAACTTAAGCAAACATATACTAAGAAACTGTGCTGGCACTTGCTATTGTCTATGTGGCTATTTAAGTAGCTATTTGTTGATGCCATTTCTGACATTTTATTGATGCCAAAACAATTCACCATAGAAACTTAGTCCTGTACCATGAAAGATGAGAGTAAGGTATATTTTGGGAGTTAACTAGTCGATGGCTAATGGAGGATTAATATGTCGTGCTCCATAAATGATCCATTTTTCTGATGGTCTGATTTATTGTGTGATTTGATGCTTATCAAGTTCATCATTTTTCTTTTTGTCGTACATATTAATCCCACAGACGTATACTCTCTCTCTCTCTCTCTCTCTCTCTCTCTCTCTCCATCCACTGTGGCTGTGGTCTTTCAGGCCTACTTTGTTTCTTGTCAAGGTCTCATAGTAACACTATCCTCTCAAAATATCTGTCATTATAGCAGTAGAATTATCTCCTATTAGGAATAAATTGAGAGGTCCTACAGTTTTTTGTTTTTTTAATCGAAATATTCGATGTCCTGGTCTTTTTTTAGCTTTTTATTCTGTTTGTTAGATTTTTTTCCCAATCTCAATGCTTCAGTTTAAAAATATGACCTGGCCTTGTATGTTCTTTATGGTTAATGATATTGTCTCTGTAAGTGCAGCTTGTGGGACACTTTCTGGAGGAGACATGTGTAAACCCTGCTTTCATCATTAACCATCCAGAGATAATGAGTCCATTGGCAAAGTGGCATAGGTCAAAACCAGGCCTGACTGAACGTTTCGAATTATTTATTAACAAACATGAAGTAGGTTATACAAGCTGAAGAGTTCTGAGTTATTTTCTCAATATTATTGAATACATAATTTTGACCATCTGTATTGGGCACTTCAGCTTTGCAATGCATACACAGAGTTAAATGATCCTGTAGTACAGCGGCAACGATTCGCTGACCAACTCAAGGTATCAATAATGTCAGTAATTGAGTTCTAGTTGTATTGCACCCATTTTGCTTTGTTCTTGACTGAAATGTTGATCGGTGGACATTTCAGGACCGACAATCAGGTGATGATGAAGCAATGGCTTTGGATGAAACATTTTGTACGGCTCTGGAGTATGGTTTGCCTCCAACTGGTGGTTGGGGGTTGGGGATCGATCGACTTACGATGCTGCTGACAGATTCGCAGAACATCAAGGTTTGTGTTTATCTGTGTGGTCCTGTGGTCTTTTTTGCTCCCCTCCTTTCCCTGTGGTGTTAGTTTGGTGGGTTTCGCAGTGTGGTCGTTGCCCTGTTTGAGTGGATCTGGATAGTTTAACACATCTTATTTTTTAAGTCATTATTAGTAAGCTTTTCTGCTAATGTTTTTTTCCTTTTCTCGGGGGGCAACAGGAAGTTCTTCTCTTTCCAGCCATGAGACCCCAGGATGAAAGTCCTACTAAAGGTACATATTCTAATGTCTTCAAGCTTGCGTCCTGTATAGATTTTTGGGCTGATTGCTATAATGGTCTTGGCAATTGATGGTCACAACATATCTTCCAAGGGTTGTGAGCATTTGTGGACCTCAATAAAGAGGAAGATGTTGAGGTTTCTTGGGGATTGTGAAACCTGAATATGGTAATTTGAAGGATGGCTTAGGCTTGTTGAGATAAGGCGTAGGGGAACTATTGGAAGCTTATCAAGGTTGAAATATAACCAAAAAAAGAACTACTGAGCAGAGGAGAAAATAATCATGCACTCACACGTAGATGTATAGATCATTTCTAGTATCGCAAATACGACTCGCACTTTTATTGGGTGAACTAAATAGGGGTAACATGTTGAATCTTGGAACTAAATTGACGAATAGTTAATTGACCGACTCACTTTTGATTTGTAGAAATTTATTTTTGGCCCTTTTTTTTTCTCCCCATATACTCCTAACGATTCAGGTCCTAACATGCTTTCTTTATCTTTCTATAATATGGAAAGGTAAAATATTCAAGCTTATCCAATTGTCTCTAGCTACAAAATGAATCTTTTGAAGACATCAACTCGTAATATTTGAAGATGTTTACTGATTTGGGTCTTTACCTCTATTTAATTTTATCCAAGTGTTTGTTCATGCAAAAGGAATCTTTTTAAGGCATCAAACCTTTTTTTTTTTTTATAGAAGATTGGGACTTTTACCCATGAGGTCGCTTCTATTACTTTAGTTGTAAAGCTGTTGAGTTTACCATTCCTTGAAAATTGTGAGTTCATTGTTTGTTTCCTTTATTACAAATTGTTGACAAGAAATTTTTGATAAGGAAAATCTAGTTTCTGACATTGTGCTAAACTTTGTTTGGCAGTATCAACAGCCTAGAATGGAGATGGTAAAATCATGCCATGTTCCACCATTTTGATAAGGAAAATCTAGAAAGGAAATGGTAAGGTGGTGATCTGTTTTAGTTGTGTAAGAGAGCATGGGAGCCCGTGTCTACTTTTCATGACGAATCTTGGATTCGATTTGCTTCTTATTTATGTATTTACTTGTGTAATATTAATAAACCGTACCATAGGTAATAAAATGACTTAGATAACTTCTTTTTTGGATGAGTAAAGATATTATTACCAAAAAGGCATAAAGGGAATGCCGCCCGAATACGATATAGATAAGGTGACATCTGTTGCCGTAGAGCAAGTGTCTGCTTATTTGATAACATTTCATCCGTCAAAAAGAACTTTTTTAACTGAGATTTTTTTTTAGTTTTTGACATCGTGCTAATCTACTTTGTTTGGCAGTATCAACAGCCTAGAATGGAGATGTTAAAATCATGCCATGTTCCACCATTCTGGTGCTCTGATTCTTCAACTCTGTTTCGAGTTATGGTTGTCCTCTTAGTATTCAGTTCACTTGATGTTGTTTGCAATTGCAAATCCTTATTTTAACCGGAGATTGGGTGGATTGTATTCTCTCTCATGTGTTCACAGCTATTTGCTTTTTTCTGTGCCTGACACTGTTTAAGCGTATGTGTTAAACTTAAGGGAGAAAAGGAGAAAGGAAATCTACATATGGTTCCTAGTTTGAAACAGTTCGGAAAAGCTATTGCTAAATAACTGAATTTATTTTCCTTCTTTCATTTCTTTTGCTTTCTGCATTTCTCTATCATTGCTGGTACCTTGTTATTTTATTTCCGCTTTTTTGATAGATCAGACACTTTTCTCTCTCTTTGCAAAACCACATATTGATATCATTTTTTCTCTAAACCTTCTCCACTACTTGCTTTTGGTTCTTCCTAAGCAACTGTTACCAGTGGGCTCTTTAACTTTAAGTCATGGGAGGGAAATATCGGTGCATATGAACACGGATGCAAATAGTGCAGTATCTGATGAAACTCAATACTTGGTGAATCCTGACAAAATTCAAACAGAACAAACCATGTAGAGAGCAAAGAGCTTCTTTGGCTTTGGGTACCAAAATTTTTCATTATGCACTTCTGCATTTTGTATGTTTGGGAAATGATTCTGAAATGCATTTTGCTAACATGCACGCAGCCTCTTCAGTCTCTCTCAGCCCCCATTTGCACATCACCTCAGCCTCCATTGGAGTAACTACTGTCTAGGCGTGCAATGGAATAGGAACACTTCCTCTGGCATATAAAGGATCCTTTGGTTTCTTAGAGAAAAAATCCTAAGTGTGTGTGAGAGAGTGAAGCAGTTGAAAGAATACCCTTGTAAAGCTTGTTCAATCTGTTTATAGTGTGATTGCTCAGGTTGCCTCAGTGGAGTACTAATTTTGGGGAACCACGTAAATATTTGCTCTTATTGTGTGCTTCATGTGAGTCTTTGTTTGGTTTGATGATCCTAAGGGCACAACAAGAGGCATAGACACCTTGTAATGGGATTTAGCCAACCAATTAACTGCTTGGTCTGCTCTTCTAAACCACAAATATCTGTGTTTGGTGTGTGCTTGTGTGTGTTTTGGTCTGGTTTGATGGTCCTTAGAGCACAAGAAGAGGCATATACGCATTGTAATGGGATTTAGCCGCCCAATTAACTGCTTGGTTTGCTCATCTAGGGCCCCAAGAGGAGATAGATAATTGAGAAGCCAAAGATCTGATAACAGAAATGATTGCCGCTTACTCTCAAGGTGATTTTGGCTCTTACCTAAAGGACCAAACCTAGAGAGTCGGTAATTTCACTGTATGCTAAGCTGAACCCTCTACTGCCTCTCCTCTCTCTAATTACATGAATTCGACTAAGTTGGGCCCGCAATTTGAAAACGGTTTTTTATTTTGATAATAAAATAAAAAAAATTCATTTTATAGACCTTCCAAATTGGTTATTTAACCAAAAAAATTCGATAGTAAGTTGCGTCCAATATTTTCAAAACGGGAGTGGTTTCTATCTTGAAAGCTGCTCCGTCCAGATTGGAACAGGCAGCGGATGGGCGAGGACTTCCCGCGTGATTATTGGGGGACCCATACCATACAAGTTTCAAAGTCAATTCTCACTCTCATAATCGGACACAAACACTACCACCACAACTCGTCTCTCAAAGTCTCCTTCCAATTAGATAAGATCTAAGAGCATCCTCAATGTAATAATCAAAATCAAAAGATTTCTAAAGTTAGTAAAAAGTGTTCACATTGTAATAATCAAAATTATTAACCTCATAACTAATAATCAAATTTGAGCATTTAAATAATCAAAAGTAACAATGTGTAACTTCACATTGCTAACTTTAGCAACCCTCTAAATAAATAATCAAAAGCTGACGTGACAAGTTTTGATTATTACATTGCGGATGCTCTAAGATGGGAATTTTACTATAGACTCTTGTGTGATATTCTAAACGTGGGGACCAGTTAAAAGGAGTGGGTAGGTCATACAATCACATGATCAATTTCTTTGTGTGAATAACATTTAACCTTCCGTGAGGTATTTTACAAAGAAAGTGCCTCACGCTAGCCTCCCTTTTGAGAAAAAAGAAAAGAAATTCTACTCATCTTAAGGCTATCGCCTATACATAGGAAAAGAGAGAAACCACATGAAGGTATAATAGAAGTCTAAATACTGAAACATACAAAAAAGAACGGGGTTTCTGATTCGTGTGCCACCATATTCCATTGACGTTCAACAAAAGTGAAGGAACAAGATTCAAAATTAATCTTTAAGAAAGACAATCTTGCAAAATCATCAAAATATATGATGCATTAGTGGAAGAAGAGTTACGCATGTGAACCGGTCTAGAAATAAATAAATAAATAAAAATACCAGGAACCGCTCAATACGCATTTGATTTTCTCTCTCACCGATACAACTAGGAGTAATGGTGTTAGAAGATTACAAAGCTCTTATTAGTCGATACGATATGTAACGCCTAATATTTAAAATGGGCGATGTTCCAGGGGCCGGTGATAATTTTTCCCAACCAGAAGGCATTAGGCATCCGACAGGATACTGGTAGGAAGTGACAGGAGATTAATTTACCACTCCCCGTATGTTCGTGTAGAGGGAGGTGTATACGTACATATAAGCGCAGAGAGGGGGGGGGTGGGTATACATACATGTAAGCACAGAGAGAGCGAGAGAGAGAGAGAGAGAGAGAGAGAGAGATTTTGTGTGTGAGTGCGTCGTGTAGGCACTTGAGAAATTTTGGGAGGAGGAGAGTAGGGGTGTTAAAAAGCGACGGGTATCATAAAGTGGTGGTGAGTGGCGACTCGTGATGGGTATAAAGTGGCGTAGAGCCTAAGCTGAGAACCCCCCAACTCATTTCCTCTCTCTCTCTCTCTCCCATCGTTAACAAGTGTTCTTGGGAATAGAAAGAAAGCGAACCCATTCAATGAGTCACTAGCACTAGGCCAGCTAACTCGCTTATAAATTTGTATAATTAGTCTCCGTTCTTAATTTTCTCTGTCTGGGGGGCTGCTCTCTTAGCGCGCTTTTTGCTTAAGATCGATGGGTGGTGATAAAGCAATTAGTCTTGAGGAGATAAAAAACGAGACTGTTGATCTGGTAATAATCCTACAACTCTCTGTCTCTCTCTCTCTCTCTCTCTCTGTCTCTCTCTCTCTGTCTCTCTCTCTCTCTCTCTCTCTCTCTCTCTCTTATATATCGACTAATCTTCTCATGCACCCTCATTTCTTTCTGTCTTCCTGCGTTTTCCTGGAAATTCTTAAACTGGGATTTGAATTTTCGGGTAATTTTCCCGGCCGGCCGAAATGCAACCCAGGAAAAACATACCTGTAGATCCACGATACCTGTATTCATATTAATTCTCTCACTTTTCCTTAGTTAATTTATTTTAATTTGCCTCTCATTTTTCTATATATTTTGTGTAAAGCCTTTAATTTTCTGCAGGCTGATGGATATGAAAATTACTTTTTCATTAGTTAATTAATCTGTAAATATGCATGACGATCTCTGCTCTGCTCTCTCGATCAACTCAAGTTAAGAGCAAGTATATATAGTAGAGGATATATATGCATATGAAGCTCCATATATCCTTATTTGATTAGAGAATCAAGTTCAACTCAGACCAAATATAGGAGAGTTACTTTCAACCTCACATGCATGTATCATGAGTCGTCACTTTCTTTCTCTTATCTTTTCTATTTAATTCGAAACTTTAAAAGCTTTTCAGGTTTTCCTTTCACGAGAGTTTCATGTTTTCCTTTCACGAGTTTTAGTGCCCGTGAGTTTCTCCAACAAAACACACACACACACACACGCGCACACGCACACGCACACGCACATCTTCCTCTTGGTACGTATTTATCTTTGGTTGATCAAATTTTTCCTCCTTTCATTTATGCACATGCATGCAGAATCGCAGAGAGAATTACATTTATATGTTTTATATCTTTCCCTAGCTAATCAGTTTATTTTTAAATAAATAGATAGAAAAGAACTCTTCATGTTTTTAGATTAATGACTTTATCGACTGTACGTACCTATTTTTGTATGTTTTATAATCTAAATATATACACTTTTCCTTTTCCTTTTTTTTATTTTTTATTGACCTATTAAATGTTTCTTGGCAGTGTTTCAACTATGTTTTTGTTTTTTGCGCGATATGTTTCAACTCTTTTGACTAATACTATGTATGATGTTTCAACTATGCTGACCAACATGTATGAAAAGGGTGAAAACAATGAATGGATTTCCTTTATTGACTCCCATAGCGATAGCATTACGGGATTTTGGAAATAACGCTGATGTTACATGGACGGGAATTCTTCTTTGTACCAACTGCGACACCTTTTGGAATTGTACGCAATGAGAACATATATATTCTTCTTTATATTTTAACGAAAAAAATTTACTTTTTGAATAGAGATGCGCTACGTACCTCTAAAACGTAAAAAAAATGGATAAAAAATCGCTAAAAACAAAAAAGCACATATAAACAAACAGTCAAATTTTTTGAAGAGGATATTTTTTAGAGCACAACCAAAGAAGGTCGTATTCTGTATGACCAACTATGCCTATTATTGCCTACAGATTTTTTGACTGTGCATAGATGCATTGTGGAGCCCATTTTCGGGTCCTACACAAATAATTTTAGTTGAGCATTAAATTTAATTTTTTTTAAATTCACTGAGACAAAAATTAGCTCACTTGAATAATTGTAAGTGCTTAAACTAATTTTTAATTTTTCATTCAAAATTTAGATCTTGCATTCTAAATAAAAATTGAAAGATTAGATCAAGCACTTACACTTATCTGTATTTGCCTCATGTTTATCAGAGCCTGATTGACAATTTTTTTAAAAGTAATGAGTGGCTTGTATTATTTATGCAGGACCCGAAAGTGGGCCCCGTAGGCCACAATGCATATGTGCTTAAAGAATCTGTACCCATAGACTTTTTGTGTTTTAATTTCCAAAACTGTGACTTGAAAACTAAAACGTCTCATATTCAGTTTGGCCTTTCTTACAAATTGTCTATGAGCCACAAAATAATGGCTAGGAATTAGATTCCGACCTTAGATTTTTTGTTCCTGTTGAGAAAAAATCAACAAAAAATTCAGAAAATGTATTAAGATCTCTAGAGGAATTAAACTTCCCAATTTTGTTCTGACTTGCATGTACACTTTTAGATAAAATGAACACGTTGTCATAATGTGTCTCAATTAGCACTACAACAAATTCGGTCTTTGACACCGAATAAAATTTGTCTCCGAAAATGCAAAATTTATCGCTAAAGCTTTTGGTGACAAAAAATTTCGTCACCCAAATTCGTTGTTTCACGCCAAAGGGGTCACCGTTTATGGCAAAAAAAATGTAAATTTTGACGACGAAATTTTTTTGTGGCTGAATGAAACATTGTGGCAACGGATTTTTTTTTTGTCACCAAAAACAACTAAACTAGAAAAATTATTTCCACTTTGTTGTCGCTCGAACTTGAGATGTTTCTACCACTGCGCCACTTATCATTTCGTTGATAATATTGCAAAATTTAATATATATTACTATTTTATCAATAACTTTTAAGGTAAACTATGTATAATTTATATCGATATAGATTATTTATTTAAAATATATTGAATTTTTTCAAAATTTAAAAGGTAATTAGTCTTGCATTTGGCGATGAAATTGATTTTTGTATTTTATTTTCGTCGTCAAAAGATATTATTTGGCGACGAAATCCCATTTCTTTGCCAAAAGATATCATTTGGTGACAAATTTTGGATTTCATTTTGGCACCTTTGGTTTTTTTTGTTGTAGTTGACGCAGCGAAATTCACAAGAGATTAATTAGCGTACTAATCCAAACGAGATAGAAACTCGTAGCAACGATCCGTTCTTGAGTCCACAAGAAGAAAGACAAAGTCTGTAATATTATTGATGAAAAAGTTACGCAAACAATAGGTTACAACCCTTTTATAGGCCCGAAACCCTAGAAACAAGACTTTCCCAAAAAGAACCAACTAATAAGAAATTACGGTCTAAAAGTTATTAACGAATCAAAACTTTCCTAAAATGGCAAAAAAAATGTAAATTGAAGGCCTAAACGAAGGAATTAGACCGAAAACCACCACCAGTCACGACATAAGATGGTGTGTATTGACTGGAGTACGAAAATAAGTCAGCCCACCAAGTTTGGGCCAATTCTGAGCTCGTCCGAATTTTGCCAAATCGAGTAATCTGAAATTAAACATCGTTTGGGCTTCCGAGGCTTCATCCGGTCCAATTGATCATGGAATTGGGCCTCCACGTATTCTACATCAGTAGTGTAGTTTGTTTAGTAATTATGTGAATTTGTTTTTTTTTTCGCTCGGCTTAGTAATGACGTGAATAGAGAAATGATACATTAAAAAAATTTAAGCTGCTGGACCACGTAATTTTTTTTATGATCTTGGGTCTCCGCCATGTGGTGCCCAACACTCTTAAGTCTTTTCTACAACACATTTCTATGGGCCTACCCCACAGAAATTTGTGATGGATAAGGGCAGTCTTGAAACACCATGTAATGGTGACCAAACCACTCAATAAACACTCGAGCATTAGTCCACTGATAGCTAATTGTGGTCTATCCTTATCACGTCCCTTATGAGTGCCCCGACTCCTTCATTTAGCTGGCATGACACATGCAATTATCACGATGATAAAGTACACATTCAAGTTTGTGCCTGACTCTATTAATTCAGGTTGTGGAGCGCACATGAGTTACTTGTAATATTGTAGATGGAGTTGTAATGAAGTCAACCCACACCTTTCTGACACTCGAGGAGTTACGTGTTTGCGATAGTTGTGAAAACAGATTTTAGATCATAACAATTTTAGGTTCTAGCAGAGGCAGATAACCGTTTTTGGTATGATTGTGAGATTATGATTAAGGTGCGACAAATGTTGGTCATGTTCACCGCAAAAAGCTGAAAATCTGCTTTCCAATTGCCTAGAATCTAAATTTTGGTCCCAAAAAAACCTCAAACCCAGCTCTCAAATTTCTCCCATAATTTCTAGTAGACTCTTGCTTGAATTTATTTGTGGCAAATCAATCACCACAGGGTAAGGTTGTCTAATGAATATGGTAATACTCTTTCCATGGCAATTGAACAGCCAAGGGTTGTAAGGCACCTTTGTTGCTTTATCTAGCTTTATCTAGTTAGAAGCTTGAACTGAGTGGTATACAAATTACAAGGGTGGAAGTCTCTTTGCTTTTAATGAAATCTGTATTCTACAGGAAAAGGTTCCAATTGAGGAAGTGTTTGAGCAGCTGAAATGCACCAGAGAAGGTTTAAGTTCAGAGGAAGGAGCCAACAGGCTTCAGATCTTCGGACCAAACAAATTGGAGGAGAAAAAGGTCTTTCCTGTTCTAATCAATGCGTTTTGGCAAATAAAAAATGTCATCCACTTTCAAATGGTAAATTGTGTTGTATTTTCTAACAAACTGCAGGAAAGCAAAATACTCAAGTTTCTTGGATTTATGTGGAATCCACTCTCATGGGTCATGGAAGCTGCAGCTGTGATGGCAATAGCCCTGGCCAATGGGGACGGAAAGCCCCCGGATTGGCAGGACTTTGTGGGTATTATTTGTTTGCTGGTAATCAACTCCACCATCAGTTTCATTGAAGAAAACAATGCTGGTAATGCTGCTGCTGCTCTCATGGCTGGTCTTGCACCGAAAACTAAGGTAAAGATTTTACCAGTGACTGTTTTTTCTATAACTTGATTTCAACAATGAGAAAGTTGGTGAAACTGTATTCGGAATTTGATAATAGTCATTGTTTCAAGTCATTATCTCGTGTATAGGTGCTTAGAGATGGGCGATGGAGTGAGCAAGACGCTGCCATTCTGGTTCCTGGAGACATTATCAGTATCAAATTGGGAGACATAATCCCTGCTGATGCTCGTCTTCTTGAGGGTGATGCATTAAAGGTTGATCAGTCAGCCCTTACTGGAGAATCGCTTCCAGTGACCAAAAACCCATATGAAGAAGTCTTCTCTGGCTCAACTTGCAAACAAGGTGAGATTGAAGCTGTTGTGATTGCTACTGGTGTTCATACCTTTTTTGGAAAGGCTGCACATCTTGTGGACAGTACCAATCAAGTTGGACACTTCCAGAAGGTTCTTACTGCAATTGGGAACTTCTGCATTTGTTCTATTGCTATTGGGATGCTAGTCGAGATTATTGTAATGTACCCAATTCAGCAAAGAAAGTACAGGGACGGAATTGATAACCTCTTGGTTCTGTTGATCGGAGGTATTCCAATTGCTATGCCCACCGTCTTGTCTGTCACAATGGCTATTGGGTCCCATCGGCTGTCACAGCAGGGTGCAATTACCAAGAGAATGACTGCAATTGAGGAGATGGCTGGCATGGATGTGCTCTGCAGTGATAAGACCGGGACTCTAACTCTCAACAAACTGAGTGTTGACAAGAACTTGATTGAGGTGTTTGCAAAGGGTGTGGATAAAGAACATGTGCTTCTTCTTGCTGCAAGGGCTTCCAGAACTGAGAACCAGGACGCTATTGATGCTGCCATTGTGGGGATGCTTGCTGATCCGAAGGAGGTATAACTCTTGCTCTTAACTTCTGTTGGTACTTTTATGTACTTATTTATGAAGTTTTTGAATGAGGTGGGAAAAAGGAAAAGAAAGGACATAAAATTTGGCTATATAAATGTATTTGTAGGCAAGGGCTGGTATTAGGGAGATTCATTTTTTCCCATTCAATCCTGTGGACAAGAGGACTGCTTTGACCTACATTGATGCTCAAGGAAATTGGCATCGAGCTAGCAAAGGTGCCCCTGAACAGGTACCTTGTTACACTTTCCTTTGGCTATCCTCCTCACGACTAAATATGAAAGCTTATTTACTTACATTCATCAAAGCTTTACCTTATCTGGAAACAGATTTTAACCCTTTGCAATGCCAAGGAAGATGTGAAGAAGAAGGTCCATGCCATCATTGACAAGTTTGCTGAAAGAGGACTGCGGTCATTGGCGGTTGCAAGTCAGGTTTGCACAATTATAGATTTTTTTTTGCTTTCTTGAGAGTGTGTTCCGATGGGAAAATATGTCTGCTCTAGGGTCCGTGTTTCGTTAGTTATGTTCTTTCAATTTATAACATACACCCTCCAACTGTTGCCTTTTGTTAACTCTCTAGGAAGTGCCAGAGAAGACTAAAGAAAGTCCAGGTGGCCCATGGCAATTTGTCGGATTGTTGCCCCTCTTTGATCCTCCCAGGCATGATAGTGCAGAGACTATCCGCAGGGCTCTAAATTTAGGTGTAAATGTCAAGATGATTACCGGTAATCATACCTTTAACTTCTCTAAACTTTGAAAATATCATGCCTTGTTTGACAACACATCTTTTTGTTTATTTCTCACTTAACTTATGTTCAATGAGTAGGTGATCAACTTGCTATAGCTAAGGAGACCGGCCGAAGACTGGGAATGGGAACAAACATGTATCCATCTGCTTCTTTACTTGGTCAAGACAAAGATGCATCCATAGCCGCCCTTCCTGTTGAGGAGTTGATTGAGAAAGCAGATGGGTTTGCAGGTGTATTCCCAGGTGGGTGCTTTTTTTCTTCTTGATGAAGACCTAACCTTTTTTTTTTTTATCTTATTTTCGTTCCAGAAAGAAAACAATACTTATTCTAACCTTCCATTTCTTTATGTCTGTTGTAATAGAGCATAAATACGAAATCGTGAAGAAATTGCAGGAGAGGAAGCACATATGTGGAATGACCGGAGATGGTGTGAATGATGCCCCTGCTTTGAAGAAGGCAGATATCGGAATTGCTGTTGCTGATGCTACTGATGCTGCCCGGGGTGCATCCGACATCGTGCTCACTGAACCGGGACTAAGTGTTATCATCAGCGCGGTGCTCACGAGTAGAGCTATTTTCCAAAGGATGAAGAATTACACAGTTAAATTCTTCTTCTTCTTCTTCTCTTTCTCTCTCTCTCTCTCTCTCTCCCCTTCCGATTTTATTGTTTAATATTTGCAGTGGATTATTCATAACTTGTCCAAAATATCATTTTTGCAGATATATGCAGTCTCCATCACAATCCGTATTGTGGTAAGTTAACAAGGCCAGCTCCAAACTATGCGATAGTGATGATTATGTATTTATAGGTGCCCAATAACCTTTTCTGTTGGTTGTTTTGTGTCTATGTTGTAGTTTGGTTTCATGTTTATTGCCTTGATATGGAGGTTTGACTTTTCGCCCTTCATGGTTTTGATCATTGCCATTCTAAATGACGGTGAGGTTTCACTTTCTAATATCTAAGTACCTCATTCCTCCCATTTCCTTTCTTTCACTTTATGAGCATTGACAAAATGTTCTGTTTTCCCCTGAAGGAACTATAATGACAATCTCAAAGGATCGGGTGAAGCCATCTCCGTTGCCAGATAGCTGGAAACTGAAAGAGATTTTTGCAACCGGTATTGTGCTTGGAGGTTACTTGGCCTTGATGACAGTTATATTCTTCTGGATCATGAAGGAAACTGACTTCTTCTCCGTACGAAATAAAAAACCTCATTATTTTATTTCAATATTCAAAGTGACCATTTATTGCCTGTTCTCTTCAACTTTAATTTTTTTCTTCTATATTTTAATGATGTAGGACAAATTTGGTGTAAGATCTATAAGGAACAGTGAAGTTGAAATGATGGCTGCTCTATACTTACAAGTGAGTATTGTGAGCCAGGCTCTAATATTTGTCACTCGATCTCGCAGCTGGTCGTTTTTGGAACGCCCTGGATTGTTATTAGTCAGTGCTTTCTTGATTGCACAGCTGGTAAGCATTATTTTTCGTGTTATTATTCTTACACTAAACTCTAGTTTCGTATTGTCTACAAAGTTGTGTCGAACTAATAGGCAACTTATGTTCCTTTTTCTGCTAGTATAGGTGTCAATTTGCATCATTACGTCAAGAAATTAAAAGGGTGTGTTTGGCTCTGGGATTTGTTCCTTTTCTTTCCTCTCCCTAGAACCAAGATCCAAATATGGTCTAAGGTTCATACTAAATTACTTAGTAATCGCCAAAGGGCTTGTAGCCCAATGGTATTTCCTGGTCCTTCCCTTGTGGGAGGCTAGGGTTCTAGCCTTGTTAGGGGCATTTGTGGTTCAGGATTATGGACAGTCTTTGGATCCCCTGTGGGCTAACTTACTAACTACGGCCCCTAACCCATGTTGATGTATACTGCTTGGCAAGAAAAAAAAGTTACTTAAAAATCGGTCATGAATTTGCAGGTGGCAACTGTGGTTGCCGTGTACGCAAACTGGGGTTTTGCAAGAATTAAAGGAGTTGGTTGGGGATGGGCTGGAGTTATCTGGCTTTATAGTATTGTCTTCTACTTCCCACTTGACATGATGAAATTCGCCATTCGTTACATCTTAAGTGGAAAAGCATGGCTTAACTTGCTCGAGAACAAGGTAATTATCAGATGGGGTGAATCATTTCAGGAATTGGGATTGCATTCTCTGTAGTTTTAATCTGCTTCTATTTCTGAAAGCGCACAGGCACTAAATTTATTTCTTTCTGACAACAGACTGCCTTCACCACAAAGAAGGATTACGGCAAAGAGGAGAGGGAAGCTCAATGGGCCCTTGCTCAGAGGACTTTGCATGGACTTCAACCACCCGAAGCCTCTACTATATTCAACGAGAAAAGCAGCTACAGAGAGCTATCTGAAATCGCTGAACAGGCTAAGAGGAGAGCTGAGGTTGCAAGGTAAGCGCTACTATACCATCATTATGAATTTCTTATGCGTAATATAATATTTAAGAGCTATTGAAAAGTTTGCTTGCAACCTGCAAGGATAGGCCATGGTGCAACTCTAAACCTTCAACTAAAAAAAATTCAGTTTTGATTGATGTTGTTTCTTTGAAAGTTAGTATAATGGACTAAAAGCTGGCTTTTGTTTTTCATCCTTTGGTGCTTGTAGGCTTCGTGAGCTTAACACGCTCAAGGGGCATGTCGAGTCAGTGGTAAAGCTGAAAGGGCTGGACATTGATAACATCCAGCAGCATTACACTGTATGAAAAATGAAGAAATGTTTACCAGAGGAGAAGGGCATTGCATCAGCGCGCTCCAAGGCCCAAATCATGAAGGGAAAGAAACCCTTTTGCCTTTAACTATAAAAAGTTTTCTAGAACATGGGAACATTTCCGTGCTATACATCATTTCCTGTATTATGTATTCAAGTCCAACAGGTGTTTGGCTGCTTAACTAATGCTTTGATGTTGAGCAGAGTTAACATAAAATGTTTACCCGCTATTATGTTTCTTAATAAAATCATTCCAATAGAGAGGACAAGTACATGACTCTTTTATAGGCTGAAATACACATGCAACTCTTAATTAGCTAAAAAAATTCGTGAGAAAGTGCAAAATACAATATTAAAGTATAAAGCTCAAAATTCTGGAAACATTAAGCTTATAGTTTTCTAACTCCTAACTTCATGTAGAATGTTTCCAGCTCAGCAAAATCAGCGAAATTATGTGTATTATCAAACCTTGCAAGTAACTTTTGTTATCAACCTTGCAGATAACATCAATTTTTGGATGAATAAGAATCTTCCCCATAAGTGGAGCTATGATCACTTACCAAAAAAAAAAAAAAAAAAAAGTGGAGCTATGAATCTTTGTTAAACTTGTTCAATTCTTTCAATTGAGAATCAATCATAACGGGGAAGTATATATCAACTCAAGAACAATTAAACAGTTTCAATTCAATTCAATTCTCAAAAGACGGACAATTGAATTCATTGTTCTAAACATCACGTTTAAAGCGTGTTATTAATAAAATGACAAATATCAGGAAATTTATCATAATTTGTCAGTGGTTTAGAACATACTAGTGGAAAAGCAATGAACTACTAGAATAT
>JAOTQK010000001.1:52566-65458 GCA_025642025.1 Rhododendron ferrugineum
ATTATTATTATGCTTTCAACCGACCTAGCCCTACGCTTGGGGTATTCTTATTTCAACACATATTAAGGTCGCAAGCACTACACAATTCAAATACTACATAAAAGACTTTGTCAATCGATACCTGTTTGTGTTCTTTACTTGATATATTATTTTTCGCATGTTATGTGTGTTGCGGTTTGGCCGATTGTTCAACATTAAATACTTATTGTTTTTTTCTCAAAATAGTTAAATAAGTCTTCACACAGCTACCATAACACTTGGACCGAGTAATAATCTTGCATACACGAGGTGATGACATCATGTACTAGAGCACTGTAATTAGCAATATAAAACTAAGAAACAAAAATCACGATAGTCGAATCGTTAATCTGTTAGTAATTGATTATTCTCTTGCTTTCCAACATTTCCATATGTACATTGTACTCATCAAATGACAAATTAATTAACTTTAGGAAAACAATAATTGAGGTTGAGAAATGAGCATTAATTTTAGCAGCACTAGAACATGTGGGGTACTGTGGATATTATTCTAAAGTCAGGGGCAAAGAGTATTATATTGGATCTACAGAAGATAAGCATTGCAGCCCACAAAGATAAGAGAGATTCCCTTGGTACTGCAAAAGCCAATTCTTTAGGAGTAGTTATTAATTGGGCTTGGGGGAAGTCAGAATCACAATCTGATTCACTGAATGTGGAACTGAAGTGCTAGCCAAATATGTGATTGCACAATCACTCGTACGAGTATTTTTTTAGGTCAAAAAGGCTCGTAGTCGTAGCTGGTGTTATGTGTACTAAAACTTGGGAGTAAAAAAAACCCTGTACTTTTTTTTTTTTTTTTTGATCCGAAAAAAAAAACCTGTACTTACAAATTTTTTTAAAAAAAACTATTAATTTGTTATCAACAACCTGTTACCTGTACCTAGCTAGGGCTGCAAACGAGTCGAGTTTTGGCGTGTTCGAGCTCGACTCACCAGTTATGGAGCTGGCTCGAGCTCGACTCACAAGATATTTCTAAGGCTCGAGCTCGACTCACTATGGCTCAAAAGCCAGAGCACGACTCAGCCATGCACGGTAGAAGATTCGCCCTCTCTCTTTATAGAGTGTTCCGGGGTTGCTCACAGATATAAAAGGCCGATGTGGGACAAAAGAAGAAAACATATTTCTTTGCGTTCATTTGTCCCACATCGCCAAACTAGACTTAAAAAATAAGTACTTATTTCACATTTTCAAACTCAAATATAATGTAAATAAATAAATAAATAAATAAAATTTGCACCGTATAAAAGATCTATCAAACAAGATCCATATTGTTAAGAAAATTATTTGCATAAACATATTATTTTTAAGTTTGAAATTACCTTCTTAAAAAATACAGTAAATACTTATTTTCAGTTCTGGAATGGAGCCTAGGGATTCCCTCTATCTAGAAAAGTTAACTGGTGTGGAACTTTTCCTCTAACCCATTCCAGAAACCAAAAAAAAATTCTTATTTTTTAAGAAAGTAATTTCAAGCTCAAAAATTATGAGCTTATTGAAATCTAAAAATATGCAATATGGATTTTGTTTAAAAGATTTCGAAAAGATCTTTTATACGATGCAAAAAAAAAATTAAAATTTATTTTTTATTTACATTATATTATTTTTGAGTTTGAAAATGTAAAATAAGCTGCTTAATTTTTAAGATGGTTTCTGGAATAAGACCTAACTGTTCCCTTGCGTGGATCAATGCCTGACGACCACTTTGATGGCAGATTGGCAGCTAAAGCTTACACGTGTAAACATGTGTATATGTATGGAGATGGAGATACAAATATAAATATAAATATATATATATATATATGAGCTCGCGAGCTGGTTCGAGTCGAGCTTTGGCAAACTCGAGCTCGGCTCGTTTATGATTCGAGCCAAAATACCTAGCTTGAGCTCGTTCATTTATTTTACGAGTCGAGCTTAAACGAGCTCATACCGAGCCGAGCTTCGAGCCGCTCGCGAGCGGTTCGGTTCGTTTGCAGCTCTACCTGTACCTCTAAATTAAAAAAACAAAAACCACCACACCACCTGTAGTCCTGTTACTCCTGTACCTTATAAAAGAAGAGAAGTCATAAACATTAGTATTTGTTGATGGAGAGAGAGAGAGGTTATCAAAATCAGCTTTCAACTGGAGTAAATATAGAATCCAAACTGAACTCAATGAAGTCAAATCACATTAGTGACCATTAGGATCAATCTCCTTCACTTGAGGACTTGAGGTACAAAAGCATGGTGTGCCGCAAAAGATCTAACTATGTCCATGCTTGGGTTGTCGACAGGTGTCAAAAACGAGATTGGACCCCGCTTGGCACATACTAACTATGTCCATGCTTGGGTAGTCAAGGTCACAATCTTATCTACTACGGAGTACTACTAGCTTTGTTAAAGTAACCATTAAGACTACACTACTTTCGTCTTGTAAACAACTTTTCCAATCAACCAATGCAAACCTTTGCACTACTTTTCTCCTTATGCAATCCTTTGCACTACTTTTTTCCTTTCATACGGACCTTACCACCGCATGTGACGTTCACATGCATGGCTCCACCTCTAGCAAAATACTTGCACCTAATGGAGTCCATCCGAGTATGCAGAATTAGATTCTTTCTTACCATTGAGACATAAGCCACACCATTCAAAGTACAAACCACTCCATCAAATATTTTTATCTTCACATTTAATTCATCGCACAAAAATAACGACCCATCATTTTGTTTTTTGGAATGTATCAAAAAATTCTTTCGTGGACCAAACATGCATAATGCAACCGGAATGTAAAATTCACACATCACGAGAAGAAATGATTATACCTTGAGAGACTGTGAGAAGATCTCCATCATCTGCTACCACCAAAGAATTACAAGTTAAAGCATCATCACTTTTCTTCCTTTGTTCTTGCACAAAGGACAATCACGCTTTACATGGCCAAATTCTTTACTAATGTAGCATTGTACACACTTTTCTCTAGAAGTAGAACAAAACCTATTGTTCTCTCTGAATCTACCATCAGATGTTCTTTCCCTAATTAATTCTCACTTTGAACCGCAAGTGTTAAACTTTCTCCACTCCAAAATTTTCTTTTTTAGTACAATGAGAAACCAATGCCTACTGCACCTATTCGAAACTAACTATGTCTTTTTCATACTAGTGAGTTGTCACCAAAGTATAATAAGAATCCAGAAGAAATGTAAGAAGCAAAAAGGCTATTGTCCTTTTTTATCTTTCTTTAACTCTACTTTCTGCAATTGATCTAAATAACCATTGGAACTCGTTCACATGCTCCATGAGGTTCCCGTCTGTCTCCATCTTTAGCTAACACAACTACCGCTTCAAATGTAACTCGTTGGTCAAACTTTTCGCAAGATATAACACTTCTTCCAACTTCTCCCACAAGGCCGATGTGAATCCTCATCGATCCATAACAATGTTAATAATATTATCTGCAATAAGTATATATACATACAAGAATAAATTATATACACCGGCGGTATAAACATTTATTTCCTCCAAATCAATTACATTGCGCCACGTCGTCAAAACAGTGGTCCCAATTAATAGAACATTATGGCGCAATGTAATTAATTTGGAGAAAAAATTGTTTACGCCAACGGTATAAATAATTTAATCTCTCATACATCAAATGAAATCAATATATAGCCAATACAAGAGAAGTATTGTGAGGAAATGTTGACAACGTACATAGACAGCATTTTGCAAGTGGCCTGAATATTAAACTGACTAGATTCTTAGGAAATAATTAATTATTAAAGCCAACAGCTTTTGTCAAGCTTAGCTAGCATAAGAAAATCACCTCGGAAATAACAACACCCTGGCTCCAAGAGAAATGGAAGATCAATTCTCCCTCTCCCTCTAGAAATTGAAATTTATTCCTTGCATAATACATTATAATAGGATTATTAGTTCGTCATATATAGGGGTATCACATGGCCAACCCCGTAGTTAACTATTCTAAGCAAATGTACTATAGGAGAAACGATCTCTCCTTGATTCTCTCTTCTACATGGCTTATTCTCAATGAAGTTGTGTTTTTTTTTTTCTCCTAGAATTTTGGCATTTAGTATGAAATGGTAAATTGATGAGGGATAAATACTGTTAACCAAAACAAAAAAATTCTTGGTTCCCTGTGTAGCACAAGTACAATGCCTTGTTCATATTATGGGGTTGTATGACCGCCAAATCAGTGCAGTGTCCAATGTACTTTGCATATTTTTGAGCCAATTAAGAAATTAATTATCCATTTTAAAAAATAATTTAGAGAATGCGAAATTCAAAAATCATATGTTCGGATAAGCTTTAATTTGGAATTCTCATCATATATGCACTTGCTATCATTCTGCAAAATTTATTATGTACATTATCATTCAAAGAGTGTTATTGATTCTCATTATTATAATATAAATTAAAATCTACATGCAATGCACAATAAAGAGATTAAAAATAATTGTCTCCGAAAGACCCTGTGTATTGACGATGTCATTGTCCCACCCTAGCTAAATGGGTCTACATACTTATAAAATGTAAATAAAAGTAGTATGTTGAGCAGACACAAACAGTTGAAGGCATGCCAGCAATAGCAAATACTAGAAAAATGCAAAACAAGATCATCCGGCCGGGATTGTGTAGGAATATATAAGTCTAAAATATGCATGTAGATGGGTCTATGGCCTAGTGGATTTCACCAAATATGTATGAGCACTAGACTAGAGTCTTTCAATAAATATGCTAGGGTTTCACGCACGCAAGAATAGGATTTACCCTCGAGAGTCGGTGAGTTCAAATCAATTGAAGGCTAAATATATATTTCAAATCTTGCATGGGAGTACAAGAGATTTGTTTGGTCGTTAATTTCAAATTTGAACTTAGTTGAGACGTCCGCAATTTAATCCGAATATCTTGTTATTAAAAAATGCAAAACATATGCTATGTGACACATAAGCTAATAGCTCCCCACAATGGCTACTGATCAAATTTTTGTGCCAGAGAGAGCGAGAGAGAGAGAGATGAACTTTCATATATAGACTGAGAGAGAAGTATATATAAACGGGTGTTGAAGTATTGGGGAGAGAACAACCAAGTCTGATTCAAGTGAGGTACGTAGCTTATAAATAAATAATAGTAATAATAATCACTCCTACTATAAAGGGACGAATGAAAATCAACCAGAAAGAATAGTATATATCGATCGATGTCTGAGAAATTACTAAAAGTACAAAGCAACACAGAGCAGATCTAAGCTTCAATTCTCTCGCTGTCTGTCTTGACTCTCGATCTTTCTCATGAGTCATGATTGTCCTTCTGCCTGCAACAGCTGTCTAGAATTGGCCGGCTTTCCCATCAAAACATACTCCTCCTCCCATGTAGTATACTGAGATGATAAAACAACTACTCCTACGTACTATGTTCCCTCTGTACTTAGGTGGGGCCCTATCTATCTTTTGATCGATCTTCATCAACAGCGCACTATATATATTAGTACTACTACAATCGTATTCCCTCCGTCCCGATTTGTTTGTCTACTTTTTGACTTTTAAGTGTTCCAAAATGTTTGTCCATTTGATTTCAATTTTTTCTTTTTGCTCTTTCTTTAGTAGAATAAAGTAACTTTTATAAAAAAGTTGAGGGTAAATGTGAAAAGTTGTATCTTTTTAGGTGCAATAATTGTGTTCCTTAAAAAAATTGAATTTTTGAAATTAGACAAATAAATTGGAACGAAGTGAATATATAGTATTCGATCTCCTATACTAGTCCAGCACAACACAATTAGACAAGTAGTAATTTATTACTCCACAAATCTATCTATTTTTCTTTTCTCTCTCTCTCTCTCTCTCTCTCTCTCTCTCTAGATCGATCTCTTCACAGACTGTCAATCCAGAGTTATTAAAACGTACTACAGGAATCAGGTTCGTAATTTTATAACAGATGGGGGCACTTTGTTGTTTCTCAAAGGGAAGTACTGTAACTCTTTGTCATTGGGCCCTGGCCTAATTAAAGAGATAGATTTGCTCTCTCTCTCTCTCTCTCTCTTGATTCAACCTATCTAGCTTAACCAGTTGGGTGAGAGACACCTCCGTCCATTGAGCTGTCTGTACAATTATGGAAATGAAAGATTATGAGCTATACATGGTTTTCTCCAATCAATTTATGGATTGTTGTTAATTATTACTAGCCGCAGTAGCAGTGAGATCATCAGATGATGACCAGCACCTGCTCATGGCTGCAGAAAGCATCAATGGCATGAGGAGGAGGAGGGTGGAAGTGGCACATTCCTAATGACACTCGGAACAAGTATATATAAATCGCGGCCGTCTGGGCATTTCTTCTTTCCCCAGGTATTTTCAGAATTACTAAATCACATCTCTTTTACCCCAATCTCCATTTAAATTCTGAGTATCATTTCTGTTATTAATTTGGTTGTTAATTTAGGCCATAATGTTTTCTTTTGCTTTAACTAGTCTCCATTTGGATTTCGTCCTAATTACCTAGCTAGCCATTTGAATTTTCAAGCTCCCTGGTACTTGGGGCTCTTTTGGGCTAACTAATTAATTTTCACCAACTTTTTCGCATCGTCTTTTTATTATTTTTTCTAAATTTTGACCAGAATTAATTTGATATACTAATTATTACGTCAATCATACATCTCAACAAGAAAAATTGAAAAAATATAAACATATAGTTTCTCCCGAAAAATTGAAAAAATTGAAAAAATTGACTAAAATTTGAAAATAGTTAACTAAGAACGACCAAAAAGACACTCAAAAAACTCTGAAAATTTAGCTCTAAGGGGTCTTCCTAAGGGGGCTCAGAACTTTCTCCCGACATAGTTTCCGTACGTAGGTTTTATTGCAATCTGTGGGGTATTGATTCGGTTCCTTCTGATCTGTTTTCTCTTGGTGAAATGGATCAAATTAGGGGTGTGCATCGTGTCGTACACAATCGTGTTCGTGTCGTGTTATTCAAATATAGTGTTTTTTCGGATTCGTGTCAAAATACCTGTTAACATAAATGTGTCAATTATCTTGACATTAAGCCGACCTGCTTAAAACCGTGTCGTATTGGGATTTGGGGTTAACACTTTTAAGACCCTTTTATTTTTTAATATGTACATAAAAATTATATTGTTGTGCATGAACTATACTTAATTCAATAACAAAAATGAAGACATTTCCAATACCATTATAAATACATATATGATAGTAAAACCAACTAGAGCGTGACATTGAAAAATGTCTTGAGCCACAACTAGACAAAAGTCTCAAAATTATGTAGTTATGTACGATTTGCAGCTAAAATAATCAAAAGGCACCCACTAAAACACTATACCTAAATAATGAAAACACAATTCCAATTAGTCTAAATGAATTTGATTAATTGTGGACTTTTTTAGCATGGAAACTTCATTAGGAAATTAGATATTCAACTGGTTTAAATTTTGGAAAAAAAAAAACAATTCTATAATGGGGCTCTATAATAATATGCATGTCTTGTATTTCCATAATTACATTAATATTTTTCCATAAAAGTTAACCAAGCATGATTTTCAAAAACCGAATCTCCTAATAATTAGGAAATTCAAAAGAATCAAAACTAATTGTGCGGTGTCGTTTCGGGCTAATGTGTTGTAATATTCGTGTTCGTGTCAAAAAATGATCAGCTCAAACCCTCTAACTTTGTGTTGTGTTCGTATCGAGTTCATGAGTCGTGTTCGAAATTCTCACTCCTAGATCAGATCCGAACTCCCTTTTCTTAGATGACTAAGGTGCGCAAAAGCAACCACAATATATACTATATACTATAAGCAAATGTAGTTTCCAAAAATAAAATCAAGCTCTCTCTTTAATTCTCTCTCCTATATATGTAGCATTCTCTTATAATAATCATTTTCTTCTCTCTTTTTTCCTACTCTTTTCAAAATACCACCAGTTAAAAAAAAGAAAAAGCTTTCAAGCTTTCTTCGATGCTTAAACATTCTTTCATCAAAACTTTTATATGTAATGTTAAATCATTATTTATTTGAGGGGTAAATAATATAACAAGACGACTTTACCCGTAGCTATAAATAACATTAAACATAACTTTTTTCTTGCTCTCATGCATAGCATGGGTAGGACGCTTGCATTGTTAGTGTCTAACTAGATGTAAGCCAACATTGGCGCAACCAGAAATTTTCTATATTTCATAGTAAAAAACCGTAATATAAAAAAATGAACTTAGAACGTAAAATTTGCTACAATATACAAAAAGATAAGTTATAAAAATCATGTGCGTACAAGATTTTTTTTTTTTTTTTGAGAACTTGATAAAGATACAAGGGGATGTAAGTATTATAAGAGGGAAAATTAGTATACTTTTTGGTAGTGCTGCCCGCAGATCGGTTTGGTGCGGATCGGTCTAGTTCCCAATCCGATCCGCTCGCGGTGGATTGTCATTTTCTCCATCCGCCAATCGTCCATGATGTTGTTTGGATGGTTCGATTTGGATGCGGTTTTGGTGGATTGGTTTGGGTGGTTTCGGCAGATTTGAGCATGCAATTTAATTTTTTTACATACACCCAAAAATTGAAAAATAAAGCCCTATAACTTTAAGTCCAATTAAGTCTACACGAATTCAAACAAGTCCAACATTGATCGATCCTAAAATCAAAACAAGTTCATCCACCCTAAAATTAAAACAAGTTCACAACATGGGTCAATTGAATTTTGCTTCGATATCAACTGAATTCAAGCAAATAACCGCACAATAGTACACTTTAAGAAGCTAATTGGTTGGTTGCGTTCATAGAATCTAATTTTCAGTGTGGTATTTCTGTTTACCTGTGGTTTGGATGCTAATGGGAATAGGGCTTGGGTACTGAAGTGTAATATATGTTTTTTTAATGTTTTGTAAGAATTTGCAGATTGGGCGGTTTGAACCGGAACCAAACTGAATCCGCTAGAATCAGTGTTTTTAGATCCGTATCCGTCCGTAGCATGCCTCGGTTTGGTCCGGATTGAGCGGTTCGGTTCATCCGCTGGACAGCCTTACTTTATGAATACAAATTGTCATGCCTTTATAATTTGGGAGTAAAATTGATATTATTGAAAATTGAAGTGGGGCCGTGCCTCCATTGCTAACACACTGTCTCCGCCACGTACGGTACACGAACCCGAAGGTAAGATGCCCCCAAGTCAATTTAAAAAGAGAGAAATTAAGTACGGAGAGTAAGCTAGTAACAGCAGGCGTGTTTCTAGGCTTAATTTTGTAGCTTATATAGAACCAGTATGCTCCAAGTAAGTTTGTGCTTGGCACATACCTGATGACACGATTCACTATCGGTTATCCGAATGAAGGAATGAAGTTATGCATGACACATTGAGTGCCACGTAGTCAGAGTCCACATGGCCGAGCAATGCCACTCTGACACCCACGTACATGGAGCTAAGCTAGCTGCTAAGTCACCTCGGATCTGACCAACAATATCAACCCAGCCCGGACGCATGGCCCTACACCCGCAATTCCACGGGCTGGGCGCACAAGTTCTAGACTCCACGTAGAGGGCATTGGGAGGGACTCGCTCAAGATATAGTTTAACCTCAGTCTCACCGAGCATAGTGGCAGAAACTGGCCTATTAATGGTCTAGGATTGATCTTGAACTTATGTTCCCCTGATCACCAGATTACATGCGAGTAAGCTTTTGACCACCAGCTCACCGCCCTCGGTCTTGTTTTCTTTTCATTTACTTGTTCAATTTTAGTTTTCCTCTTCCTTTTTTCTGGGAATAGTTTGTTTCATTGCTCTCTGTCTTGATATCTGTTTTCTTTTTCGCCTTTTTCACTTCAACGATTCTTAGTACTGTTTTCAGGCATGGGAACAAGAATCCAGTATGCCATGAATGCATTAGCTACAACCCCAACCAGTAATAGTTTTTCTGTGAGTAAAATTGATGTTTGGGACTATTTCCGAAGTAAAGCACTGAAGGAGTACCTACAAAGTAGTGTTGCTAACAGCAAATTTAAGGAATCGATGGCTAGGAGGATGATAGAACAACAGAAGTTAGAATCCATTAAGATGACAATGCTAATGCACGAAGATATTTTCAAACACCAGGTTATCACCCCTTCTCTCTCTCTCTCTCTCAAAAATTTTCAGTGTAGGCAATTGGTAGCAAAAATCGTTGGCAAATAGTAAAACCAAGTTGTGTGATTTGATGGTAAATGCGCTTGTTCGAAACTAACAACTGGGGCAAATGCAGGTGAGAGAACTCCACAGGCTGTACAATATACAGAAGGTGCTGACGGTTGAGATGAGAAATCAGGAGACTAGTAAACAAGAAGATAAGTTTTGGGTTGTTCCAATGACTACAACTGGATCAGATCATACTAGCAATTACTCTTACTTCTTCAATCGGCATCAACCAACAACTACTCCATGCAATCAAAAAATCCATGTTCAAAGTGTGCTAATAGAAAATAATCTGAGCTCATGCGAAAGAAGTGGTAGCTGCTCTGGAGATCAAGATCAGACCCTTGCTAGAATGCCAAAATTGGGCTTTGATCTTGAGAGGCAACATGTCATTGAAGAACACCAAACAGGGCCTAGTTCTTACGCAGCATTGACAAATTATCAAACTGGGAAAGGTAGATCATCAGAAGAAAGTGATGTGGAGTTGACCTTGAGTATTGGAGGAGGCTGCAAAAGGGAAAAGAAGTCGATGATCACATCAGAGATAGGAGACGAATGTGGTGGGTCCAACACTGCTGTGGGAAATTCTAGTGCATCAACAATTGATCAGCAAAACAAGTGGCTTTTCCAAGGTTTAAGCTTGAATAGAACATAAGCCCTTTAGTTTGGTCACAAAGCCTATTTGTATCATTTGAACTCCATAATGAGGCATTACCATAATTTTGACACCTTTGATGTATGGAGAATAACTACTGATGGACATTGTTTATAAATGCATAAATTCTAGTATTTCATAAGTTGTTGCGTCAAATCTTGCAGCAAGATTGTTCATTACCCATTATTTGCCTTCACTTTTTGCCAGCTGAAACACCTTGTTAAGTATAATTTTATTTTATTTTTGATAGAAAGATCATTCCATTAAGTACAAAATTACATTATTTCAAGGCTTTTCTAGCTCTATCATGAGCTGCCCTGACTACCTATCTTGACACTTTAACAACCTTGACCGCATCAAAAAAAGAACACAAATACGGGAAATCACAGAAAGCCAAATAAGAACTAGCTCTATCTGAGTTTAACAGACCCTGAACAAAAACTAAGCAATTTGTTTGAATGCAAATACTTCTAATTTTTCTATTCTGAGCCCACTAAAGTAGAAGCAACCCTCCCCGGATTTCCACCAAAGTAGCCGAAGAAGCACGTGATCTTATAGGAGACAGAGAATACTGAGGTGTCATGGATTTGATATGAAGGGGTGAATTAGACATGTTAACACTAATTCCTGTGGACGTCTGTTTGGCTTCGTATAAGAGACCACTAGGAGGAGGAGGAGAGGTAGATAAGGAAAATATGAAGGAAAAACTCCAGTCTGGTGGGGTTGCACTTAAGGCCCGTTTGGATGCCACACTATGAAGGGGTATTGTCCAATCCCCCTTCTAATCCGTAGGGCCGGTTCTATGGCGTGGTTTGGAAAGACAAAAACCGGGGGATTTGATAATACCCCTCCTCCATAACCCCGTGAGGGGGGCTTACATAAGGCTAGGGTTTGAGCCGGTATTGTGGAATCTCCCCTCCTAATACCCCATTTCTCTTCCATTTCAACTACAAAACAACATTATCCCCCATTTTATCCCTCATCCAAATCAAGTATTATTTAATCCCCCGTCACATCAATGTGGACCCACTCTTTTTACATAATACCTCCTACTATCCAATCCCCCCTTCTTACATAATACCTCCAAATCTAATCCTGCATCCAATCGAGCCCAAAAACTTTGAGATGCCTTACTCCAAAGATGGAAGTGTTGATATAGATGATAGTCGACATGCTGAAAAGATGGAAGGGAATTAAGATGTGATAAAAACATTTTGATCAGTCAAACGAGAATTGGGGAGGGATAATGACTGGATTTAGACATTTGAGTTATTTGAAGCAGCATGACGCCAAATATATGCTATTTAGACATTTGAGTTATTTGAAGCAGCACGACGCCAAATATATGGTAGAAAGTAATACATGAAAATATCCCAAATCAGGTTGTTCGGACTAAAATTTACAAAATAAGCAAATATACATCTGCAAGAATTTTTTGGTTTTTTGTGTTTTTCTTTCTTTTGATTACCGGGTCCTGCCCAATCACTGTACATCTTGTTAGCCAAGCTGAAAAGCCAAGCAATTCATTGAAACTATGGAGATTTGCTCCTAAGACGGGCTCAACTTTATGTAAATGGGCAAACCTCGCCCCAGGCAAGTTCCATTATAAGTACTACTTGCAAGATTCCAAAAACCATGCCGAAGTTAGGAGGTTTCGGGTCAGTGCCAAAGCACATGCACCGAAATCATCACAAAATACGAAATACAAATCTTCCAATCAATCTTGTCTGCTTTCGGAGCTGACCCTCTCTAAAACTAATGCAAAGAGATCAACCCGCAAGCTCTTGGCCCGAAAAAGGATATCCCTTTATAGACAAAATAGTCGTAATTCTGATCGACAAAGCACTAGTAATTTCCGATCAACCCATTCACATTTGTTTCACTTTTGACATGCTACCAAACAGTCAACCATCAAACGAAACATTATTTAACTCTACCCTTGAATCCACCATCTTCCACCCCAATAAAGAAAATTCATTCAGGGAGAGAGAGGTTGTAAGTTTGTAACGCAAAGGAACCTAAGAGGG
>JAOTQK010000001.1:68107-78114 GCA_025642025.1 Rhododendron ferrugineum
TGAAAGTGCCTAAACATGTTTTGGCCTTATGGCTAAAAAACTCAAAAAGTTGAAGGACCTCCACTGAAAACTATTTTGCTGGCGTCCTTCCCCTAAATGAAAATTATTTTACCATCCTTATGGCTAATTTTCCCATTTATTTTCCTATTATCCACAAGTGTCTTTCCTATTAGACCACAAGATCATCAATTAATAATAGAAACAAGCTTTAAATTATTCGATTTTACCGTGTATGTTTATTATGTAGGTGCATAGATACATTTTCCAATGTATTTTGAAATTTGGACTGAATTGTTACAATTCACAATCCAAATCGATTCATGAATCGGAAAAGAGTCAATCCGGTTCTTGATTCGATTCGCGATTTGACAACCTTGAAAA
The DNA here is from genome assembly GCA_025642025.1 of Rhododendron ferrugineum. Classification (NCBI taxonomy): domain Eukaryota; kingdom Viridiplantae; phylum Streptophyta; class Magnoliopsida; order Ericales; family Ericaceae; genus Rhododendron; species Rhododendron ferrugineum. Next base: position 68,489 of record JAOTQK010000001.1, read on the forward strand.
TTAATGACTAGCTAAAAGTTTTTTTTTTAAAAAGTACACTCAACAATATGCCTGCTCCTCCTTTTGTATACCCACTCCAATGCTACTCTCTAATTTAGCTATTCATCCAAATTAACTTGACAAATTTAAAAAAAGAATAATCATAAATATAAGCATCCACTTAATTTATATTTTTTTCATTCAATGGGGAAAAAATCTCAATTGCTTGATGTAGTAGTTTGTTTGTTATTATTATTTTTCGCTTTGTAGTAGTTCATTTTCACTAAATAAAGTTATTTTTGGGTAATAATATTGTTTATTGAAATTTTGTTGGAAAAAAATTAGTTTCCAAAAACTGTTGAAAAATGGGTGCCAATAGTTTAATATTGTTGGGTGTAGCACAATTAAAAGAATTGAAGATACTAGATAAGCTATGTTAGGCAGGAAAAAAAATATAGAAATGGGCTGGGATATTAGCAGCAAAAGGGTAGAGAAGAGGCAAATAAATAAACTGTCTGTACTTAGCCAGCCTTGGCTTGCAGGTACATGTAGAGAGCGGAATCACCCAAAGGAAAAATGCCTAGTGGAATAAAGAGCCCCTTGGAACACTGAAAATGAAGTTTGCCTAGCTAGTTTAGCTAATGGAACCAAGTAGCTAGCAGCCTTGGAGACACTCTAAGCACACCAGTTGGTATAAGTTTTAGCAATGCAAGTGTTAGTTTCAAGACCACAAATTCCACAACCATCTCAAATGGAACTACTCTGAGCAAATGTTAAAAGTGAGTTAATTAAATGACACACATTAAACCCCAAAAACGCATTGGACGATATATAAAAACACATGCCAAACATAGTCTTAATGCAGAACTGTGTTCTAACATAAGCAGGCTTGGCTGCTTTTGACAAATGTTATTTCCAGGTGTTGAATTCCTTTCTGATTGGGACCATTTACGCCTCTCACTCTATATCAGTTTGAAACTGCAAAATAAACAAGCACATGTGGCTACCAGACTTCCACAAAATTCATGCAATCAAGCCTCAACATCCATCAGGCAGAACTTCAAGGTTTAGAACTTATCAACCTAAATAATTGCACACTGTACCATATTTCAACATTCCTCCACACAAACAAGACATGGTTTAGTACCACAATACAAGCCAACATACATGCGCATATGTGTGTGATGCATTTGATTATTATCATATTTATACATTTAAAAGCACATAATAGGTTCTTATATAATTCAAATTCTACTTACCTTTTTATAGCTAAGTAAAGTAAAATAGCAAATAAATGGCATGGCTTTCAATCAACCAAATGGTGGCATAGGCAATCTTCTCTTCCCTATTTCAAACACCACCAAGTTGACACATTCATATAAATACTAAACCCAGTATTTGAGATGGTTAAACAAAATAATCAAGAAAAAGTACCTGTACAGGATTTAGACCACAAAATGGGATTTTTAACTGCTCTGAAGGACCCTCTGCGGATCAAGCTGCCCACTGCAATAACTGGAAGGGACAGCGGAAAGTTCTTGCCTTCCTCTCCACTCCTCACCAGGCTTCAATGTTATGGGTTTTTCCACCGCAGCAGTCTCCACACACAACATATGCTTGTACTCATCATCTCCAAAATCAGCCATGGCCTTTGCCTTCTTATCCCAGGGATTCCATACCACTGCAGAGGAAAAAGTCATGAAATATCACACTGCTGAAAGACATATCTTATAAACTCAACAGGCTCCGTGGAAACAGAAGAAAACAAGTGCTTGGCTGAAAGAAAGCTATGTATAGAGTACATGTACAGTGTACACAGACAAGGTATCCAAAAAATGTGGATCATAACAATGCTATGACTAGGTTCTTATAAAATAAAAGACCACTGAGCAATTTATTGGCTGATGGTCCATAAGATGAAACAAATCTTCAATCCATTAGCATCCAACTAGCAAACTCAAGTTCTAATATACGAACAGGCTACAGCTGACCCTAGAAGAGAGAACATAAAAAAGGTTATTCTCACCAGCATCTGGAAGCCCATCCTTGCGAATAACAAATGTCCGTTTCTTCTCATGATCCAAAATCGCAATTTTTGTAGGTGTGCTGAGGTATATTTTGTCCACCTGCACAGCATTGATAAGATATCTTAAGATGGTAAACCATGTGCTCAGAAGTAGGGAAAGCAGATTGATTTCCTGAACTTACTTCTGATTCAAAAGTTATTGCGTCCCCTTGTTCAGTAAATCGCTCCTTATTCTGCAAGTTGTCAAGATAATCCAGTGTTTCCAATCCTTCTACTCGAACTTCACTGAATAGAAGCAAATAAGCTAATCAAAGACAGTGCAAAGCTGCAGATCATATTCCACCAAAAGTTACTAAAAATTATCTAAGCTACACATTGCAACTGGAACCACAAACCTGTAACAGTACACAGATGACTGGTGGACATGGCATATCATGCTTGAACTAAAACTATTAACAATGAAATAATTCATTACCAAAGTAGGAGTCTTGAAAACGGCCCATCCAAACTCTCCCAAAAATGGAAAATTTTACATTTAGCGTATCAATTTTGGACTAAGAGCCTTAAAAGCTTTATGTGAACCTTCCAAACACTTGTCCTGTTTAAAAGGTATACAAACATGATTAATAGGGAAAAAAAGGGCATAGGCAACACTTTTTTAAGCACAGAGTTATATTGGTCTTTGTTTCAGATGCCTAAGGGCAAAGGCACATATCAAAGTTTAGACATCTTCAACCAAAAAGTTATGACCAAAAGCTTCGTTAAAGTGAAAAACAAGTAAAATCACGTTCAACACACACCTGATGTCTGAAACAGAGAAATAGGTATGATATGCAAATGTGAAACTAAATGGTTTCCCATCAGTGCTGGTATTTCTGATGCGAGATGTCAACATCAAATCTCCTCCAGGTCCCAAGGTTACCCTCAAACGAAACTCGAAGCTACAGGAGATCGATAAATATACAAGGTTAGAAGGAAAAATTAATATCAAACCTGACCAAAAAATTACTGAGTAGAAAGTAAAAACAGAAGCCCAAAAGCAGAAGAAGAAAAAAAGAGAGGAAGTTATTAACATTCACTTTGGCAGATTTATCAAATAAAAATCCTGTAAAATTCCTCCACACTTTTGCTTACCCACTCAAAATAAGAGTTCTGATCGTGATTCATTCTGAGGAAATTGAAAAAATATGCTGATAGAACATTAATTCTTCTGACAAATGCATAAGTAAAGTTCCCAAACCGTACCTGTGAGGCCAGATCTTTAAATCTTCCTCAGAGGGCTTTAGGATCAAATCAATAAAAGCCTTACTGGAGGAACTTGTTGGAAAAGGAGGTGAATCAGCATCAATGCTCCAAATCCTGTTTCTAGCAAATCCATGCGGCTCAAGAGGGCCATGATTCGAAAACTGCACAGATGGAGCAAGTTTCTTTGACCAGGACAAACTTTACCAAAGACAATCATGAAGTAAAGGTTGAGAAGCCCATACTTGAGGAAAGCATATAGGAATGCCTCCACGAATCGGCTTTGGAGGCTTAAAAATAGCCTGCACAAGGGACAAAAAGATCACTCCAAAATCTCGACAACTACAATAGACGTCACATATTCTCAGCTAAAATTGCCATCACTTATATCAATTCAAGAATAATCTAGATGAAGCATGGCAGTGGGTTGAACTTACAACACACTCAACAAGAAAGATTCGGAATACATAAATGGAACTGGAAAAAAAACTAGAAAGACAAATTCCAGAACAGGCCTCGAGTAATCACCCCCGAGAATGTTGTTATCATTGTCTATGCCTATCGAGATTTCTCAATCAAGCCCAAGCAATGCTCACCTTTTAACATATCCATACATGTAAGAATAATTTCATGAATCGAACAAAGCTACAAAGCAAATCCAGACTCCCCGTTAATCCACAAAATCCAAAATTGAAGGCATACGAAGTGGCAGGCATGATCATTTCTGTTGGTGACATCAAGTAGATAACAACAAAGTTTCATGGAAATGCAGATGGAGCAGCGACAAGTGAGCAATAAAAAATTGAAAAGGAAGTGGTTTACATAATGTTACTTAGAGTTTTGCTACATAATATGAAGGGTATGACCGTATGAGACAAGGTTGCCGTTCAACAGGAAGGATGCGGTTGACGGCGAGATAGTAGTATAAGGACGTGAAGATCTACACAGAGAGGACTAAGGTTCAATGAGCCCAATAAATTTTTCCAAAGGAAAGGAGCTTATATCATCTTACTAAAGAACTGACAAATGTGATAAGTTAAAGTTGCATCAACAGTTGATGATAGGGTTTTGTTGGGCCAGGCATCTATGCTAGGGTTCAGATAGAGGGTACTTAGGCCTGAAAAGTTCTCTATAACTCCAGATGCGTGTTTGGATTATTAGCACAAATGAGCTATGTTACATGGATTCTTCATTTTGGCTCAAGTACTCATGTTGATGTGTCCTACACCCGCATCCATTTTGGACACTCGGATCCTCTAATTGTTATGATACTTACAAAAAAGGAATATCAAATTAGCTAGAAAAGCAATATTTCAAGTATTTCACATGGACAGGAAATAGCAAAAACATATTTTTCTTAACCCCTTCTTGTTTAAATACATTTCTCAATATAATTTACGGTACACATTCTAAAAAGATAAAGCACTACAATCAAGTGTTTAGAACGTAGGCCCGTACCCATACCCAATTTGGGGACACATATCCCAGTATCCTAAGATTTAAGTTTAGGAAGGTAACAAGATACTGCGAGGGTTGAGCAAATTCACACAGAAAATCTCATAATTCAGCTCTCCATCTCCACAATATCAACTATATTAAATCAATGGGATTACAAATAAATTAAAAGATACAAATACAATGCGGCCTTAGAATCAAATTTACAAACAAAGCATATTTGACAACTCACATATAGACCAACTCAAATTCCAAATGAAAATTTCAAAAACAATCTTGAGCCAATTTAGACCCCTTAAAGTATGACCATTACTAATTTCCAGCAACTACTAAAACTACAGAAATTAGAATCACCTATAATTACGGAGAAAACCAATACAGTGTTAAAAAAAATTTCCAGCATCATAGTAAATTAAAATAAAACAAATAAAGATTCAACATTCATCCAAAACTTTGCTCCATTATGCCCTACGCGTGCTCCATGTGATGTTTCAATGGCCCTCCTCTTCAAATAATTTAGAAGTCTAGCCAGAGAGAGAGAGAAAGAAGGAAAGGGGAGGGTTGTTTGGGTTCTAAGACTTCGTAAATGGAAATCATGAAGAGAAGCAGGAAGGTCAGCAGCAACTAAGGCAATCAAATATGTCATACACCAGCTGAAGAACTAAAGAACCACCAACTCTCGGACAAAAACTATCTCAACCACCAATAACCGCAATACAACAGGCGCCAAAGAATGAAAACCAATAGACAGAGCTTCTTGACAACAAATAATTTGCATAACTTATCATTGGTATCGCTATTCTACCTCATAATTTTCCTACTGCAGTTAAGCAACTATTGGACCCAGAACTAACAATAACATTTCGTTTTCGTTTGTTTTCTTCTAGCCTATGAGCTATGATGAACCAGTGTTCTAAAAGGCGGCCGCCTAGGCCGATTAGTCCCTGCCTAGGCGCTAGGCGGTGGTTTGACGCCTAGATTAGACAGCCGACTAGTCGGGCGCCTAGTCCCCACCTAGGCCCTAGGCAGCCGATTATTCGGCGCCTAGCCGCTAGGCGCCCCTTTTCTGCCCGACTAGCGCCTAGCGATTTTTAGAACATTGTGATGAACCTACAACCATACATTGAGCATTCAAAGCCTCCTTTAACCAATTAATAACAAGGAATCTGTGGCTTCATAACTTCCATCCAATATCTGTCTGATGAACTCCAATTTCAAATCCATAATTTCTTGAACATTCTCAGCACTATGATTACTTTGGTAAGTTTATTTGATTGCCTAAGGAAACTTAGCCCTCGTCCAACAATATGAGACCATGAACAGAACTCAAAAAGTTCCCTCTTCCGAATGGCATTTTGTGGGCTGTATCTCACAAATATGCCATTTTGTTGTAATACAGACCATGCACTTTGGTGGACAAAACTAGCTTTGCATGAATTTTTCTTGGTGAATATCACATTTACTGCAGGGAGAAGAAGATTAAATTGATCATGAAGGACTTCTGTTCAGTAAAAAAAAATGCTCCGCTGCTGTAAATTTGAAGCAAATAAACCAACGGAAAGACCAGTTGAAATGTGTAGTACCTTACTACTAACAAAAAGTAACTCCTCTCCATGCTCATTCTTCCAAGATGTCACATGACCTCCATAAAGATACACCTGCACAAAAGGATGGATTTACTGTAAATAACACAACAGAACAAACAAGCAAGGTGTAGTTACACAATTTCCATTAAGATAACTTAAGCACAGAAGACACAGAAAGTTGCAACTCCATCAACCATTTTTTTGTCTAATACACTAAAAAACACAGACATAGCAAAGCAAGAAATGCCCATGCAAACATCAAAAAGAGGATATTATCAACAATATATCCATATTACTAACTCAAAATGAAAATATTATCAACCAAAAAATTACCACCCACAAGTAAGCAGGTACAACACAAAGCAACACACGAATAGTTTCTTCTATTGGACCATCAAACAATCTAAACTTGCATATCCCGAGAAATTCCAATTGAGATGAACTTGGTCTAATCCTCAATACTGGTAGGTACTAGTAATCAACACATACCACATGATTGCCATTTGCCAAAATATTTTCCCCTTCAACCTTTGAGAGCTCCGATATGTTCATTAACGGAGACAACTTCTTTTTCTAACAAGTTATTGGTAAATGAAGAAGTGCAGAAAGGTCATTCTCAACTTATAGCCTCCAACAATCGACAACGCTGGAAAGGGTAGACAGAATGGCAAGATGGAGTACATACAAAACCAGAAACCTCACACATAATTTGCATGAAGTGGCTGACTTGCTTGCTTAAACTGCATTCCACACTTGGCAGCGGGGGCTGGATGAACAATTTGTCTAATGACTTTTTTCCTGATTTTCTTAGGCAACAAGCAGGCAGAAAATCAGTTCCCAACGATGCAATTGTAGGAACATGGCACCAAATCTTAAGGACTTATGGAAACAAGGTGACCTCGGGAGCAAAGGTTGTCACAGCTGAAGGACAACCCACTACTGAGGTCATCAAGTCACACTTGGGCTGAAGGCAGGGCCCAAGTCGCTCGGGACAGAAGGTGGACTATCGAATCGTGGTATGAGCTTTAAGGGATCGTCTGAAGGCAGGGCCCAATTCACCCTCAACTTGTGCTATATGCGTTACAGCATCTCCAATCTCTCCATCCTTACTAACAATGACCCAAGACACTTAAAACACTCGCTTCTTGGCTATGTAGCAAGAGACAAACACGGACACGGATATGGGCACGGGAAGGGGACACGGACACAATGGGGGACACAGCAAAAATAATTAGATAAATAACTATATATAGAAATATATCATAAATGTATGCAGTAACATTTTATATAGAGAGACATTTTATATACAAAGATATATACACTTTTTTTGATATGTAAGATACATACAATGTTATGTACTGCTATTATAACAGAACACACACACACATGTAAGATATACACACATAGTGACAAAGAAATATACCATCAAATATATACCAATACATACATATATGTAAATGTATATAGCGAGAGAGAGAGAGAGATACAGCACGAGAGTGAGAGAGACTGATCGAGAGAGAGATGTGTCCCAGCCGTGTCCCCCGCGTGTCCATGTGGTGTCCCCCTCCAAAAGTTAATTTAATTTAAAGGACACGCCACGTGGTGTGTCTCATACGTGTAGGGGTGTAAACGAGCCAAGTTTCGTAGTGTTCGATCTCGGCTCATTTACTAAACGAGCCTAAAACTCGAGCTCGAGCTCAGCTCGTTTAATGAGTCGAGCCTTACTAATTTACTTAACGAGCCTCTTCAAACGAGCCGAGCCTATACAAACAAACCGAGCTTTTGAGTGTCAAGCTCGGCTTGGCTCGTTTCGTAAGTGAACCCAAAACTTGAGCTCAAGCTCGGCTCGATTATTGAACGAGTCAAGCCGAGCCATGAGCTACTCGATTCGTTTGCAGCCCTACATACGTGCCCTGGCGTGTCCTTGTGTCCAGTACGCGGATATGGCGACCTCTAGGAGTGTCGATGCTTCATAGCTTCTTGGTAATTCCTTATTTAGGAGGGTCATTGTATCACTAAACCTACATTCCAAGTATTCTGTTTTACTCCTATTGATCCTAAATCTTTTTTACTCCAAGTTTCTAATTTACTATTACCTTCATACGGCACCTTATCATATACTTTTTGTAAGTCTATGAAAACCATCTGAAGGTCTTTCTCTTTATGCTTTTTGACTAATCTTGTTAACATGTAGATAGCGTCCATAGTTGATCTACCATGCATAAACCCAAAATGATTCTTAGATAAACTTGTCATCTTTCTTAGGTGATACTCAATAACTCCTTCCCACAACTTCAGGGTATGGCTCATCAATTTAATACCTCAATAATTATTGCAAATGAAGTATCAGCAAGTATGTACAAGTTAACATTTCACATTGTCTGCTTGATCTTAAGTCCAATTAAAATATGCCCTCAAAAAGAATAAATAATTTTCCTTCAAAAGCTAAGCGCTCCGGCATAGATGTTCCCAAACACTTACTAAAGCGACTGGTTATCACAATAAACGCATTGCAAACCACTTTCTAGATGGATGAAACTGAAACGAAGAATGGAATTTAACAACATAGCAGGGAAGTGCAACTTACCCAGGTTTTGGTAAGGAAGGGGACTACAGCAACAGCCAACACTGTCCCTCTTTTAATTATTAGTATAACAAATTCTGTGTCATATGTAAATAGAGAAGGATTTAACCCCCTGATAGCCTTATCAACAACAGATATCATCATCCCCTTGTGCATGCGTGTGGCTGTATGTGTTTTGGATATAGGAAATCAGCATCTAAGATTAAGTCCAAGATTCAGATCAAGATCACTAATTATCAACCGTAAACTAACGTAATGACCAATCAAATACAAACCAAAATGCAAATTGGTAGGAAATTACCAGGAAATTCATCTCAAAACTATGCATAAACCAAGATTTTGAAGAAGCGGGACGCACAAAACACTCCACAGAGACATCAAGTACCACACACAGCATCAGATCGCACCACGTACTCCGCATGAATAAATACTAGTACTAGATGTTAAACGAAAATGCGGATTGGAGAATAACAGACGTTGGGCAAGAGTCGAGTAATTAGAACGCACGCACATTTATGTATATCGATAGATAGATACACACACACACACACACAAGAGAGAGAGTATGATGGAGTATTACCTCAACAGAGCTGCCACGAACCTCGCGGAGGACAACCTTGTCGAGGCCATTGACGCCCTTACAAAGCTCAACAGGAACCCTTTCGCTATTCGACATTTCTCCTCTCTCTGTCTGTGTTATAGCTCAAACTCCCGTACAAAGCACCTCTCTCTCTCTCTCTCTCCACTAACCCAC
>JAOTQK010000001.1:95002-108876 GCA_025642025.1 Rhododendron ferrugineum
CTTAGTCTTGTATAACTCTAACGTAATGAGAAAATAACCCTAGTTTTTGGGTCTCTAATTCTATTGCTCAGTTTACAGAGTGTCCTTATTCTGAGGCGGCATGGAAGATGGTCTTAAATAAGAAGACCTGTTTTGGGGCTGTCAGGAGAAATTGACTGGGTTTGTTCTCGGATGAATGGAGTTTCTATTCCTAGCACAATTTAAAAGCTATTTGGCAGCTACTATCTATTGGATTTGGCGTGAAAGGAACAACAAAGTATATCAAGGCAAAGCTCTCCATACTCCTTTCCTGGGCTCTCACATTATTGCTGAAGTTAGAGCATGTCTATGCTCATGGAGAGGTCTCAAACGAACCGATTGGAACCCGATGTTGGTTGATGTATGGGGTTTAAGCTCTAGGATCTATAGTTGTTTGCTGTTTTGTTTCTTACTTTGTTTGTGTCTTGCTCCCTGCTGCTGTTTATGCAGAGATGTCTGGGGACATAGTTTGTTCTTGTTTTACTGTATTTTCTGCTTGTGTCCTGCCCCTGCTGGTGTTTATGCAGGTGTCTAGGCCTTAGTTCTTCGGTTTCCAGTTGAGGCACCTTTTTGGTACCCATTTCAAAATCTGTATTGTAAAAACTCTGTTTGATTGGGATTGTTTGCTTTATAAAGTGGTTAATTTACCCCCCAAAAAAACGTACTAATGCAAACTTACGTAAAGAAGTCTATCAACATGGCAAACGTAAAATTACCATGTCAAGTACATTAGTTGTTTTGATAACTCAGGTGTCTCGATCAGCTAACGCGAACCTCCCCTAATCCAGGGGAATAGTAAATTTGTTGTTCCCTCACCATATTGTCATCTAATCCTTTAATTTAATACAAAAAAGTAGGCAGACCAAAGACATGAAGTGAAACTGTAGGCCCAATCACCCAGATTTACATGTAGAATGTGCAAAAGGGAAGATGGTTCTAACAAATAAGCAAGATGGGGGAGGAAAAAAAAGATGAAAATAATCAAGATCAAGAAAGGTCTGTACAGTGTACACTGAAGGAAGCATAAGAGAAGAATACGTACTTCTAAAATTGGAGTGCCCCCATTTTTCACTATTGCAAGCTTCCTTTGGAATGAGTTTCCATGCATCTGCAACCATATGAAAGCATAAGTATCTCCCAAAAAGTCATAAATACCTATTTAATGTCCAGGAATTACATCATAATAGATTACTTACGGCAGATTTTGTAGAGTCCCAGGTGAAGAAACGTGTGAAAAAAGGCGGTTCACTACCTTCAGCAATAATATATATTGGAGCTTCACAAGATAACTTTTCGAGAAGAAAATCACGTTCAAGAAATTTCTGTTAAGAAACGATAATAGGAGATTGTGGATGAGACCAAGAAACTTGCAAGCATCAGAACCCAAGAGATGGTTACTCTATGAAATTAGGGTGACTTGGGGATTTTTGTTGTTTACAGCACATCTATTAATATGGAAGTACACCATGACATGTGGGGAGCCCATGAAAACTCAAGACACCAAAATCAGTTTCACGAGGACTGTCCTTCGCCCATGGCCTTGGGCCTCTTTAAAACTAACAAAGCATTGACTCAGAACAGAAAATCAATGCACTGACAATGTTCTACAAGCTATAAGGCTTCCTCCAATGGTCCAAACCACTGAATCTGTATTAGTCACACTAGTAGCCACTTTTTGTCTCTAACAAATCAAAGCATGGAAGTTTCTTCAAGCAGAAACCTTTTAGATCATACCTCTCCAATAGTTAGAGCATGTATTCTAGTCTTGGAATCGACCTGTTGCCCAACCCAGATGAAGATATCTGAGCGACAATCCAGGATGTATATATCTTCAGTCATCAAATCGTCCTGATTGAAATTGTATATTTCGGTCACCTGCAGTTGCAACTCATAACTCAATCATGGTGCATAGCAACAGTATCGTCTTACTTCCAAAATAAAGTCCGATAAGAAAATGCAGTTCACCAGGCAACTGAACGGTCTATTATATACCGTAAGTAAGATTATATTATAGCAACCACAAAAAAAGAACTGGAGAAGAAAAAAGGGGAACGGGACTTGAAAATTGCTCTCTTTAGAAAAATTTCAAAATGGTAGTAAGGGACAAAGCATGCACTGTAAATCCCACTAAGAAAACAAATAAAGAACTCAAGGGGAATACAAACCTTCAAATCACCTGAAGACCAGCAGGCATTTCAGCAGTAATCAGTGCAATGGAAGGGACGGAAAGAATCAGATTACAACAAACACCAATAATCACATGAATTGGAATATGACGTTATTAAGAAATAATCTGTCCCAACCTTTTATGAAAGTACAAGAGAATAGGTGAGATTCACTTTCAGCATCCCTTCCAATCTTTTGGCTGGGGTATTCAGATTTTCCACCTAACAAATCCCAAAATTGTTCAGATTCTGCACCTTCTTTTTGTGTTTTCGACTGCAGATTTGGCTGCATGGAGAATGTAAAACATGTGAAGACTAGCTAGACCTGACTAGAGCGAGACAAAATGTTTTTTAAAACACTTTCGATGCCTAGAACCAGTGTATACACAGTAATTGAAGTACTGTCAGAGCATTCAGATGAAAGGATCAAACCAATTTAAGTCATTCACTGACTAGTGAGGAGATATCCACTACAATTCAGAAATGCAAATTTTATAGGAATATTACTCTTTCTATGCATTCTGTCTACCAAAGATGTGTTACATAAGCACAGCTCATGCCAATATCTAAGTGCTGAATCAAAACTCATCAGAGTTATTTCAAAGATTAATGAAACTTTTTTGCCGTTCATAAAAAAAAAAACTCATCAGAGTTGGAAAACATCCAGAAACTAAGTAGACCTTTATGAGATCCAGCTGCCTTTCAACTAGTTCCTGGTCCTCTGAAGTTGTAAGATTTCCGGACCATGTAAACACAGTTGACCCACTGTGTAGGATGTAGCAGTAAGAGGAGTTTAAAGATGATGCGACCTGATTCAAATAAAAACACGAGTAAAAAAACTTCACAAATATTGGAGGTCAATATTATAGGACATGAATATGAATAATGAGTGTTGGTAGTAATCTCAGTGTGGGACATCCACAAATCGTCGATCATCAACAAATCGGATAGCATAGAATAACCTGACATGATATGTTGTTATCATTTTATTGTGAGGTTCTCTTGTATTTACAGGAAAATTTCAAAGTTACTGAAGACAGCCTCTTATGGAAGCGGAGGGGCTCTTAGCAGCACTATTATTTCGTTTTGCCAGCAATCAAGATGCTGCTAGCTGAAGCCTCTTTGGTAGCCAATAAAGAAGTAACCAAAAGAGAGATTACAATAAATCAGAAAAGGAAGAAGACTGACAATCCCTCCATATCTAGTTCGTGAGAAATAACAAAATAATGGGAAAAACCCAAAAAATGGGACCGGAAACACAAATGTTGTGGAGTCTGAAAAACTGCATCTACTCGGAAGAAAAGAAAGAAAATTAGAAGGCAAACTGTAAGCAGGACTTACTGGTTCCACTTGAATTGCTTGCATATTTTCAGGTCCAGAACCTTGTACCCGAAACAATGCGAGTCCATCCTCTGTATACGTTACATCGGGAAGTTCAGTCTCTGCAATGTGTTTCTTGTATCCATCACTGAGACCACCCTGATGAGTAAACAAATTGGAGTAACAGTCAATGTGAAAATAAATTAACATGAGAAATTGAATTCAAAATATTAACTCTAAAGTGAACAACGTTAGCTTGAGTGGAAAAAAAAAAAAAAAAACCGAAGACAAAAATCTAAAATGGCCTATACCTTAAATACAATAAAGCTCTGAAAGATTGAAAAGAACTGGATCGGTTCATTTCCTTCGTAGATTCGAGCCTGTAAATCCACAATAAATTGTAATATAAATGTACTTCGCACGAACACACAAAATATTTGCAGCTATAGATTCCTAATCTAGCCATTCGTTAAGGTAACATTACCTGAACAGGTAAAAACTTCAGCGACTCGACCATTTTGCTTGCCTGTGAGATAGCTGAAGCTCGATCTTCCTTTTGTTGTGTGATCAGAGATTGGTAAATAATTAGATTCACAAATCACATGAAAGCTACATCAAATTAGGGTCATGACATGGTTGACGGATGATGCAAGAAAAAGCAAAGAAAAAATAAAAAGACGGTTTACATACCATATTCAATACCATACTACACTTCTACGTTTTTGTCTGCACTTGTGCAGTTGTGAAGCACGCGCGCGTGTGAGAGAGAGAGAGAGAGAGAGAGAGAGAGAGAGAGAGAGAGAGAGAGAACTGTACAGTGGATAGTGAAGAAGAAGAAGAAATGACTGAAATTTGTGAATAGTGATGTTTCCAACTAATGCAAACAAAGATTTCATGGTTCAGACTTCAAGTAACATAATGTCATCTTCATACGCTTACATGACGTGAATCGATTCAAACACCATCTGCAAAGGTTCCCAATGGATTGAAGATGAAACACTTGACAGGTCACAGGTGTGGTGCTAAACAAGAACTGTATAGGTAAAGAATGACATGCTACTACATGTCTTGGAGCAAGGTGACATACTAAGAAAGATAGGAACGAAATAAAACACGAAACAAAGACAGTAGAACTCAGCCAAAAAGCATATCATTGTTTTCCTAGTAGTCAGGCACAACTGATAAAGCTAAAATGAGAAACATCCAAATAAATGATAGCGGTATGGAAGAGACAGAATAACAAAGGAATTTGCTTGTAAGCTAAAAGTTCAAATGTATGGAAGGTAAACAAGGGGGAAATGCTCGAGATGTGTTACTCGAGTTCAACGTAGACCAGCAAATGAAGATGTAAATATCAATGGGATAACTTAAGAGGAACGTGATATTTCTCGTTGTTTTAGAACGATCTGTACTATTACTTGTAGATTACTATGTAAGTTTAGTGCAGTTTGACGTCAAAAGAATAACTAAACTCAAAATTATTTTCACCTCAACACTCTGCTTTCCGAACCACGTCCCTATAAGGTATTCCTCTTTATCTTCTCCAGGATAAGAATACTGAAAGATATAGCAATCTCCACTGTAGAATTTTGACTGGTCAGATGCTGGAAGGAGAATCTTCTCTTGCCCATTTATACGCCAAACCTGTGCAAGCATTTAGGAAACAACCATTGGCAACAAACCAGAGATCTAAATTTCCAAAATAGACTTTATGCTGCATCAAAGTCGATATTGTTCCTTCATAAAGGGCCTACACTTACTGTCAGAGGGGAATACAGATGAAATAGTATCCAGGAATCGTTTGCTCATTTCATGTGACAAAAGTATCATAAGTATTTCAGATACATGTAAGAAACGGGCTTGCATATACTAGTCTATACTTTCCTAGATTAACATGGACACTCATCAACTTAATGCAGCACCTGTAGATTTCCAGTGCAGTCAATATGTGGTTGCGGCTCTTCTTTTGCAGGAGCAGCTTTCAATAGACCCTTCACATTAACTCCCTGGCGTTTTAGAAGTGCTGCACAATCGTTACCCGATAACAGTGGTAAGAACTTCTCTAGTACAAAAAGAAACAAGACTAGCAACAGGTATAGAAACACACAGATATACGACATATGCAAAAATCTAGGTGCAGAACATCTATTGCAATAAAAATTTCCTGGGACAAGCCAAGAAAAAAATCAGTTACTGACCAGCAACCTTTCCTCTGCCATCCTCAGATACAGCTACATCATCAGCCTGAGGCCAGGAAACAAACTTTGACCGGAACATCACTGTCTCAAATCCCTCAATTACCCGAATTATATGAGATTTTGGACGATTGAGGCCACGAACAAGCTCCTGTTCAGCAGAATTAGTAATGATAGAAGGATGGAAGATAATTCACGTCAAATTACCAACCACTAAAAAGAACTAAAAATTACTTCTGCTGCTCCACTTGCACTTTTCCTTTCATCTAGAGACGTACTTCTTCCCATCCACACAAAAACTTCTAGCCCACAATCCAAAAGATAACATCTTTTTGTGTCTAGGAGCTCCTTAGTCAAAGAATCAGCCCCAACAGGTTCTGCCTGCCCCCTGTCAACGCTGTAATAAAAATCGAATTTTTTGTCAGAATTCAGAAATAAGATACAAGTATTTATAGCTAATACCGCAACAAAAACTTCTATTTCTAAATGTAATTACTTCTGTTAACCGAATGCCCATGTTTTCATCATTAATATTCAGCTTGTGCAAATGAAAGTCCAGTTTGGAAACATATTCCTTAAATCCGGTTTCTTCCATTTTTCATTTTTCAAATTTAAAATTTAATTTAAACGGATTAACAGGAATTAAATAAAAAATAGAGATGTATATATCCCAAAAATATTAGCACAGAATAGAAATACACCTTAATAAATGCTAAATGAAATAATTTACATGACGATAACTTAATGTTCAGCCAATTGTATCCACCAGAGATAGCAACTATGAACAACAGAATAAAAATTATGTTGTAATGTAAGGTTTCAAAAGGAATCCAACAACGAAAAAGTTGGACAAAAAGAAGGGTAAAAGAGAATCCAAGTAGATCTATATTTGCAATATATCATTTGGGCCTTTGGTAATATCAAATGCTTTTAGAAAGAGATCAATTTAACCTCTAAATAAATGTCAAATGGCATGCATTACCGAAACAGACTCGTAGAAACTGCATCAGCAGCTTTATCCTCGTCATTGGCTGTTTTCCTTGGAAGTGGAGCAAAGCCCCCAAAGAAACCCCAGAATTCACCAGTATCAGCATCAGCCATCAATTTTCCATCCTCTGTTAGACGGACATTGAATAAACTTAGTTACTGAGAGTAATTAATGTTTGTCTTTGAAAATATGAAATTGATTATTCACTTACCGATGGCAGCTATCTCACATTTTCCATCATGGTATGTATCTTTAATGTACTGCACAACTTCCAGTGCTTTGGCCCTTTCTTGTATAGAAGAGTTAGAACCATTGAACTGAAAAATTTTCGACTTGGTATCCAGTATAAAGATGTCATCATGACTGAGAGAGGATCGAGCAAAAGGAACCTATCCCCAGCATTAAAAAAAGAAAGAAAGAGGAAAATAAGCTGATATATGATACATATCCGTGAACCATCATCAGCTGAGCACCTGAAGAATAAAACTTACCTCTTTCACTTGAACAACATGCTTTCCTTTGCAAACAAACAACCGCGTAATGTGCTCCTCAGCCTCCACATGTTTAAAACCAGACGAAACTCCACCTTCTTGAGGTATAATACATGGTTTAAAATAAGAGAGGAACTTTTCAGTTTCATGGCCTTGTACTTCACGATACTGAACAGCACGCCCACCAAGAGCTGCATCCAATTCGACGGTCTTGATGGCTGCAGCACCCGCTTCATCCTATTTAAACAGAGCTGAGATGGCCATCTTACAGTAGTCGCAAGACATCCAATGGACGTTACAAGTATATAATAGTAACTGTACCTGACTGGTATCTTTCCCAACCCAATAGTGGATATCATGACGTAAGGCCCCACTTTTTAGAGCAATTGTCTGCAAAAATAAAAGTAAGAAATATAAGATTCTTAAAAAATTCATGAATAATGAGTAGTTCAACATATGCAGAGTAGACAAAGATCAGGACTTAAATATACTATCTCACTTAAGATGAAAACCATGTAACCAACTAATACAGGCGAAGGCTGTTTGGGATTTTATATTAGCTGTATTGCCAGAGTGACTATCTGACTAGACCAATAAGAGCATGTAACTTAGTGCTCACGTCCTTCCCCATAGTACCATGTTACTCGTACTTTCAGAACAAATCAAAGTATATGGTGACGTCCTCAAGCGTAAAAGTCCATTCCTTTACAATAAATAGCTAGTACCAACAGTTTCATTCATTTACCCACACTAATATCTCAACATTAGTTGTCACCAAGCTGGGATGTTAGGTTGATGATGTCTCCGCCCTTGGAGATCATAAGAGTACCATCAGACCATTAAATGAATAATGTTCTTGGGTCTAACCTCCTCCATCAAAATCCAATGAAATCATATGTCAAACGGCATAATGCAAGGATATGTGAGTCAGAAATTCTGGGCACAAAAATGTAAGTGAGAATGGGAACCAAGCCCCTTCCTTGATTAGCCCCTCTATTCTTCCCTAAGAGATACTTAAAGCAAAAGAAGACTTTGATCATCTGCATAAGAAAGAAACCTCAGTTACAGAAATGTAAGCAGTACGCTTCCAAATTCTAACTTTATGCCATTATCCACTGACTGACGTCAATTAATTATGGCCCTGGCTTTATAAATGTGGAAGAAAGCTAGTAAACTCTGAAGGAAAGGGACAAATGCAAAGTTCTACTATGAAACGATTGTTAGCTATACTAGGACTCTTCATTTGAGAATATCCAGTGGAGGAGGAATGCACGGGTATTTGAAGCCATGTGAACAAATGCACTAAAAATGCAATAACACATTAGTTTGACTACTTACATAGATCACTAAAATGAGTAAAGCATCAATCATCATAAATACAATGTCATCAAGGGAAAAGTGTGTTTGATTAGAAAAAGATAAGTTACCTTCAAAATCACATATGAGTCCCCAGTAAAAAATTTGCCATGTGCGGACTTTGAGACAGGCACGGGCCGGAAGTTTTCAATACGCCATATTTCAATTCCGCTTTATATTGTAAAGGAAAACAGAATGTGAACATCCACAAATTGTCAATTCAAATCCAAATACTTATGTGTAAACCCATTACAAAAAGCAGCAACAGGAGCAGCGACATAGTAATAGCACCATACATTATTGTTCCCTTGTTATGCATGTCAACCCCATTTACCCTTTGCTTGTGATAAACACAACTACAAGAATAGAACTTCATTACCCCCCACGCAAAAGGAAAGAATAGTCTGCAAAGTAGTGCTGAGTGTTTGATTCTTAGTTTTACTACATTAAAAGCCGATTGCTAGGGAAGTTGACAGCGTCACCACATCCTAAGGTAAAGGATACGCCTTTTGTCCAGCTCCCTGGAAAGCAGGATCCAAATCCCTCATTGAAACAGCCATACTCTGTCTTTGGAAGTTCGTTTTTTCACACTTTGGGCCGAAGATAGGAGTATAACCCTGAAATATGGGCACATGGAATAGGTAATGGATTTTCGAATTAAAGGTAGCATAATAATTCAACAACTCATTGCAGCTACGCCATAAAGAAAATAAACAAACTCAGAAACTCATTAAAGAGGATTACCAAGCAAAAAAAAATGAGCATAAGCTTATGCATGAAACAAATGACAATTGTGGATTCAATTCAACCCCTCACTTCAATTTGGATTCCAATGATGTATCCCACAATAATTCTGGAGCCTGACCTCAATCAAGGTAAGTTTAGTCTCCAGTGTGATTTACAATTTGAACCAGTTGAACTTATACAACACCAACTCCGTTGCCATTAGAAATTCGTAGTAATAAAAGCTTTGAAAAATAAACATTATTCAACTTCAATTTGGTAGATCTAGTGGAACTAGATTGATCGGTAAAATGAAGTATCATTGAGTATTCTCAATGACTTATAGATTCATGTGCATGCCTCAAGATGAACCAACACATAATAATATAATATCAAGAGTTCATTCGAACACACAACCTTCCCAACTAGGGAGACCTGTTCGCCAAAGAATCCCTTTACCAAAAGCAACCAGAAACCTCCAAATTGCTACGAGATGTCATCAAATTTCTCATCAAAGATATTTTAACTTTTTCTTGTCCACATGAAATTAGTCTAAAATGGTCTATACCCTACTTGTCCAAAAACATAGTTCCCTTGCATCTTTTTCTGATTGTGCTTGTAGTTGCAAGATCCATGTTGACATAATTTTATCAGGTTTCTCGCAATAACAAGTTCATCTTATACTCATTTGCCTGTTTGATAACTTACAGTTTCCAGGTTTGTTTCTTGCTTTTTGTTAAATCAGCATCCTTTCCATGTCAAGTTTGGTTACATACATATATGCTTCCAAAGAACTGCTGTCTATTTTTTTCTAAGACACAACAAGTGGTAAGTGATTTAATCATGGCCCACTGTGAGGCTGTGAAGGTAAACAATGACATCAAAACGCCACAGCTCAATGTGTCCATTTATGTCTCAATTCTCATAAAGTTGTGTTGGGTCATTCAGCTTTGGTTTCATCACAAACAAGATATACAATGTCACCCCTGGAAAAAGGAATGGCTACTTCAAATTCATTTTTATTTTGGTCTTTGTATACAAATTACAATGCCTTTATGCTAACAAGATGAGCAAAGTAAACTTTCATGCAATGCTTGGCCTTTGGAAAATGCCTATTGATTCCATTCTCCAACTGCTTTTTCAGCTTATTAAAGTAAGCTATCTAACTCCTTACCTATCCGAATGAGTCTGTTTTTTTTTTTTTTTTTTTTTTTTAATTTTAAGAGATGCCGGTACTGGTCCTCGGTTCAATAAATGCAAATGATGTTTCAGAGATTAGTTACTCCTACTAATTAGAATGACAAAATAGAGAAACAACGAAAATAAATAAGAGGCAGAAGCATGACAACGAAGACATTTCAAACCAAAGAACTTCAAATTTGAACCTAAAAGAAAAAGGGAGGGAGAGGAAGTTAAAGCGACCTCAAGGGTGGGGAAAGAACGGAGCAGCAGAGCTGGAAACAGTAAATTTTATTGTAAGGAGATTGGGCACGGGAAAACAAAGGGACAAAACTCATTATTTTGCTTTAGCCTTTAGATACCACTGAAATAAAAGGGAAATTTTTCCTACCGAACCACCTCCCTCATGTATGGGAACAAGATCAAATGATGGCACAAAACCAAAACAAAGCAATGTCTTCGTCTTGAAATTCTAACATTCCTTAAACAAGATTGCACAGTTACCAACCATTGGCATTCCAACATTCCATCATAGATGCCCGCAAATAAGTAGTAGTAGTATTTACTTGGGTTTTCCATGATAATTACAGGCAATACTGCGAGAAATCAGCACAACTCAACCCAGATCAGCGAATGATATACTCAGACAGTCGACACAGATCAGAGAATTAAATCAAACCCTCACAACCCAACCATGCACACCTATACTTTGTATGCACAGCCAAAAAAAAATTATAAAATTTTCGAATTTCTAAACCAATTCGTTAAAAGGAATCGACTCCGCAAATCCATGCCTCGAAAATCAAGCACTCGAAATATAAAAAGAAATTCTTTTTTTTTTTACTAATTTCGGAGAAACCAATTAAGTAGGGAATACATTCCACAAATCCATGCCTCGAAAAAGAAAACGCACTTGATTGATTTTAAGCTGAAAAAATAAAATGGAAATGGGGCGAAGCGAACAAAACAAGAGGAGTTTCGATACAGAAATAAATACCTCTTCGTGGACGAAACTAATCCGAAGCAGAACAACAAAGGAATGAATGGGCAGATCCAATCTAATGACGCAAAGCAAAGCAATTCAGTTCGATCTTTGCGAAACAGAAGGAGACTGGCTGAAAAAGGTGACAGACAAAGAGGAAAGTGGGGTTCACGAATAGCAAACAATTTCGAGTCGAGAAAGAGAAAGAAATTTAGAAGAGAGAGAGAGAGAGAGAAAAGTAGAGAGAGGGTTTGGAGGGAATGATGAGTGCCAGCGTGCTTATCACTAACCGCATGAAAAAGGCCCCCACCCGCAGAGAGAGAGAGAGAGATGAACTGTAAAATTTATTAAGTGGGTCGAAGAAGACGTTAACAACGTAGTAATTGGAGAAGAGAGTTTTTAATTAACGTAATTGGTTATTGTCTCTATGGGGTAAGTAAAGTTTGGCGATGGAATGGTAAAATTGAACAACAGTAGAAACACAAAAAGGAAAAGGAAAAGAACAAATATCAGGTGGAGTACCTTTTATGATGTGTATAGGCTCTTTACAGGTAAATTTTGCTGTTCTGCTCAGGAACCTACCTTTCTATATTTTGAATGCAAGTTTTTTTAATTATCTTCTCCAGTTTTTAAAGATTCCTTGTTTTGTTTTTTAGGTAATAAAAAAACTAAGGGCGCCGTACATTGTTGCGTAGAGAGAGAGAATGAGGGTCCAAGAATGACTTTGTTTTATGGTTGGTGATGGTGTGCTGATTTCCGCTTTGTGAGGCTGGGAAGAGAGAGAGGAAAGAGATACCGGTGGAAAGGTCGGCCACCGGCCATTATTCGTGCATTACCATCCATGCGTTTCATGAAAGAACTGCCTCCCCTTTTATGCTTCCATGTTTTTGTTACCCATTATTGTAAATTGTTAAGAGACTAGCGATTTATTGATTTTTCGTACGGCCATCTCGGACCTCACAAAGATTATTCAAAAAGTTAATTATTATTCTTAAAATGTTTCTATGGATTCATAAAAAATAATCACCTCAATCCGATAACGGTAAGAGTTTTTTCATAATTTGTAAGAGCGAAACACTTCATTTTAGATAAACACTTTATCTATTTTTAAATAGGCCCCACAAAGATGATTCAAATCGCTCATTCTTTTTAAAATATTTTTTATGGGTTAAATTAGCTCAATTTGATATCAGTAATGGCTGTTTCAAAATTCGTAAGGCGCCCTACGAATTCTTAACTAGCCCTTGCCGATATCGGGTTGAGAAAAAAAAATATTTCAGGAACCAAACATGGCACAAAGAAGCATAAAAGGGGAGGGGTTCTTGCATGAAACGGTGCCCTTTTTTTTTCTTTTTTTCTTTTTAAACATGATCCCCCAATCCGGTCTGGGAGGTTTATGTTTTGTTTGGAGCTTGTGGAAGAGAAGAAAAAATAATTAAGAAAGAAAATGAAGAGGAAAATTATACTATTCCTAGAAGGGAATTGATTTTCACACTTTTTTTTTTTGATATCTACACTTTTTTTGTTTATTAATGTTATAAATGTGTGTATTTTTATTTTTATTTTGCTAAAAAAAGAAAAGAAAGTGTGGATATAAAAAAGGAGATTGAAAACTAATTCACCTTTCTAGACCCCTATTTTGTCATTTTATCTTCTCTTCTCTCTCAAACCAAATAAGGGAAGAGGAAAATTTTAAACTTTCCATTTTTTTCTCATACTTTCCACATGTTCCAAAAATAGCATTAGTTCTGGAATGGGAATTACGGAACTACAAATTCTAAGGAGATATACAGTGGAGGAACGTGGAGGGGTACCATAGGCTATTTGGAAGCACGTGTCTTTTTGTTGGTTTCTGATTTCCAAACGATAGAAGAAATTCAAAATTCTAGAAAATCAGGAAGTATTTTTTTGGAGGCCTAGACAACGAGAAAATCTTCTATACGAGTGTTTCATAAAGAAGAAGTTATTAGATGATCCGGATTGAAAACCAATTATGACCGGTAATAAATGATTGTGATTATGAAAAAGTTTCATTAAAATCTTAACCGTCCAAAACCGAAATGGACGCGCAAGATTGAATAGCTCCGTGAACATCCTGTTCACATAAGCTCCGTGAATAAGACACTCTTAAAAGAAGGAACACCATGAGTGTGTCAGTGTGATCTTTTATGAAGAGACTGGTAGGTGTACGTGTGCAATACTGCCAAGCCAGGCATTGTCTTCAAAGCCTTAACCAACCTTCCATTACTTTTACTGATGACCAACGCTAATTATTTCACGAACTCTTTTTTTTTCATGCATACACTTCTATTTTATCCTCATCGTAGGGAAGTTGTACATAATTACCTCCAGCTTTAAAAGGCTGGGGTTTGTTTTAATGTCCCAGCTACTGCACAATAAAATGTCTCCTGAAGAAAAATGGATTTAAGTAAGGAAAAGAGCGCACAAATGATTCCA
>JAOTQK010000001.1:246513-256622 GCA_025642025.1 Rhododendron ferrugineum
TACTATAAAATTTTAATAAGAAATTTGAAACTTGAATTGAACGATGTTCCTTAATTTATGGCTATTGGAAAGAAAAGTGGGGAAAATTGAAAAGAATCACAGATCGATGAAGATTCAACGAGGTTGCGCTGGCTAGAGACTTCCGTCAAACTTCGTATTCCAAATATTTTAGTCTTTATATGGTTGAAAGTATTCAGCATTCATGAGACAAAAGATGAGAGAAATAAAAATAAAAATAAAAAAAGACAAAATTTGGAAAGCAAAAATTCGAACTCCACAAACACACAAGTGTTCTTGGGGAGTGTCTTTGTTTGTGGCCCTTAGAAGAATTCATTTGGAAAGACCCCAAAAGCTTCAAAACAAAGCGAGATACATAAACCACACACAGTTGATCTTCACCACTTTGCCTGCCTGACTAATAGCTGATTCAACTCCACTAAAAAATCACTGCCACACTATGTACACATTTCGTACTACACATATCGACAATATATGAACTTGAAATTCACACAGAGTGTAGTTATTATAGGCCTGCCCAAGTAAAGCATTAGTACTTATCAATGATGGTTGCGCTACAGAAGAAAATGACTTCTGATGTTTTTTACGTCACGACAATAGCAGATGCTAGAAAATCAAATTCAATGGTATCAATAGCCTAAAATCTATAAATGAAGAATGTTGAGACATTTTCTCAACGGTCCAACGAAATACCGCTCCACAACCCAAGTCGGGTTTGGATCAGTGTTGGGACATTTTCTGATACTTTTTTGCCTGAAGCTTTGTTAATGCCAAAGCTTCGGGCAAAACCCAGATGGCACATCAGAAGATCTGTGGCTCGAAATTGTTTCAGAAAAAGAGTCGACAAGCTGCCCTGCTAGAGACACCGGATCATCAATAAGAGTATCGACAAACACCTTCACTACCCTCATTTCTTGTGGTGTTGCTCTCAAGCTATACCAGGTCAGAAATTTCTGCCTAAATGCCGTCTCAATATGACCCTCGCATTCCAACCACCTGATCACTTTCACATAATACTCAAAATCCCTATTACTGTTACCAGAATGCTCCTCTTCCCTCCTGGACACGTTATCGCTAACCTTGTTGCTAGGCTTCAACCTCCCGTTTCTTGCCACGTCTTTGTTATTTTCCAACTTGCAAGGAGTAATGGGCAAATCGGCTTCTGAGCTACCCACCAACGGCACAACACATTCCATACCTGTCTGAATATGGGTATGTGATCCACTGTCTGTGCTCGTCTCCTGTTCTTCTTGTGAGCCCTTATTCTCAAGATTTAATTCAATAGAACTTGGGACAGAATTAATTCTCCCTTTTGCTCCTTCCTCATCCAACGAAGACACAGGATCTCCCAAATTTATATCATTCGCCAGATTTCCAGTAGCAATTTTCTCAGTGTTCTTGTCCTTAGAAAAAGTAAAACTAGTGTCCTCTCTCTTCTGAGTCTCATTGCTACAGAGAACGACAGTAGTATTTTCATCTTCCACAGAAGATGGATTAGATAAACTACTGCAGTTGGTCGCTGGGCTTTCACTTCCTACAACTTCGATGTTATTTGGAGTGGTGACATCATCTTCAGTACCTGTTCGGAACAGAACTTCACACTTACCCAACTCTTTAGTGCTATTAAAGCAAACAACCTTGACAACATATTCAGTTGCTGGACTCAGACCAGACAGCAAAAACCTCGTATTCGGTGTGAACAATGTACAAGTCGATTCTTCTGGGTAGTCCCCATCTTCAACTTTACGATGCCACAAGGTATAACCCCCAACATTTCCCAGCACAGGAGCCATAGAACCCAATATCAAAGTAACAGATGAAGTGCACACGTCTCCGAACTGGATTATATTTGAAGCTATCAAATTGGATTCTGCAGCGGATCAAAAAAAAAAAAAAAATTGGATTCTGCAAATGTTACATTCTCATTAACAGTTCAAAGGTTCTATTTGCTTTGAATTTTGTCATACTAGTTCACCACAAAAGAGAAAAAAGAGATAGAGGTCTCTTAACTGGTGAATACAAAAAAAAAAAAACCAAAAGACTGGGTACTACCATGACTAGCCAGACTGGCAAATATTCCAGAAGCAAGAAGTCTGATTGACAACCTGTATGACAAGAAACTGGACAATTCGCAACTCCACTTCTTTTTTTTTATTTTTTACAAACATATAAAGAATTCAAGGAAACCTTGAAAATTATTGGCAGCCCAAGTTTGTCCATTTTCTTGTAACACACGCTATTAAAAAAAACTCATTAAACATTGCAATGATAAAGCTGACCTTGACTCTGGTAATTGGATGACACATAGCGAAGAGCATTCGAAAGCATTGAATCCAGAGACTCTACTGCCAAGGCACAGAGTCTTTGAACCTCTGGACCCGAAGAAAGCCTGTTGACGATACCCCTTGCATTCTTCACAGGTAAACCAGTTAAAGGACCCACGTCTTCTTCAAGCTTCTTCACTGCCCCATCAACAAGTTCATAAAGGTTTTGGTAATATTTGGTACCAACAAGAAGCTTCTGGCTCAAGGAGACACGGTAGCACATTATATCCACCCGCCTGGTTTCCTTCGCAGTGATAAGTTGTTTTCTCCAGCATCTGCAGAATTTTGAAGACAATAATGCAATGAGATAAATTCCAGTTTCTCTTCTTTGTTCTACATGGGGGAAAAAAAAAACTCAGATTTTTTGACCAATTCGTAACACGAAATTCACTTCAACTTGATACAGAATTATCCCAACTGTTAGATAAGAATTGATTCTCTCCCTCATGACATACTTTTCAACTGGTTGTGAACTACCTAGTTGTTAAACTTGTAACATGAGCTGCCCAATTGTAACCAAATTGAGGACAAAGATAAAACTCCTAATCTAAATGGATATGTACATTCTCTTTGATTCAGAAAATACAGCACATCTTCAACGAAGGTTGGTTTGATCTCCAAATCGCAGTAGCTGTGAACCCTACAGGCTACAGCTCTTCTAGGGCCATCCAGAGATTATTGCACGTTATAGGTAGGTTTCAACTTCAACTCCTCCTTGGCATCCAAATCAAACCTCTGAAAAACCCTAGCCATTTGAACCCTGCCATCCCAAACTGAGATTAAGGGGTACATAATCACACCATTCAATCTGTGTTAGTGATGGAAGCCTCGAGAAGAACGCTATACAACCTTGTGTTAGGTAGAATGATGACATAAAAACTATGATGAAGTTTCAAGAAACACTAAGATGCAATAGACATGTTCTAATTACGATATAAACAGACTAAACTAATCCCCGTTCATGTTAGCTTTCAAGGAAGACACATCAACACCACACAACTAGTCCAAATATCTTTAGCTTTCGAGGTTGTATGACTTAATACAACAATAAATTTTATTTCCTTGCCAACTCTGAAAAACTAAAAAGCTGTCAATTTTCCAACCCGATCATTGAAAAGGATATAAGGGCTTGGGAAAGCAGAAAGTCATCTCTTGAAAGAAGACAGAGAACTTTTACCATATGGCACAACCATGAAAGCACTTGGAAGAAGACCAATATAAAGAATAAGAAGGGGCCAGAATTTACCCAAGCAGATCATTCAGCTTCCCGCAAGCCACACAAGAGAAACTTCCGTCCATCCCATCTTTTGCAATGCCAGATTTTTTATGCCTTAAAGCACATTCCAAATGACATGACATGCTGCAAGCATCACCTAGATAGGGAAGCTCCGAGCTGCAAGTTAACCACAAGCTAGGGTCCTTGTTGTCATCGTACTGAGAACAGATACAACACGAGCACCTCTTGCAAAATACATCTTTTTGACTTAATTTAGCTTTGCAAGCTGAGTTTTTGCAGTATATAGTATTCATCGTATCACTTTCACTGCTGTCCACAACTATACTGTTCACAGCAACAGGAAGTCGACTAGGGTGATCAGTTTTCCTCTGCCGTTTGGAAGCTCTTTGCTCAACTGAAGGTGAACACTGTGGATCAGGGTTTTCGGCAGTGTCATTCCCCTTTGATTTCTTCTCAGCTACAACTCTCAATAGGTGCTCAATGATTTTCAACTTTGTCAAGCCAGTATATTTCCTTTCTTTTCCCATTTCTGCACACAGTATCTGCAAAATCTCTTGTCTGCTCCAGGATTGTAGCATTTCAGGGGCTCCATGCGACCACTTGGACAGTTCATAAACAAGTTCTCTCTTTTCCTCCATACTCAACATACTGCACTTTGATGGATCAAGTACAACTCCTGGGGCCAAACGGTATAGTATCACCACATTAGCGTCGTAGCACAAAACGATGAGTACAAAAGGTCAACACAAACTTCCCAAGACTTACCCACATACGGGGAGAAATTACAATAGAAAAACAAAGAGAATAAGAACACTGAAAGGAAGAGGAAAGAATTTTCATGTAGTGTGAGAAATTGCTCCTTGGGAACACACCTACATCTCTTTCCCCTATAAAACGAAGGCACCCGTCCCAATCATTCCAAAAACTCAAAAAGTATGTTCCAGAAAAAGGAATTTAAAGCAAGCAACATTTTATAAACTGATTATTTTCCATCGGAGTACAACTGTGTGAGTTATTATACAGCTATATCTTTCTTTTTCCGCTTCTCTGGCACCCATGAACGAAATAAAAAATAGACTAATGATTGACATGGGATGACAAAGAGATTCCAACAGCATCGAATAGAGTCAGTTCATTTCAGGGCAGTCCCCTAAAATTTAGGCAAAGGAAGTCACTATCTTAACAGTTTGCAACATACTATTAAAGAAGCCTGAAACGGTACTTGGTTTGACTTTATAATGCCACCAGCCCCAGAAAAACCCCGATCTAATGGTACTTCTTCCCATAAGTAACAAATTATTTTTCCCATAAGTAACAGTCTCCGATTATGATAAGAAATATGACTCTTTTTCCCTCAGCAACAGAAATTCATTAATCTCGGAAAGGAAAACAATGACGGACCAATGACACAACAGCATACGCCACCGGAGATAAGAATTATGAGTTTAATAAGAAGAGCAAAGGCATCTCTAGCATTCGACGATCATATTATTGGAAATACAACTTCTGACCAAATTTATCAACCCAAAAAAACACTTGGTTAAGGTTACCAAATTGCTAATTCCAGATAGGAAGGGCAATCTTAGAACCTAACATCTACCTGGAAAGAAGGCTGAGAGCACCTCAATCAACATATTAATGAAAACAAAAACACAAAATCTAACACAAAATTCATGCAGTATGATCTGGTATGCAGATCAATTCAAGCATTTTCGTGTTGCAAAACCAAAAGACCTTCAAAAGATTCAACCTTTTGGCCCATCAAAAAGGAAAACACAAGCTGTCGTTAAGGAGTATCAATTAGTAACACTAATAACCCAGAAAAGATAAACAAGAACTGGGTAAAAAAGAACTAAAAACAAAAAACAAATAATAATCACAGGTTACCCTCGAAAGGAGGAGAATCCATAGACATGGGTCAACGAGTAACCACTATGCCCACCGCATTACCACCACCAAAGCTCCAACTTTTGCTGCATCTGTACTTATAGACAAATCAGGAAAACATGAACAGAGGCATATCGCATATATATGGTGGCGAATATTGTATATGTAAGCACTGACAGCATATGAGAGAGAATGGAAAACAAATACCAACAAGGAGAGAAGGTAGAAATTCGGCCACTAGGATCGAATCCGTGACTAATGAGATGGGTCCTGAACGTGGGCTTTTTTAGGACCCGAAGCAGCGAAAGGAGAGATTCGAGAATTCAAGAGAGAAGAGAGAGAGAGAGAGAGAAGAGGTTACTGGTTACAGAAAGAGAGAAACGGATAAAGGAAAAGTACCAAATAAAATACTCCGCATTAGCAACAGCGGGTGCACCCTCTGCGTCCCTCGCAGGTCACAACCTTCTTTGTAACTGGTCTTTGATTTGTGCCGGGTGATTTGGAACATGACCGTCTTTGCGATGATAACTGTGGATATATATATGTTAAATTTTAATTTTAAATTTGTTGTAAATTTTTGATTTCAAATTTTAATAGAAGTTGAAAAATATGTTATACGTGCAAGATTATAAAAATTTCATTCCATTTTCTAAAATTTATGTTGCGCAATTCCAAAAACGACCCAAACCCAACTAGGAAAATTTGAGAATCTCTTTTCTTTTTGAAGTTCTCAGAATCTGTAGATTCTAAAAGTTAATTTTGTAAAGTTTTTAAGAAACACTCTAAATTGATTTTTAGAAGCTAGAATCTAAAAATTTGCTAAAATAATTTAATACAGATTTTTCTTGTAAATTCCGCACTTCTTTTTTTAATAACTGTATCCCTCTTAATGTGCTTTTACAATATTAACTTTCAAATGTTAACAATATATCCACTCATAAAAGACAAATTTGCATATAAGAAGACAAAAATTGGATGTAGTTTAGAAAAGGGGGAGTGTGGAAATCACTCTTGATACTGTTGTAGAATTCTTAAATTTGATGGCCTACGAAAAATAACAAAGGCTTATTTGGTTGGTTGTAGTTCGAAACTAATCTCACCACTCGTAACTCGCACGGCCTTAAGTTGGGACTCTGCTTGAGTAGTCACTTCAGCTCACAAACTTTTGTTTGCGGAAAAGACCCAAATAATCATTAGGCATACGAAATCAAACATGGAAACTAGGAACTTGTGCTCGTAAAATACTTACTTTCGTCATTCTTAACATCATATGATAGATTCACATTTATCTCATGCTTTATTATAAAAAAAATTACCTTGCTAACATCAAATTATTAGTACTCTCTTTCAAAACAAAAGTGATCTTATTGTCTAGTACTTACTAATGAATGATCAACTTAATTTTTCATGAACAATCAAACTGTATGAGCCCACAAAATAAATCATTCTGTTAATATTGATTAGCCCGAATGAACCTCAACTCCCCCACAGCTCCTACCCGATCCCGTTATGCGGTTCCTGGCATGGGCGAGTAAAATTTGCGTTGAAATGCATGGTCTTAATATTGGTACCTTTTGTTGCGGAGGGTGCACTACAACACCCCTGAATCTCCTTCTGCCACAACTTTTTGCGGTTATCAGGACTCAATTGATTACCTTGAATTACCAAGATCCAACTCAACTTATTTCAATTGGGGTGGCTAATCCGGTCCCCATTAATTAGGAGTGGGATTTGTTTATGTTTCTTTTTAATCTTTGATGATAGTGCATGTCTCACATGACATGCATGCATGTATGTACCAGGACCTAACTTTACTAGCCAGCTAGCTAGGGGGGGGGCCCCCTAATCGAGTACCTAATTATTAAGAGAGGGTATCTTGTCTCCAAGAGATAAACTAAACAAAACCAGAAATGGCGATGCATGTGAAAGCCGTAATTGGTGCCCATCATGCCTGGGAATGGTAAAACATTAATGTACTGATCGAAATAATACCAACGGAAATAAATAATGTACTGAAATAATACCCAACGGAAATAAATAATGAAATTTCAAAATTTTTAGAAAAAAAGGCTAATTTTCTCTAGAGAAGAAAGATAGCCAATTAAGGACAAAATACCACCATTAGTAGTACGTTGTGGTCTCGATATTCTACCCATGGTTGGCTCCATCAGTAGCATATGTAGATCATTTACATACTCCATCTTTCAAGAATTACAACCAAGAGACAAAATAATATCTATGCAATGTCCTCGACAACTAAACTAATTAATAAAGATATTGTACGTCTAATAATCGAGAAGAAATAAGCAGCGTTGTAAACCCGGCCCGGTAAAAGGGAGAAATAATCAATCGTTGTCTAGAACAAAGTTTGAATTTCTGACCTCAAATATAATAGTAGTACTAAACCAACTCATGAACTAGTACTCAAAACTAGTAGTTAATTAAGCAAAGGGATATTCTCATAGCACGACCATTTTTTTTTTCTATGAACACCAATAATTCCAAATATAAAAATATAATTAGTGTAAAACACGTCAGGAATCTGAAAATGAAATCATTGAGCTTACGTCTGCACACTAATCCAATTCTTGTAGGCTTGTTTGGGAAGGATCGGCCAATGGCACTCCATTAGCTAAAAGTACCTCTTTGAGTGCGGGTTTGTGGATGACCTTTTTTGTGTTTTTTAGCTGATCTATTGCCAAAAAAAAAAAAAAACCAGATTTAATTTGAATAGCCAAATTGGATTGGATTACATTTTGTGGAAAGAAAAAAACAAATGAAGAGGATGATGCATGCATCCTCTAGAGCGAAAATGTCCTCTTTCCAGGTCACCGTCTTTATATAGCTAAAGACAATTATAGTTTGCAACAAAAGTAAGAAAAGATAAGCACTGTGTTTGGTTTGCAGTTTTGAGATAAAAAAGTTCTATAGGTTTGCGTATTTTTTCGTCTTTAGTAAATTTTTTTAACATTTTAACAAACTCTTTTATTTTTTGAATAGAGGTACGCTATGTGCATCCAAAAAATAATAAAGACGAAAAAACAAAGTGCCGGTTTTTTTTTTTTTATCAACTAAAACAATGGTTTGATAACCACCTTTTTTCTACACTTTTATCATTTCGTTGGGTTCTTTTCACATTGAAAATTGCCTAGCTAGAAAGATAGATACTCTCTCTAGCCATCTGTGAGGGATTTTCTATTTCTATCTTTCTCTCTCTTCCTTTCTCTCATTGGTAGTGGGGAAAAGATACTCTACTACTAGTACTCCCTCAAATTCAATAACACAATCTCTATCTAGTATCCCTCAAATTCAATAACACAATCTTTCTTTCTCTCTCTCTCTCTCTCTCTCTCGTTAATTTGTTCCATCCCTCAATAATTGAGACATTGAATAGAAGCAACAGTACGAAGAAGATGAGAGGTCTATATCTCTAATGTCATTTTTTATCATAGTCAATCGATCGATTCAGTGATATAGAATTAATTCACTTCAGTGCTTTTAGGCTAGCAAAGAAAATCAGGGCGGCTGAAGTGGGCTTTGAGAGGGGTCGCTTCTTTCTCTCCCGATCTGGAGATCAATTCTACTGTTTATTAATTAGCGACTCAATTTAAAGTTGAGACAAAGTCACGTATGAATTGGGCCCGTATATAAGAATTTATAGCACTCGAGAAATTTCAAACAAAAGAGACTTACAAGGAAACTCCTAAATCTCAGGCCTTTTTTTTTTTGCTCGGCAAACGAAACTTTTATACCAACTCGAAGGGTACATCGAGGGGACTCGAACGACGTAAGCTAAACAAACTTACTCATTCAAGCAGCAAAACAGAAAATAAAACAGGCCCCTTACAATGCCTTCTAACAAAAAGTTGGAAGAAAACAAACACCTCATTCACCACTGCACACACTCTTCACAGTTTCAACATTCTAATTCCATCCAAAAAAACCTTAAATTCCTCGACCGTATACACCTTAATGTTGAATTTTGCCTTTATCCACATAACAACTCTAGCTTTAATCTGCTCACCCACAACCCCAGCTCCCGATGTGGTGTTGTTAAATACATAATTATTTCTCGTCAACCACAAAGACCACAACGTCGCAAAGAAAGTAACTTCCCACAAATTTTTCTCCAAATTTTTGAATCTACTTTCCATCCACCACCCAAAATGAGCTTCCAGAGATGCGGGACACACCCATCTCAAATGCCACCAGTCTAGAATCCGTGACCAAACATCCCACGAAAAATGACAATGCAAAAATAGGTGTTGCGGAGTTTCCAAATGGAACGAACAAAAAGGGCACCGAGTAGATTGACCCTCTGGAATCAAATTTCTGCCCAAAAGAACAGATCGCGTAGCCACCTTGGATTGCATAGCTATCCAAGCGAAGATTTCCACCTTAGGGGGGCTAAGGTTCTTCCACAACGCTCCCAACACCAGATTTCTTGAGTGCTCATTGCTTTCCCATTGATTGTATACCGATTTCACCGAGAACCGATTATCCAAGGACCATGTCCAGTTCAAGAGATCACGACTGGACGAGTCCAGAAAAATTGGTTGTAACTTCTGCTTTAATTCCTCCACTTGAAGAGATTCCCAAACGCGTAACTCTCTACTAAAAGACAGATTCCATCTATCCACTCC
>JAOTQK010000001.1:281569-291868 GCA_025642025.1 Rhododendron ferrugineum
TTCCCGTCTCCCTCCTTCTCTCATCCTCTCTCGCCTCCTGGGCCTTCCAAACGAGAGAGAGAATCCCTTCTCCCTCCCTCCCCTTTCTTTTCTCTCGAAAACCATCCTTCCAAACGAGCTGTAAGACTTAAGGCCCCGTTTGATAATAGTGATAGATGAGTGAGATTCGTAAAGAGGTGGGATTAGGATTATGATTGATAATGAGAAGAGATTGGTAATGAGAAGAGATTAGTAATGAGTATGTTTGTTTGAGATGAGATTATTAATATCATGTTTGTATGATATGAGATGAGATGATGAGATTGAATTGATAGAAATAATTGGTAATGAGAATGAGTTGGGTTGGGATTGGCAATACCATCTCCACCAGGGTATTCATAATACCCCCTAAAATTCACCTTGAACTAATAGTCCTGACCCATTTTAGATTACCAAACAAAGGATCGGTAGTCTATTGGGATTGGTAGTTCAATTCTGAGGGCTAATAAGTTTATCAAATGGGGCCTAAGAGTAGCTAGGTGACATATTCAAAAAGAGTAGCTAGGTGGCCAAATAACTCCCACGCAGTAAACCACCATTAATATATGCTAATGCTACTCTATAAGTCTAATTAATACTATTAATGTAGAATTGGTCATGTGATTAACTTTGCCGAAAACAAGGAGTATTACTAGTATTTCTTTCCCGCCTCCCTAGGAACTACTTTCACTTTCTTGGTTGGTTATCTTTCATTATCGCACTATTTCTTTGATACTTTGGATCGATTTTACAGTTTTTTATTTAGATATAATTACCACAAATATTCTCATACATATTTAGTGTATTATCTTGGTGATGTAATTTATCATTGTTATTGTCACGATCGATTAACTGAGACAAAAGATAATACGTAAGGATGTAGAAGAGGAAAAAAAAATTAGCACATAAACATTAAAATCATCATATTGTATTATTATTATTATGTAATTATTATTTTTTCAAATTCAAGCCCCCTCCCTAATTAAACAAAATTTCTAGCTAGCTTGGTTCCTGAGTATCAAGCATGCATATTTTCACCTCCAAAATCTGAACTTGATCGATCATTCTTGCATTGACTTAAATTCGGTAGAGAATTAAGGAATACTATTTTTAGCGTACGTGTTGATGAAACATGCATCTAGTTTGTCCTCCTGTACGTGTATTTTATCGGATTTAATTACTAAATATGCAGTAAACAGTTAAATACTACTGTACTAATTAATTAATGTGGAGTTTAGTACTGCAACAACAATAATTTAATTAAGCAGTCGAGAGATCGAGAAGTCTGCTCTGCTGTGCTGTGCCTGCCTGCAGAGAGAAGGTCAAGAAATAACGCTGCATGCACGTGCCGCCCTTTCACTCGCGTCCACATTACAGGCATCCTGCATGCACTGATCAATAGGAATAGACGTCCCCTAGCTAGCTGCTAGCGCTAACACTTGGCACGTGGCCTGTGGAATCCCATGGGCGGTGAGATCAGAGAGAGACGATTTGAGTAGATATCACGTGATCTGATTTTTCATTCCCCCTGCTGTTTCTGCTCACACGTACGTGTTTCCTCGAAATGCACATCCCCTCCCCTGAGTCCCCTCCCCTCCCCACCCCTCATTCAAAATTCTGGGACCATTTCTGCTACCAAGATTTGTTGAATTTAGTACGTATAGCCGTTCGAGTGTCATTTCATCCGTTCAAAAGTATTTTTAAAGATTAAAATGTTTTTATAAAAAAAAAAAAACTTTTTTTGAGAAGAGTAGTTTCTCTGTAAGAAAAGTATTTTTAAGATCACTAAAGGGCTTGTAGTCTAATAGTATTTCTGGTCTTTCCCTCGTAGGAAGCCAAGGTTTGAACTCTGTCGAGACGTTTGTGTAGTCTCGTTTGTGATTCAAGACTACACAGAGTCTTTGAACTCTCTATGGATTCGATTACTAACTACTCCTAAATATTTTTAAAATCTGCGTATACAAAGCCCCGTGAAGCGTGTGCTTCTAAAAACCAGGTCCAGCAGTGAAGACAAGTTCAGTCCAGGGAGTTTAGCTAGATGTTATTGTCTTGGGCTCTAGCCCCTCTCCCCCACCCAAATTCCGAGAAATAAGTAATGGGTTTCGGACAGCTGACTGGGCCTATTGCATGCCAAGGCTAAAACTTAGGGGTGGGGTTGGGCCGTGGGCCTTATACTAGACAAACCTTTGGGCTCAAAAGTCGGAAGGTTCATTTTTTAAGCCTCTGCGACTAATGCCATGCATGCAAAACCTTAACCAGAATGAAATTCAGTCTCACAAACTGAAGAAAAGTTTGCATGATAAAAAGATTTAATAGTAGTATTTTTCTTAAGAGGGATTTGACTCTTATAAGTATATCGGAGGGTAGTATCGCTTAGGTCCAAAACAGCTTAATTGTTGATGTGGTGCCATGTGCATGACATGCACGTACGTTTAAATTTTGAAAGGCGCGTAGCTACAAATTCGTCTGCATTTACGCTCTTTTTTCCTATTTTACCGCAACACAGATGAGTACATACTCCCATATAAAACACTTGTACGTTATTTGTTGATTCGTAGTAGTACTTTTATATGTACAATTAATGTCATCCTGGAGAAATTCATTAGAAGGGGCCGGCAGGTCAGAGAAATTGGGTAAAAGGATCCAACTGTTTGATATATTTGCAAACATTCGAAAACTGTTGATCAGTGAGTTTAATTGTAGACATGTTGCCTGTTGGCATGTTTTATATCAATCTTAGCGCTTATAACATAGTTATTTGATTTCATATATTTTACAATTTTCCCAAAACAAACTATAACTATAACATGGTTAAACCCAAAAAAAAAAAAAAACAATTAAACCCGCCTAGCAACACGAACCAATATCGCCGTGATGTTCCAAGGACTACAAAAATAACGCGAATCTAGCGTATCCCTTTGCAACCCTACTTCCGAGTGCAAAGAAGCCCGATTCCACGAAGACGATGATGAAGAGGCCGAGGAACTCGAATCATGAATTGAGCCCATAAATTCCATTTCGAATTTATCAGAGCTCAAGACGTCATAGCTCACACTCCTATGGATGGCGTTACAATCCCTTTTCTTCTTGCTTTTCTTCCAAAACCAAGCCTTCCACTTGTTGCCGGATTCCTTCGATTGCTCCACACAATTTTTAGGCCTAGGTGGTAGCCCCTTACTCTGCGCTGCCGGTGGAGGTATTAGCGGTGGAATGACCTCATTCTGCAGCTCGTGTTTGGGTGTCCCGGGGGATCTTTCCCATTGAAAGGGAACCCCATCCGTGGCACTCCGGTAGTAAATACGCGATGAGTTTCCGATGGAATTGTCTTTTAGGAGAAGTCTATCGTAGAAGAACCCATCTCCTTCAAGCAATTTAACTGGCTTTTTTCCATTAATGTTGTTGTTGTTGCCGTTGTTCATTATGCTCGCCATTATTAGCTGAAGTGGTCGAGAGTACGTTTTTGATGAAGGTTTATTGAAGGGGCTGATGATAGGGTCGGAATTAATGGTGAAATCGCACGTACTTATATATAGAGGAAGAGGATATAGGGTGTTGAAGCGTTGACAATGGCCTAGCTACGTATGAATAATGTGCAAAAAAGGTTAAACAGAAGTACACTTGCAAAGAAAGAATTATTGAATCCTACGTTTCAAAGGTAAGTTACGGAGCAGTAGGCACATGCGTGAATATTACTGATTTGGATGGACGTACTCCTGACTCTAATGTTGTTGCATGTGAACCTTTATACGTTTCCAAGAAAATATAGGATCGCAAAAACAAGCCACCCTTACATCTGTAGAATGTGCTCCACTATATGACAAATAGGGCACACTTTGCCAATACATTTGTAACACATCACATGGTACCCTAAAAGGTATTCAAATATGGTCACCATAGTATTAGTGTAGCAAAAAACGAAATCAAAATTTGAAATAATAACATTATAAGAGTCCTCTTTTTGGTCCCCAAACAATAGTAACTCTTATACAGGGCCGGCTTATATATTTTGGAGGCCTGAAGCGAATTTTCTATATTAAGCTCTTTACATATTCATGAATTTCTTAAAAAAATGAAAAAAGTATAAAGATAACAAAAAAAATCAAGCTAAAAGGATACAATTATGACAATGTAAATGTAAAAAGATATGGTTGCAAGAGTTTTTGAAAAAATAAGATACAATTGTGTTTTTATATGAAAACATTCTAATATTAATATGTAAGTTACATTATAGTGGGGTCTCAATTTTGAACTAAAATTCGGGGGCCGGAAGCGTTCACTTCTCGCCTATCCTATAAGCCAGCCCTGCTCCTATAATTAACACTTTGGTTTCTTTTAAGAGTACGTATTATTATTTTTGGCTTAGAGGTAAGGGTATCAAGGCCACAATAACGCACCTCAACTAATTTTCTCTCAAGGTCATGTCGAAAGACATATTCTTTCATCTTGGGACTAGGAAAATTGCATGAAATTTTTTTGGCGACCCGGCCTCAAGGATTATGCTTTTGATGGAAGTGGAAATTAAGTTGATGCTTACGCGGGTCTTTCTTGTGGGACAAGTTGATCGAACAAGAAAAGCTGCGGGGCGTCCAATGGCGCGGGGGATGAAAAATTATGTGCAAGTTAGATCGAAGAGATATAAAAGGAAAAGGTGGGGAGGCATGTCTTAAGGGTTGGATAATTGCATGCACATGCCGGCTAGTAGAGTACTGGAACCCCCTACTAACATGGCCCAAATGATATGATTTAACGTAACCTTCATTACCAAGATAAATTTCGTCTCTTCTTTTTTGGGCTTGGTTTGCTTGCCAGTCACTAAATATATAAGTCAAGTTACTCCAAAGAAAAGTAAGAGAATACTAGTAATTAAAGCCACACAACAATTAATAAAAATGGGGAAATTCTTTGGTCCATGAAAACATTCAAAAAAAACCATCTAATTAATCGTTGAGGTTATTTGGATATGGTAATTCCATACACTGAAAGTGAATGCCAATGATCAATTTTGAATTCTGGTAGTCATGCTCTTCATACTTCGTAGAACTGTTTGAACTGTTAAGAACAAATAGGCAGTATCTATCCTTGATAAGAAAATGATAGTATATATTCATAATTATTTAAAATGGGTCCCTTTTCTGGACCCAAAATTAGGGACCCTAGTCGGTTGTCTCATGAGCCTTCTCCTCTGGGCCGGGCCTCCTTCTAGGACCATGGTAGATGAGGGCACCAAACATAGACTAATGCCCTAAAAAATATAGCTTCCAGCAACATTTGGGAGGCAACTTGCAGTTTTATGATAGGCTTTTTAACCCAAATCAGAATACGTAAATGGCAAGCAAGAATGGGCTTGAGGCCTTGTAACTCAGGACGGCCCACTATAATTAATTTTTAACAGAAAGTCCAAATTCCGCTAAGGATTTGGCATAATTTCTTACTAGCTGGAGTATAAACTTATTATTACACTTAGGCAGGCCATGAGGTCCCAGTCGCAAGTAAAGAGACTTTCCATTCAGCTAAGAAAAACGCACAACCAAGTGCCCAAACTCGAACCGCAACGTAGCAGTCAAGTATGAAAACTCCTTCTGCTAAAACGAATGTATGCGCAATACAAATCGAACCGTAACGAAGCAGCCAAGTAAGAAAACTCTTTCTGCTAAAGCGAATGCATGCGCAATACAAATTTGTTGCAACAATCAAGTCAATTTTGGAATCATATATGTAAATTTTGGAAGGGTACCTATATGTAAATTTTGGAAGGGTACCTTTAATTTTTTTTCATAAATTTTGAACAAATACTATTCAGTAATAGAAGTTCTTTGAAATTCCGCGTGTAGAGTCTCCCATGTCAAGTCGTCTAATGAATGAATAAAACTTAATTTTGAAAACTTTAAAGGTTTGAGCTCAATCATACTTTAAGAATTCAAAGTTTACCAGCATAAAAAGTAAAATCAATTTCATTTCTAGAGTAAGTCTTCTTTTTTGTCTTTGGTAAACTCGAGAGTAGCCTTTTAGATCATCTAAGAGATCGGGCCATGGATTCCAAAACACCAGCATAAAGTATGGGTTCATTACTTGAACAAACCACTCGAGTCGGAGCTTGTGTAATTCGTTCGTTAATAGCTTGTTCAATATTGGTTTGTTTATGACAAACCAAGCTTGAACATTTTGTTGAAGATCATTAAGATTTTAAGCTAAGCTCGAACAAGCTACTACCCGTGTCGTTCGGCTTATTATGTATAAAAAAAATTCAATCTATTTGAGATCGACTCATGTTTGGTTTGATTAAAGCTTGTTTACGATCGCTCATCTTATAAACAAGCTAAGCTTGAATATATTTTTGAAACTCGTTAAGTTATCAAAACAAACTTGATCAACTACCTGCTTGGCTCGTGAATTAGCTCGTTTATCACCCCACTCAAACACCAATTTATCACATACAAAAAAGAGAGTAACATGGTACCTTGACCCGCGACAATTTTGAAGCACATGCCTTCAGAAAATTCTATTTTGAAACTTGCTGAAAAGAAGGGAAAGGCAGAGAAAATTAAAAAAAAAAATACTTCCATTATTTGGTTTTAGGGCTATAAGTGATCCCAGGTACTCTCGGCTCGGCTTGGTTAGGTTCGAAGGGTAAATGAGCGAGTTCGAGCTCGATTTTGTGGCTCGTTAGACAAACGGGCCGAGCTCGAGCCTAGTTAGGCTCGGTTCAGGGAAATCAAAGCCGTTGATTATAACCAATATACACTGTGAACGAACCCTAGCCGCACTCCACTTCATCTCTCTGTCTCTCTCTCTCGCGCACTAAACCAGCGTACTCCACTCCATCTCCCTCTCTCTCCTCTCTCTCGCACTCCACCAAACCATAGCCATCGCCGCAGCCAGTTAGTTGTTGTGCCGTTTCGTTGAGGTAGTGGCGGGTTCTACCTTCATTCCGAAATCGATCGTCTGCGGTCCTTATGGTGCTACCCATTCTCAAACAATGAAACGACTAGGTCAAGAAGATTTAGAGCCAGGGGAGTGGATTCCAGCATGGAGAAGACGCATGAACTCTTCTCGATCGCCTGGCCTCAAAGGTAATTCAGATCTTATTACTTTATTTGTGGACAATCTGCCAGAACAGGCTGATAATTTTTGGTTGAAGAAATTAACAATGTGGAATTAGGCTGGTAGTGGCAGCTAGTGATTTTGTGAAACAAAAAATGATGAAATCGCCTTTGGAATGAATAATGAACTTGTCTGGAATGATTTTGAGCTCGAACTCGAACCGAGCAGGCTCGTTTATTTCAGAACGAGTTCTAACGAGCCGAGATCGAGCTTTGTACATGTTGGGCGAGCCGAGCTCGAGCCCTGATAATTTGGCTCTGCGTTCGGATTTTCCCCGAAACAACCGGTTTTGAGACGACTCTCTAGAAACCCATACAAAAATGCTTCTGGTCCCATAGCCTTGTGTATTTTTTTGTCCACATCTCTTCCTCGCTCTCTCCAAACAAGCTGACAAGCCAGTTTCAAACGTTTTTGAACTACTGAACAAGTTTGCGTGGGTTCGGCAGGAGCCAATACTGTTGAAAAGCAACACGGCCGCCGCAACATGAATTGGTTCTAAGTTGTAGGAGAGGGCGGGGAGTAGCAGTGGACGATTGATACTTAACTTCGTTGTCATCAATCTTCTACGAGACCCAAACAGGTAATCTATTTTTTCGTGTTTTTGACTTCTAAATTACGATTATGCTGGATTTCTTTGATAAAAAAAATTGCAATCATCCTTTCTCTTATACAATCACAGAATGAAATTTGTGTGTTTTGTTGGTTGAAATAGCCTTTTGCGCAATCTGAGTGGAGAAAATGAAGGAATTGGGTCGGGTTTGGGTACAACTTGATCATATTTGACTAGATCCGTTCCAACCCACCAAATATCGACCCGCTCATATTCAACCCACAACACGTTTCAACCCGCCCATTTGCCGCTTCATCCAACCATTGATCTGTTGCATTAATATGGTGGTCTAGAAACCAAAAGGCTTTACCACTTCCAAACCACACTGCTCGTGTCCAAGGACAGTGGAACATGATGCGCTCTATAGTCTCATTTTCCCTGTTACAAAAATTAGCTTTGCAAGCCACCCAGTTACAGGTTACTTTCCACATAAAGTGACGAATCTTGGGGTCAATAGGGTTGCCCATAGTTGTTTTATTTTTTCTTTTTTTTCAATTTTACGCTGACGATTCTTACGAGAAGAAATTTTGTGGGCTCGCAATCAAATTTCTGCCTATTGAAAACAAGACTTTGGGATGGTGGCCCTAATGAAATTTCCACTTGAATAATCCACAATCTAACAGATACAAAAAAAAAAACATAACGTTTAACTCACACCCAAAATGATCCTGGGCTTGGGCTTCTTGTCGTACCTTTCTAAC
The DNA here is from genome assembly GCA_025642025.1 of Rhododendron ferrugineum. Taxonomy (NCBI): domain Eukaryota; kingdom Viridiplantae; phylum Streptophyta; class Magnoliopsida; order Ericales; family Ericaceae; genus Rhododendron; species Rhododendron ferrugineum. The sequence continues at coordinate 290,000 of JAOTQK010000001.1, forward strand.
TTCCATAGTGCGGATCTAATGCAACTCCAGAAAGCTCGGTCCATCGGATTGTGGTTGAATGGCCTCAACCTTAGTTGGTTTCCCTGATTAGGTTTAATACATATAGTAACTCCAAATGTCTCCTATGAAAAACACTTCAAAAAAAGTGTTGGCATGACTCAAACTCAGACTGGCTGAAATCAAACAACCGTAGAACCAGTCAAAGCAAAATCATTCATGTTGCAAACAAAATAACATTCACAATTATTTAAAATAGGCTCCTTTTCTGGACCCAAAATTAGGGGCCCTAGTCGGCTGTCTCATGGGCCTTTTCCTCCGGGCCGGGCCTCCTTTTAGGACCACGGTAGATGAGGGCACCAAACACAGAATAATGCCTTCAAAATAGCTTCCAGCAACATTTGGGAGGCAACTTGCAGTTTTATGATAGGCTTTTTAACCCAAAACAGAAGACTTAAATGGCAAGCAAGAATGGGCTTGAGGCCTTGTAACTCAAGACGGCCCACTATAATTAATTTTTAACAGAAAGTCCAAATTCCGCTAGAGATTTGGCATAATTTCATACTAGCTGGATTATAAACATATTATTACACTTAGGCAGGCCATGAGGTCCCAGTCGCAAGTAAAGAGACTTTCCTTTCAGTTAAGAAAAACGCACGCCCAAGTGCCCAAACTCGAACCGCAACGTAGCAGCCAAGTATGAAAACTCCTTCTGCTAAAGCGAATGTATGCGCAATACAAATCGAACCGCAACGAAGCAGCCAAGTAAGAAAACTCCTTCTACTAAAGCGAATGTATGCACAATACAAATTTGTTGCAACATTCAAGTCAATTTTGGAATCATATATGTAAATTTTGGAAGGGTACCTTTAATTTTTTTTCATAAATTTTGAACAAATACTATTCAGTATTAGAAGTTCTTTGAAATTTCGCGTGTAGAGTCTCCCATGTCAGGTCGTCTCATGAATGAATAAAACTTAATTTTCAAAACTTTAAAGGTTTGAGCTCAATCATACTTGAAGAATTCAAAGCTTACCAGCATAAAAAGTAAAATCAATTTCATTTTTGGAGTAAGTCTTCTTTTTTGTTTTTAGATCATCTAAGAGATTGGGCCATGGATTCCCAAACACCAACATAAAGTATGGGTTCCTTACCAAACTTTTCTCTTCAACTTCTCAACCACTCAAAAATAGAGACGTTAATCGAACAAACTACTCGAGTCGGAGCTCGTGTAATTCGTTCGTTAATAGCTTGTTCAATATTGGTTTGTTTATGACAAACCAAGCTTGAACATTTTGTTGAAGCTCATTAAGATTTCAAGCCAAGCTTGAACAAGCTACTACTCGTGTCGTTCGGCTTATTATGTATAAAAAAATTTCAAGCTACTTGAAATCGACTCGTATTTGGTTTGATTAAAGCTTGTTTACGATCGCTCATCTTATAAAAAACCTAAGCTTGAACATATTTTTGAAACTCGATCGTTAAGTTATCAAGTCAAACTTGATCAACTACATGGTTGGCTCGTTAATTAGCTCGTTTCTCACCCCACTCAAACATCAATTTATCACATACTTGCAAAATAAAGAGTAATATGGTACCCCTACCCGTGACGTACAATTATGAAGCACATGCCTTTAGAAAATTCTATTTTGAAACTTGCTGAAAAGAAGGGAAAGGAAGTAAAAAAAATTTAAAAAAAATACTCCCATTATTTGGTTTTAGGGATGTAAGTACTCTCGGCTCGGCTCGGTTATGTGGGCACGCGCCCCTGGAAATCGCCGCTGATTTCTGGTTTTTTTATGAAAACGGGGTGCCCATTTTGAAAAAGCGCAGCGAAACGCTTCGATTCAGAGTCGCCACTCGGGTTTTGCG
>JAOTQK010000001.1:308704-326161 GCA_025642025.1 Rhododendron ferrugineum
GTGGGACCCGTGGTGGGCCCCACAACCAAATCTGTGCACAATCTGTGCACAGATTGCTGTGTGTGTAGCAGGGCTCACTTTCTCCTTTTTGGCCTAGACTGTGAGGCACCCAAGGTGACACAAACTCCTTTTTTACAGGTCTACCACTTTCCCTACGGAGTACTTCTTTTACTTATAATTTCCATTCTAAAACTCCTTTTTAACAGGTCTACCACTTTCCCTACGGAGTACTTCTTTTACTTATAATTTCCATTCTAAAATGCTTCCTACAGTATTTCTCTATTATGTAGAGTAGCCTACATGTGTGGTAGTGTCTTCTTCTCCTTCAGAACTCTAATAACAGAAATTGTTTGTTTAAAATAGATAGATAGTACTCCTCCGTCTCATTTTCATTGTTTTTTTTTGATATTTGTGTCAATTTTCAATCGTTTATATCTTTCAATGTAAATCTCAAAAATATGCAATATGAATCTTATTTAATAGATTTCAATTTGTTCTATAATACAAAGATGTCAAAATCATAAAAAATATTATAGATTGAAAGATATATGCAATAGACACAAAAGTGACAAAAGAAATAATGGACAATGAAAATGGGACAGAGGGAGTAGTACTATATTTTCCCAAAAAACAGAGTACTACTGTATCCCGTCCCACCTTAAATGTTTCTTTCGGCTTTTCGTGCAATTTTAAATATCAAAAAAAATTTATTTTGAAATACTAAATTTCTACATATTATTTGTTATTGAGTAATTTAATCTGATGTAAAAAAATCAAATAAATAACACATAGAAATATTTTTTTTGAAGTTTGAAAATACACGAACTTCTGTAGGGAACATTTAAATTGGGACGGGGGAATATAAAATAACTAGAGGCTGAGGCACACGCGATGTCTGTGGAAGTGAAATCCCGTGTAAAGTATTTTTTTCAACGTTCGATCAAACAAACAATAAATGAGATTCGACTTGTATACGCATCGCGCGTGCCCTAGCCTCTAGTAAACTTATTATTACACTTAAGATTTGGCAAGTCCAAGTTTAAAGAGACTTTCCTTTCAGTCAAGAAAAACGCACGCCCAAGACTCCAAACTCTAACCGCAACGTAGCAGCCGAGTATGAAGAAAACTCCTTCTGGGAAAGTAAAGCGAAGGTATGTGCAATACAAATTTGTTGCAACAAACAAGTCAATTTTGGAATCATGTAAACTTTGGTTGGAGGTGTACGTTTAATTTCTTTTAATTTTTGAACAAATACTATTCAGCAAGCAGAAGTTCTTTGAAATTCAGGGGGTACAATCTCCTATATATATCAAGTCGTCTCATGAATGAATTATTTTTTTATTTTTTTTAAAACTGGCTCGATCATATCAAATTTCATCCTAGAATACTACTTCCGATTATATGCTTATAACGAGCCAGACATATAAATTTAGGAATTCAAAGCTTAATTCAAAAAATAAGCTACTTTTCAAAAGATAAGTATTTATTTCTAAAACCGGAACGGGGCCTTATTGTCTTAAACCAAACCGAGCATTATATCTCAATCACTTGGCCTATTGTCTTAAAAAAAAAATTGGCAACAAAAGTTCAGGGGGGGTTCATAGAGTGCATGGGAGTCAAACCTCAAGAACTAACGTCCTACAGTATTAGTATTTGCATGGTGTGCTGATTTCATAAAAATTCGCAACCAATTTTGAACTTAGATTGCTCTGACCGTGATTTTCCTCTGCTTGACCTGGTAGCTGGCCATGACTTCCCTTCCCTGGAGCTCACATGGCCTCCTATTTTGACCTCCCAAAAAAAGGCTTCTTCCATTCTCAACTGTTTCATTCGGCCACCCAAATACTAACAAGGAAGGGTAGTGTCCTGTCCAGTCGATTGTGTGTCCCGACCGTGGGACCCAATTCGTGCGAGCTTCTTCATCTCAAATTGTTCGCCCTTTGGGAAAATCACATACATTTTTACTAAAAAAATAATGGACTAACATGAAATTTTCCCAGATTTTTATTACACCAATTTAAAATTCTTAGTGGATGGTCTCTTGCCATCCACACCAAGTTTTCATGGTTTCAGGTGTCTTGGTGTGGATGGTCTCTTGCCATCCTTTGATGTTGGTTCTCGGGTAACGTTTTGCCGGTGTGCTCGAGATCCGTCTAATCTTTGTAAGTTATTGTCTTCAAAGATTAATACGTAAAATCTTTTAGCTTTTCGAAAAAATGGGATGAGACTCCGCAATACATATAGAGATGATTATGCGTTCACCGTTGAACTAAAAATAAAGGTTTCAAATCAGATGTGCAATTAATTAATTATTCTTCGTAAAAGTCATAATTACATTGCAAAAATAGTAGTATTGGAAAAAGAGGGAAAATTTTGACTTTACTCAAAACCCAGTAGATGGTAAAACACGATCATTGACTTTATGAGCATGCTGCAGCCCAATTAATAATTGTTACTCCATGTACCAGCACCATACAATTAAAAATGTGGTTACGCAATAGATGGAAAAACAAAAACAAAAAAACTCGAGTTCTATCAAATTGAATCTACCATTTTTTCAATTCTATCGAATTGGCTTTTTTTTCATATATCCGAATCACTACATCAATAATTGTTTTATTATTTAATGACAACTAATTTGGGTTTGGATTGAAAAGTTAAGTAACTTATTTTTTGTCTTTATTTAATTTTTTTTTTGCATTTATTTATTTTCCGTCAAACTTTTGTGACTTAAAGATTCGTCTCGAAGAGAGGAATCGGAAAGTAAAAAAATTTGATCAAAACTCATAATTTTTTGAATAAAGACAAAAATAAGTCAAAAATACCATTTTTTTTTACTTAGTTTTGTCTTTTAAAAAAAATTTATGAGTTTCGATAAATTTTTATATTTTTCCGATTCCTCTCACCAAGACGAATTAATAAGTCGCAAAAGTTTGATGCAAAACTAAAAAATGCAAAAAAAATTTAATAACAAAAAAAAATAAGTTAATATATAACTTTTTAATCCAAATTCACCCTTAGACGCAATCGCAATAAACTTTAATTTTAGAAGGACGGCTTATAATTCAAGTTAGACCGGATATTCCCATTAACAAACCGACTTGGATTGATGAAATTGGCTTTGTTGGAATTTGGACCCCAAACCGGACGTGGATGGAGCTTGACCTTTCTTCTTGTTTTTTGGGTTGAATGGTCACATTAACCTACTCAGTCCCGACGGTTAGTAAGGAATTTATTTGTGGGTTTGCTCTTTCACACATTTGGTTAAGGTTTCATTATTGTGATCAGGTTGCAAAAAAGTAATTTCGTTGAATCTACTAGTTCCGACATAAATAGACTGCCTTTGACCGCAATAGAGAAGAGATTTGTCAAAGTACGCGTAAACAAGTCCGGAGTTGGACACCCCTTACCGTCAAAAAAAAAAACCCACCCAAACTCGTCCTTGAGTTCGTACTATATATACTTTTGGATCATTGATTGTGTATATGCACACGTTCACACACTCTCTCCCTCTCGCTCGCTCGCTCGTCCCCCACCAACTCGTTAGTGTTTTATTGTTCAACTAACCGATAACCCATTTCGTTTCCGCACCCTTGTGCTTGTAGTATATTCTTCATCATGGACTCGACGACAGTACCATCACCTCTCTTTTTTTTCCCTTGAAAATCATATTCAAATTTGAAGTGTTACAACAATCTGTCCTGTGTATTATTTTTTTTGTCTTTTTTGAATTAGTAAATATAAGGCACTTCTGTAAATAAAATTTATGAATCTTTTTTCCTCTAAATGACTTGGCTTTACTTGTCAGTAATTAGTTTTAATTTTAGCTTTGTGTAAATGAAATAAAATTGCAGATATTAAAAAAAATCGTAAAAGATCATGGTATGAATTTTTGACTTATAAAATATAGAGTATATAAGTCAAAATATTTCAAAGTAGATTTCTTTGGAGAGAGGAATAAGTGCACGAACAACCATATTTTGATCAGCTACTTAGCAACTTTTATTTGAAACTAGCTAGGTTCTGTATTTTTCCTTTTTCGAATTGATTGATATAAAATATAAGTATCTACAAGATTGTATAATCTAGAATTACGTATGATCGATCTAGATTCTATATATCCTAGATTAGATTATATACATCTGGGTTGTAAATATTCACAAGATTGTATATACTATCTCTAGAGACTAGAATTACATATATATGATCTAGATTGTTTATATCCTTGACTAAATTTTATATTTATCCTAGCACCTAAGCGCATCCATGATGCGGCGAAAACCTCTTAGCTTGTGTAAGTATATATAAAGACCATTCTTCATAATTTGGAGGGTTCTTCATATACATAGGAGGAATTAAAATTGATTTGTTCATTTTGAAGAAAAGAAAATGAATAATTAATGGTTAGAGAGCACACATTAATTCTTTATTTTGAAGATTTTGAGAATCATGAGTTTGAAGAAATTGAGGGTTTGCTGGAGATGCTCTAAAAGACATATTTTTCAACAACATGGTAGTAATTAATTAATAGATACAATTACGTACGTGCATTGAAAGATAATATCAAAATAGGGTTTGGACCAACCCATGTATGTTATCGTCATAATCGAGGACTGGATTGAGACTATTCCATTAATGTTCAATATATAGCCGTAAAATACAACATCAGGCCATTAATTAGCACACGCAAATCCCACCGCCCAAACACGCAAAGCATTTCTACTGTTTTTTAAACTTTTCCTTCTCTTTCTGTAGAAACCAAACAATAGAATATTGAAGATTTTTTAAAATTTCTCTTCGTTTCCATTTAATTTTTTCAAGTTCTAAACGCACCCTTAATTTTGCGTAACCACATAAAAGAAACCGGATCGAGATCATCCACGATCTTCTTGTGTGAAGCTCGCATTCAAAACGTTGGCATAAAATAATAGAGACAATGTCGCCTCCACTACAAAGATTTTTTAGCTAATAAAAATAAATGTAATGGTGGAGCCATTCGGTAGTCGTTGAAGTTTACCAAACGGTCATCAAATTCAATTATTTATTAACCGGACTACAACTAAAGATTTGCATAGTATAGTGAGGAAGTCCGAATCGATCCACAAGGAGCTCGAATATAGCTTGTTCGGATTGTAGGCTTTATGTAAGGTTTTCGGCGTTTAAGACCGCCAACTTTGGTATTTGATTTAAATGACGAAAATTTAAACTTGGAATTAAATTAGTTTAGAGATGGTCGAGTCAAATGGATTGAATTACCCACGACTTAGCCGTCAAACGGTTTCTTCATCTAACTCAAGAGTGAACCGAAACCGTCCGGATTCTACTAGAAGAATTAAAAGCTGAAGACTACTTATAACTTAACTCAAAGCTTCAATTCAAATTGAACTCATTTAACGCAAGTGAGAGAGGAAAAAGAATCGTTCGCACGCGTAGGATTATCAAGCACATAGCATAAGGCGATAAACTCCATGATCAAAGAAGCTACCAACCCCATGATCAATACTAGACATCATGGGTTTAATTCATTCAAAAATCTTGAATTTAAGCTAAAGTTTAAGAGAAACCATTAAAACCACTAAATCATAGAGTGAACCTCACCCCATGACCAAACCTATGAACTACTCACTCATAGCAAAAAGACTAGAAATTATGCTAGGGAATGAAAACATGATTAGCCGATAGAAATGAAAATAAACTTGATTTATATGAAGATCCAAGCTGTAGCTACAATATTAACATACGACAAATTAACGGGAAATAAGTACCTTGAGTAGTTCTTGAAGGAAATGACAAGAAAAGCTTAAAAGACTAACAATGGAAAAACCTAGAGCAAAAACTAGAAAACTAGGCCTAAAGTTAACTAATGACCATATATTCTCATAAATGACATACAAGCCTATTTATAGGGCTTGCAAAATCAACCAAACAATGGACAAAAAGGTCCTTAAAATATCTCAAAATCAAACTAAAAGTGGAAACTTTCCATAAATGAAAGATTGAACAATTCAGCATAAAGTGCTGATCGAAGGGCATTAGTACCGGTACCTTATTTTTGAGGTATCGGTACCAAACAACCTGTTTTCACTTGGAGCATCAAGGTATCGATACCTTATTTTTGAGGTATCGGTACCAACTGGGCAGAATTTTTGGGAAACTTCACGGGCTAGCTCCGGACACTCCCGAACTCGGATTTGGGTGTTCTTTGGACCGTTGGAAAGCTTGTCGAGTCTACTTTCTAATCCAAGTGGTTTGGGTCAAAAGTACTTTGTACATCAAAAGATATGACAATTCTACCCTCAGTTGGTCGGAAGATGAGTTGCTTTGGTAAAATCCTCACTTCTCCTTCAATTCCCTTGATCCTTAGGCGATCCGACCAACCTCCAAACCATCTCTTCATGACTCTTCGGGTACCACAACGTGATGACACGTGACCTTGAGCACTTGGTTGGATCCGGAGCATTCTTTGGCGTTCAAAACCGCTTTATTAGCACTTTTTACTTGAAATACACAAAAACCTACCTTACGTGCAATATCACAATAAAAGCTAAATAAATGCAAGATAAAACAACATAAAAACGGGACTAGTCGCACCAAATATTTACAATATTGGGTGCTCATCATGTAACTTCGACAAAAAGCGCGATTATGTGTTTGCATTAAAAAAATGATCTGTTACATCATCAGTGATGAAATTGCATATATATGTGGTTCTCCGTCTCCTCACCTAGTGGGTCTTTGTCAAATTTATGTTTAGTGATCAAAATTACTTACTTTTTATTATTTGTCGATCGAGAAGTACAATTTTGTTAATCAAACACTGATCATGAATATGCTTTTCAAACTCATTTATATGTTACAAAATAAAAGGCAAGAGCAATAAAAGTTTAAAACACAGTATCAGAACTCGCTCTTCTGCAATGTTTGGTTTCTAATTACTTAAAAATTCTCTATTGAGTTTAGAGCAACTCGAATGGGTGTGTATTAGTGGCCGTGTGTGTTAAGAATCAATAAATAAATAGTAAGTGTTTTAGGTGCTCAAATAATTGTGTTATTTATGTGCTAGAGTGCGTTGTGCTAGAATATGTATCAAGTTTGGCCATGTCACTAGCAAACAAGAAATAGATCGGTACCTATTTAAATTCAAGTTTAACCCATGAAAAAATAAAATGACCCACTCTTTTTTTTTCTTTTCCTGTTTTGACATTTACTGTAAGAATTTTTGAAATTTCTTGAAAAGAAATACTCCATCACACTTCGTATGTAACCCTTTGGAATACTCACATACGTACACAATAAATTACTAACAATATCTTAACGCATAAATATGAAATCAAGTGTTGTAATAATACCATTTAACACATTTTTAACACTGTGGATAGAGACCAATTGGAGATGCTTTTACATTAGTGCTCAGATTCAGTTTAGTTATTTCTCCTTGTCTTAAAAATCTTGTCAGTAATCCAACCATTTCTCATTTTTCGAACTTTTGTTTACTTTTTCTGCGTTCTTTTTTTCGATTGATTTGCTTGAACTACTCGAGCCCGGATCCTCTCCGTTCCAAATTTTGAATTGGACAAGACGATCCAGATTGGAATCATTCATTGTACAATAAATGGTTCAAATTTATTTAAAAATTATTCCAAGTAAGATAATCCAAACCATTAATTTCATAAATGGACAATTTCATCAGTCCAAACCTTTAGACACTGAAAATCCATTTCCAAACTACTCAGGGGGTGTTCCGCTTTCTCAAAAAAGAACTTTTTAGAAAAAGAAGGTAATTTCAAACTCAAAAATCATGTGTTTAAGTAAATAATTTTCCTACCAATATGGATCTTGTTTGATAGATCTCATTGAGATCTTTTATACGATGCAAAAAAAATTAAAAAATTATTTTTTATTTTCATTATATTTGAGTTTAAAAATTGAAGAAAAAATACTTTTTCAAAAAGAACCCTTAGTGGAACACCCTCTCATTCCCTTCCGAAAACGAGCATAAGAAAAAGGGAACTCCTCCTCGTTAATTAAAGTAATCCTAGTACTAGTACTCTCTCCGTCTTAATTTAATAGTTCTTTTGAGAGTTCGTGTCATTTTTCAATTGATTATATCTTCTAATTTATAATGTTTTATGTGATTTCAAAAATATTTTATTATAGAACTAATCGAGATTTATCAAACAAGATTCATATTCGATATGAAATTCATTACGAATTTCAAAATATAATTAATTTTTTAACCGATTAGAATAAAACGAGAGACAATTAAATTGTGACGGAAAGAGCAGTAGTCAATGTTCAAAAAGTAAAAAATCTTCAAATGATTTCTTCTATCATTGATTACAAAAAAAAAAAAAGCAAAGCAAAAGTCTCTTTTCCATCCAGCTTACAGCGTCTTAACCATGGTTAAACTATGGGGGTGGGGCGGTGTTAGGTGGGGTTGACCAGTCTGGTTTGGTAGGCGTTGGGTCTGTTATTAAAACCCACCTCCCTCCCTCTTTCTCTCTCTCCTCTCTCTCTCTCTCTCTCAAGAGAGTCTCTCCAACCTCACCAAATTCTCTCAACTCCAACGCTCCATCACACAAGAGACTCTCGCTTCTTAATTTCTCTTTCCGGTTGATCTTCTCGCCGGCCAAACCCAAACACACCTCGGTACCATCGAGAAATGCAATCGAGCTCGGACAAAGTGTCGCCGTTCGATCTGATGACATCGATCCTGAAAGGCGCAACAACCATGGACCAGTTGAACGCCTCGTCGGGCACGGCCGATTCGGCCATATCGGCGTTGGTCGAGAATCGGGAGCTCCTGATGATACTCTCGACGTCCGTGGCAGTCCTCATCGGCTGCATCGTCATGCTCCTCTGGCGGCGCTCGGCCAGCCAGAAGTCTGCCAAGTTCGCAGATTTTCCCAAGCCGTTGGTTGTGAAGACGGAGGAGCCCGAAGTCGACGACGGCAAGAAGAAGGTCACCGTCTTTTACGGTACCCAGACCGGTACCGCCGAAGGCTTTGCTAAGGTTTGTCGCACGAGCCCAAAAACACATAAAAGCTCCAATAGAAATTAAATTTATTTGCTTGTCTGCTTTAAATTTAGGCAAATAAGGAAACCTTGTGTTATGGAGTACTACTTCCTTCGTCCAGATAAAATATTTTCTTCATAAAAAATTCTTTAACTTTTTTCCAAAATTAAAAGAACTCATGTATACAATTTAGTACAAAATTGAAAAAAGTTTGAATTTTTCTTGAAGAAAATGTATTATTTTTAAGTTCTCCCTCTGCGGACAATCATTTTTGGAGAGAGGGAGTAACTTAATTTGTCCAATTTTGATAGTCCTACATTTTTTAGGGAAGGCAATGATGGCACCTGAAAATTTCAATTTTGGAACATTTTGCCCTTAAATTTTTTTCACTAGTTACTTAAATTTGAAAAAGCCAAAAGAAAGCCATGGTGAAAAAGTGATTTGATTGATTCCAAAGTCAAATGGACAAACTTTTTGGGACATGCAAGAGTCAAATGGTGGACGAACAAATTGGGAGGAGGGAGTGTTGAAGCAATCGGTCAATGATGTTAACCGAAGCAATTAGCTTATTCTGGGCTGTGCTAATTTAGCTGGCGAACCAAACGAGCCCTTAGATATTCCAATCAGAGAGCCTTATACCTAGTGGGATTTATTTGCTGTTGTTTGGTTGCTTAAGTGATTGAATTACTGGTAGTTTCTGGATTTTCTGATGTTGGATTGGTTGAATTGCTGTTATTTTCAGGCACTTGCTGAGGAAGCAAAAGTCAGATATGAAAAGGCAACCTTTAAAGTAATTGATTTGGTGAGTTTTGACGACTTCTTTTTCCCTGTTCTTTTATTATCTTTTTCAGATTTTTTTTAAAATTATTTTGTTGATTTCTTGAACGAATTGTTGGTTGGTAGGATGATTATGCCATGGATGACGAAGAGTATGAGGAGAAGTTGAAGAAAGAAACCATGACGTTTTTATTTTTAGCCACGTGAGTTTAAGTTGCCCCTGCCTCTTAAACCACATGTGCACTTGATCCCACATGTCGATGTATGTGATGTTTGTTTCTGTGTTTGTATTGATTATGTTTGTTTGGTTGTCTTGTAGATATGGAGATGGAGAGCCGACCGACAATGCCGCGAGGTTCTATAAATGGTTCACCGAGGTAATAATGGTTTAGCTTTTGTAATATTGGAATTATGGTTTCTTTATCTAGTGAAATTTGGGTGTCATCTTTTTTTATACATTGTTTGCTTGCAGGGAAAAGAGAGAGGGGATTCGCTTCAGAATCTTTCATATGGAGTGTTTGGCCTCGGCAACAGGCAATATGAGCATTTCAACAAGGTCTAAATCGAGTTTTGTATCAGCTTTTGATCAATTTAATTTGGAATATGTGTGTTTGCTTACTAAAAGTTTGAATTTGTGGTTATGTTACTGGCAACAGATTGCTGTAGTCGTGGATGAGCAACTTGCTGGACAGGGTATGTGTTGGGTTTATATTCTCCAATCCTCTAGCGAGTTTTTTTTATTTTTATTTTTTGCTGGAACTTCAAAATGTCTGACATTTGAAAATAACTAAACGATTTAAAACTTTCAGCTTTTGATTGGCATGGGATAAGTTGGAGCAACCGTTTGTCTATCTGCTTCTGTTGGTTATTAGCTTACTATACCAAGTAGCAACCATAGAAGTTTTAATAAGTTGCAGTGTGCTCTATTTATCTAATTATTGTCTAATGCTTTCATTTTGTTTTTCTAAAACCTAAGTTCAGGTCATCGTATTATGTTATAAGAATCTAGTCTAGTTTCTTGTGACTCCCATCTCGCCTCTTTACTGACTATTGATGGGCAAGACAGTACAACGTCAAAGAATTTTTTTTAGTCTAGTAGATGTCTTCTTTGGTGGTTTTGTTTTGTGAACAAGTGAAATTTTGTCTCATTGGAGTATGAGTGGAGATATTGTATTCCTTTAAGGGATGGATGTGGTGTTATTGTCACTTTCAAATTCTGCTCTTGTTACCTTGAACTAGCGTTTGCTTCATTAGGAACAATTGTTCATGATTATTCTTGTCATTTGCAGGTGCAAAGCGTCTTGTTCCAGTGGGTCTTGGAGATGATGATCAATGCATTGAAGACGACTTTGCTGCATGGTATGAAGAACATGAACTACTTGTAAAGCTAGAATCCCTTTCTGCATTGCTTAGAATATGTTAAAATTAAACCTGATTTTATTGACTGTTGCTAACTTTAGGCGGGAATTACTGTGGCCCGAGTTGGATCAGTTACTTCGAGATGAGGATGATGCCGGTGTTGCAACCCCCTACACTGCAGCAGTGTTGGAATATCGTGTTCAAATCCATGATGGTGTAGATGCATCCCAATTGGATAGGAGCATGAGTTCGGCAAATGGTCATTCGGTTTATGATGCACAACATCCATGCAGGTATCCGACCATGTTTTAAAACCTTGAACTTTTAGGATACTGTATAGCTCTGTGCTTATTGTTTCTGTGACCTAACAAATAATTTATGTCTGAATTAAGGGCTAATGTAGCTGTTAAAAAAGAGCTTCACACTCCGGCCTCCGATCGATCTTGCACTCATTTGGAATTCGACATTGCTGGCACTGGACTTGCGTAAGTTGCAATTCTAAGTCACTTATTCTTGATGCACATTGTTGGTAGGACTGTAGGATGATGACAAAAACATTTACACCTGAATTTGAAGTTTTTGAATATAAAACTGAATGTTGGTGAAAAGATTGTGTATACTCATGATGTTCTTGCTCTCTTCTCAGATATGAAACTGGGGACCATGTTGGTGTATATTGTGACAATCTGATTGAAGTTGTGGAGGAGGCTGAAAGGTTATTGGGTGTGTCACTGGATACTTATTTCTCCATTCATGCCGATAAAGAGGATGGCACTCCTATTAGTTCAAGCTCGTTGCCACCACCTTTCCCACCCTGCACCTTGAGAATGGCACTGACTCGATATGCGGACCTTTTGAGCTCTCCCAAGAAGGTAGGTTTTTGGTTTTAATGATGCATTGCTATTCAAATTGTAAGATATGTTGTCCAGTTAATTGAGTTTTAATTATTTTATGTGTTTCCAGTCTGCATTGCTTGCCCTGGCAGCTCATGCTTCAGATTCAAATGAAGCCGAGCGTTTGAGACATCTTGCATCTCCTGCTGGAAAGGTTTGCTCTCTCTTTTTTTTAGGGTCACAATAACCTAGTGCCTCCATTATGCTTGTTATAGTATGTTTACTTCTTTTTTTCTTTTCAGGATGAATATGCACAGTGGGTAATTGCCAGTCAGAGAAGCCTCCTTGAGGTAATGGCAGAGTTCCCGTCAGCCAAGCCTCCGCTCGGCGTTTTCTTTGCAGGAGTGGCGCCGCGCTTGCTGCCCAGATATTATTCAATTTCATCCTCCCCAAGGTATGGAGATTCCTCTCTCTCTCTCTCTCTCTGATGTCATCTGCGTCCATGTAGTGTCATTCAATTTCATACAAAATTGCTCCTTGTAGTGTCGTTGTTCTCTTTCTGTGATGTCATCTGCGTCCTTTCTGCAACTATATTCTACAGGAGTGCGCCATCCTGAATTTATGATACTCATAAATATTTGTGCTATTGTCCCCTTTCTATGGTGGTGTGTGCTTACTTTGTGCACTTATATTCTACAGGATGGCACCAACTAGAATTCATGTTACTTGTTCATTAGTATACGAGAAAACCCCCACAGGACGGATTCACAAAGGAGTGTGTTCTACTTGGATGAAGGTATTGTTATGTATTTAAATTTTGAATTATTGGCAGTCGACTCCTGTCTTCTGAAAATTTGGCAAATGTGATGGTCCATCAGCCAAAGGGATATAACGGGTCGATGTACTACCAATAACTTTGAAATTGCATTTTGGGGCTTCCCATATCATGTTGATCTGCTTAGGCAAGTTCTGTTATGGAATTGTACCGTTTACCTTCTCCTGAAGCATTTTATCTTTCTTTGCTCCATTTCTAGAATGCCGTGCCATTAGAGGAAAGTCGTGATTGCAGCTGGGCACCCATTTTTGTTAGGCAATCGAACTTCAGACTTCCTACGGACACTAAAGTGCCTATTATCATGATCGGGCCTGGCACTGGATTGGCTCCTTTCAGGGGCTTCATGCAGGTTTGAATGGGCGGTTCTGATGGTCATAGTTCTTGCATACACTTACTGCAGGATTATGAATTTAATACGCCTGGTGTCGTATTTGCAGGAAAGATTGGATTTAAAAGAAACTGGGGCTGAGCTAGGACCTGCCGTTCTATTCTTTGGATGCAGGAACAGGAGAATGGTAAGTGTTTATATTTGGCAGTGATATGAATCCTTCGAGTATTAAGATTTTTTAATTGCTAATTTGGTTTGAATGCATTCCACAATTCCACAATTGCAGGATTATATTTATGAGGAGGAGCTGAACAACTTTGTCGAAACTGGTGCGATTTCAGAGTTGATTGTTGCTTTCTCACGCGAGGGACCTACCAAAGAATACGTTCAACACAAGATGACAGAGAGAGTACGATACCAATTTCACCGATCACCCCTCCTGTGAATTAGATGTTAAAAGATATTTCAGTTTTCTTTGTAACATGTTGAAATGGTTTAAAATGTTCGTCCTTTTTTTTTTTTCCAGGCTTCGGATATCTGGAACATGATCTCTGAGGGAGGGTACCTTTATGTTTGTGGGGATGCTAAAGGCATGGCTAGGGATGTCCACCGAACTCTCCACACCATTGCTCAAGAACAGGTATGGTCATTTCAGTTGATCTGCGCTTAGTAGATGTTCGTTGTGTCACCTTCCACCACCTACTTATTGTAGAGGAAAGGTTGTTGCATTTGGTACCACTACCTAGGGAATCTTTTAGGTAGAAGGAAAGCATAGAGAGAGGCCTTAAAGACAAAGGGGTGTGAGATAGGGAGAGTTTTGCTTCCTGGACCACAAGCCCAAATAGCGGGCTTGATTTTCACACGTCCACAACTTGCTCTGCAATTAAATGGCCGAAATGGTTTGCATGACAGAATATAGTCAACCTGTTCCGTCTCTTTCATGCATTTAGGGGAAGATGCCTATCCCTTAGCATAGACATAGGGGCTCTATAAGGCGGTGGTACTGCCACGAACAGCTAGATTTTATGTTGAGTAAATATAGAGGTAGCGTATCTATTTGGCCATCAATTATGCCCTTGAGATGTTCTTTTGAACACCCGAGTCTTGTAGTTCACTCCATTGAAATTTCGAACAGCCATTCATGTCCATCTCATTCTTCTCTAAAACTATTTATCCGGGGCATTCAATAAAACTATTTATCTGGCTCATTCTTCTCTCTTTTGTAAAATGTAATGATTTTATTCTTCCAGCTTCTGCTGTTGTTTGTCTTGAAAATTCTTGGTCATTGTCTTTTTTTTGGCAAGTTGAGAAAGTAATTTAGTAGATTTTTGTGCTCCGAAAATATTTGTGTTTTCTAATGACTACCCTAACAAAAGTTGTTGAAAACCACTGTTTGAGCCATAACTAAAGATTTATACCTTTTCTCAATGTCAGGGATCTCTGGACAGCTCCAAGGCTGAGAGCATGGTGAAAAATCTGCAAATGAATGGGAGGTATTTGCGTGATGTGTGGTAATTTTCTACAAGGTCCCTTGGTGAACCTTTGTTCACCATTGTGAAGAGACGTTATTATGTAAATTATTCTTGCCGAGGTCAAATTAATGGGTCAGATTATACGAGGCATGCAGGAAGGCAAAGTGGAAAGCCTATTCGCCTTCCACTGCACACCTTAGAAGTGTGCATGTTGCCGGTGTAGTAGCCGGTTCTGGGATTCATTCTCTCTTCTAGCTCTATGAATTTTTTTGGTTCATGTATTATTCAAATATACACTCAATCATATCATAAGTAATAGCAATAATATTTAGGCATAGTGAATTGACTACTTGTAATTTTCTTGTATTGAGCTTGAAGATGGTTTTGTCGACAGAAACCCTGGTTTTGGACTCACCTATGTAACCAATCATATTGCATCGGAAAACCAAAGGGTTTATTATATTTGTGCTTCAACTTTCTCTATTGCTCTTGCAACATCATTTGTAGAAGCTTAAAATTGAAGTCCCAACCCCCCTCTCTCTCTCTCTCTAACTCAATTATTTGTGCTACTCTATTAAATACGAGTGTTTTATTTTTTTAGTTGTAAAAAAAAAGTGTTTATTTATTTATTTATTTATTTTTATTTTGTCATTTTCTCATGATTGGTTTACCAGTTTTGTGGGGTGTCTTTTCAGGCTAGTATTTTATGCATTTATTTAGTGTTTTGTGTTGACATCTAGTCTGTTTTTATCAATTATTGTAGTAGTGGTCACTAGCGGACATTGATTTCATCGGTGCACTGCCATTATTTTATTCAAATACATCATCTAAAATGGCCCTCGTTCATCGCATGCCTGGTAATTTAAGTTCAGCACTTTAACCAAAATAATCTCCCAATTCAGAAAAGCAAAAATAAGAGCAATCCGTCCATCTCTTTTAGAAAAAAGTTCATAGCTTTTTCACCATTTGTATTGTTGCGTCTTTATGTCATCAGGTCTAATGGGTTCGATCCTAATCGAATACAAAAGTAGTATCGAGTCACCTAATCGAACATGTTTTTTGTCAAATCATTTTTTCAATCCATTGACGTTCTATTTTGTTTCACAATTTGACAAGTTTAAATAAGTACTATGTTTATCTAATTTGTTTGTCCATGAGTTTTGGTGGATTTTCGGCCTTTTATATCACGTGAAAATCTTGAGAGATGAGCAGATTTCAACGCTATTCAATGTGAATGACCGGAAAATGCAATGTTTCAGGAAAATTGGAGTAGGGAGAATTTGAACTTAGTTTAGGCCCTGTTTGATAACAGTAATAGATGGTTGGGATTCGTAAGGAGATGAGATTAGGATTGAGATTGGTAATGAGAAGGGATTGGTAAGGAGAATGAGTATGTTTATTTGAGATGAGATTAGATGATGTGATTCTTAATATCATGTTTGTTTCACATGGATAGGATTGGATTGATAGTAGACATTTTCGTTTTTGCCCTGTACATTGGATATGATTGGTAAGGAAATGGGATTGGTGAAGGCTATTTTCGTATTTGTGCATTGGCAATGATGGGATTGGATTGTTAATACCATGTAGGAGAGGCCCTTCTCAATACCACCTAATACCCGCCTTGCTAGTCCTAAGGACTAATAATCCCAACTCATTTTGGGTTACCACATACAGTATTAATAGTCCCATGGGATTGGTAATCCAATCCCAAGTGCTAATATGATTATCAAACGGGATATGGACCTCCAAATCAACTGACTTAAACCATACGGACTATACCCTATTTGATTTTGTACCTAAGAGCATCCGCAATGTAATAATCAAAAGTGAATAATCAAAACTTTCCACGTCAGCTTTTGATTATTCATTTAGAGGGTTGCTAAAGTTAGCAATGTGAAGTCCCACATTATTACTTTTAATTATTCAAATGCTCAAATTTGATTATTGCTTAGAAGGTTGTTAACTTTGATTATTACAATGTGAACATTTTTTTAAGCACACGTTGCTAATTTTAGCAATCTTTTGATTTTAATTATTACATTGTGGATGTTCTAATAATGTTAAATAGAAATGGAAACACCGACACTGTAGTAGGTTGGAATAGTTTCAAGTGGGGTCTGTTTTTTCCGTTTTCCACAAGCTATCCCTAAGGAGTTTGATTAAGGGAGTAGGTATGAGAAAACAAATAAGCGTTTATCTTACATGAGATTTCATGTTTGAATCTCACAAGGGTCAAGCTGGACCGCTAGAGGGTTTTTCCTGATTGTTAATTTCAAGACCCGAGAGCTAGTCGAAGTGCGCATAAGCTGGTCCGGACATCCTATTATAAATAAACCCCACCATGTATTGCGGCTTTTATATGATGAAAGGGACGTGAAAATGAAAAACCCCACACATGTTGGTTGGGTTGGTTATTTAAAAAAAAATAAAAATTGGAAATGAAAAAGACTATGGAAATCCAACTACCTACCCCGGCCTCATTTGTTGGTGGTGGGAAGTGGGAAACTTTCATTGCACCACCAAAATGGCTTCAACAGATAGAGCTTCACAATAAAACCAGGGGGCCACGTGTAAATCTACCACCCAGACCACGTGGTGGCTAGTCCTTGGTTGTTGAGATTACAAAGTCACATTAACGTCTAGTCAATTACCGAATCTAATATACAATGCTTTCATAGATCGGATCGGATCTTCTTTTAGTTTAAGTTATTAGTAGTTTATGTTGGAAGTGTGGCTCATGCTGGGATCAGAGCCTAAGCTAGCGCTACATAGGTTTTGGTGTAGCGCTAGCGGATCGACTTCGGGCTAGTGTAGCGCTATAGTTGTTTTGGTGT
>JAOTQK010000001.1:347041-360085 GCA_025642025.1 Rhododendron ferrugineum
TTGCCAGAAAGGTAAATGGCGCTGACCTTGTTTCATGTATTCGATCGTTGTTGACAAGCGCTTTTATGTGCTTCATACTTCAGATAGCTCTTTAATTAGTAAAGATACCCACGATTTGTATTTAAAAGTGACAATACTATACTAAAAAAATGCGTCTCAAGAGAAAGCAGTTGTGAGCTAGCTTCTCTGAATTAGATAGTCATCAAGAAAGAACCAAAAAGGAAAAGGAAAAAAAGAAGAGAAAACGGGTGACTGTCTACATACTCTCAATCTGAGCCAATCAAGTAAGATATATAAATTCTTGTTCTTTTTGGGACAATTGAGAAATGTCCATACTCCATACAAATGCAAGTGTTTGATATTTCAGGTGATAATTCTTGCCAGAGAATCTGGTCTAAAGCTAGAGCTTTCTGATATCCCTGTCCAAAGTCTTGTGCCAGATCCATTGAGAGTAAGATACTGTTTGTTTCCACTACATACCGTACTTCTTTGTGTGGTGGGTTTGTCTCTAACTTCATGTGATAATTATTTGTTTCAGGGTTGTGCATCAGCTGAGGAATATCTCCAGAAACTGCCGCAATATGACCATGACATGTCTAAGAAACGTCAGGACGCTGAAGATCAAGGGGAAGTGAGTTTTCTGAGACAGTATTTCTGTATTAAACCACATAGCCAAAGCTTTCGCAGTTTGATTCATAAAATAACTCACGGATGTTATAAAGCATAGTCACAAAAAATCAATGGTGAAGAAACCAATGAAGCAAGTCCTTCGTTTACTTATGAGGCCCAAACATGCTTCTGATTCATTTTGCTAACATACCCCACATCACGAGAATCAATTGGTAAAATTGCCCTAAGCAGCAGTTCAACAATAACAGCGCATTGAGTTCTTTACTCTATTCATAATGTTGAATTCTTACTTGGAAGTTCTTCTTTTAAAAGTACTTGCCCCGATTGATTGGGATACAAGACTTAGTTTGGTTATATGTTTCTCTTCTTACGAGTTTGTGACATTTGAAGGTGTTGAGATATGTTGGGGTGGTGGATGTTGCTAATAAAAAAGGGACAGTCGAATTGGGAAGATACAAGAAAGATCACCCATTTGCGCAGCTTTCAGGGTCGGACAACATCATTGCATTTACCACTGAAAGGTACAAGCAACAGCCTTTAATAGTCCGTGGGCCAGGTGCTGGTGCCCCAAGTCACAGCCGGTGGGATCTTCAGTGACATTCTACGGCTTGCATTGTATCTTGGCGCCCCATCATAATAGCATTGTTCTCTAGCCATGAACAGTTTGGTAGATTAACTTTCTTCTTGTTCAAAGCCCTGGGTTGCACTCATGTTTCGATCAGTCCGCTGTTGTTGTGGTCGTGCCTTGGCCTTTGTTCGTAATTAGCCCTTGTATTAGCCACTTCATTCTTACTGGTCTTTAGTGGAATTTGTTTGGCATATGTGGGAAAAACCATATACCATATATTGTGTTACAATACTGGAATGACCAACTGAGGAGGGGGTGAGCATATTTTGCTAATGCTCTTGGGAAGCCAATGGAAATGGAAGCTGGCACTACTTTAACAAAGGGTTTGAAATTGTCTGTCGTCCAAAAAGGAAATATGGAAGAATTTCTTTCCACTGGAGTAATTTTTTATTCCAAATTATAGATTTGAAGGGAGTATTAGTATGAGAAAATTATTTCCGAGAATTTATTGTTCTTATAGCCTCAGCTTTTCCTTTTCCATTGTCCAAACAATACATGTTGTCATTTAATGCAAAAAATAATATTTTAATGATTTTAAAATTCGTACAATGTGTTTTGATAGGATCGCAGACAATTATTCATGAAAGTGTTAAAAACTGTCTGATATATTTTTCTCGAAACTTTCATGGAAAGTTATCAACTGTAGTATGTCTGTTTCAATTATCACACTGTTTCTTCAATTTCCACTTCGAATGCTCAGCGTCCCCTAACAAATCACAAAAATGTAAGAGCGATTTATGAACCAAGGTACACCAATTTGAAGTCATGTTCGTGTTTATTAGAAACTCGTTCAAGATTAGTGCGTTTGTTTTCTGACAAAAAAGCTTAGTTTATTTATTATGTAAAGCTAATCAAGCTTGAAGTTTTTTAAGCTTGCCAAGCTTTCAACCAAGCTTGGACAAGTTACTAGTAGTTTATTTAACTTATGATTCACTAAAGTCAAACCACATGAGTTCGGCTCGTTTTTGGCTCTATTAAAAACGGACACGGGGGGCTGCTGTGCAGCAGCTGCTGCGCAGCGGACCGTCGGATCGTCCATCCGACGGTCCAGATTTGATCTCGCGCGCGTTGCATCCGAACCGTCCGGCGCAAGATCAAATCTGGACCGTCGGATGGACGATCCGACGGTCCGCTGCTGCGCAGCACGCAGCTGCTGCACAGCAGCCCCCCCCCAATTCATTAAAAACTGATCAGATTGGCTTCCTCATAAAAACGTAGTTTAAACATGTTTTTAAAGCTTGTTAAATTTAGGAAGGATTCAGATTCTCTCGGATAATTGTCCTCCAATATTTTTTTACCGTGCATTCTTTATCTTTCACGTAAAAATAATGTTGGAGAACTTTTTAGCATTTGTAAAGATATAACTACAGCATCTGTCTACCGGAGGAGAGAATTCGATCCTTAAATAACCAACTGCTCGGTTCGTTTTTGAGGCCCACAAAAAAAATCGATTGCAAGCAGAGAGAGAGAGGGAGAGGGAGAGGGAGAATGAGTGAGTCGAGTACAAAGGTTTCTTCTTCAGCCTCGACTCGAAACTCCAAACGTCTATTCTTCGACAGGCGCTACGGCTGGGTGTATGCTCTCTCTCTGTTTCGTACTGAGTTGTGAACCTCAAGCTCATATATTAATTTTGTTTGCTGAACCTGAATTTTAATTTGTGCAGTTTTGATGAATGGAAAGACCCAGCTGAGGAAGCCCTGGCAGGAGGCAGACAAATGTAAGTTTTTGTTCTTTTAATTCTATCCTTATAAGTTATAACCCCCCCTGTTCATTTGCTGAACCTATATAACGTTCCAGTTATTTGCTTCAAGATTCCTCCTTGTCATTTTGTTCGAAAACCGAATACACCACACACAGTGGTAAATCAAATTCTGCACTCGACTCTGTTAAGGCCTGTTTGATTAGCTGGATTAGACATGCAATTGAACTCTTAACATGGGCTTCATTTGTTTCAACTTGATAGTTCAATCACGGAAGTTGACTTTTATATTCATAAACCCCTAGGCCCTTACTCACCTTTTGTTGGTAGTCCGACCAATCAAACGCGGAGTCCAATGGGTAAACATAGAGAGAAAAAGATGAGGAAAGAAAAAAGATTGTGGTTTTCTGTATGGGAAAGAAAGGAAACTTGAGGCTCCATTTGGAACTTAGGGAAAGAAAGGGATAAGAAGGGAAAATAATGAAGGGGGAAATTCAGAGGAAAATTAGGTTAGAATTTGAAATTTTTCCTTATCTTTTTGAGAACCAAACAAAGAGAGAAAATTTCAACATTTTCCCTTCCTTTCCACATCTTTCCACATTTTCCAAACAAAGCCTAATTGATTGTGGTGTCTCGCTATGATGCTTGGGCGAGGAAGAGAGCTAATCATGCCAAGATTGATGAAATATCTCTTTCTTCTTTTGTATGTTGTTACAGAATCCTAGTATTGTCAAAAATTGTGACTAATCATCACCATACTCTCACCAAATCTCCTTTTCTTTTCTTTTTCCTTTTTCTTTTTTGTTTTTGAGAAAACGAAATTGGCATAATAGCAGAGTTCTCTTCCCACCCCTATTGAGTTTTCACCATTTTGTACTTGGACATAGGAGAGTTAATCTCTCATTTTGCACAAAATCAATCACACTAAATGGGCTGTAAGACCCACTCCAGTTATATTGGGCTTGATGTGCATATTATGAAGCTACCATGTGTGAATTAATATGTCATATTTCATTTTGTTCCACCCAGGTTTTGCACTGTGCCTGTGTCAAGAGCTTTGTTTCGTATGGCTTCTCAATGGGTATGTTGAGTTCTCTTTTACATTGTAACTGTTGCCGACTCCCGTATGTGTCCTTTATTATTCTTGATTGCCATTAGCTTTTCTACTTATTATGCTTCTAAGAGTACAGTTTGCAACCTGGTTTACTACTTATTATGCTTCACATAGTTGATAGATGCAGTATTTTCTTTTGGTCAGCTTGTTGTATTTCAATAGTACATTTTAGATTTTCCTACCATAGTCAACAAACTGAACCCTTACTTGTCCTTCGAATTCTCTACAGTGGCCAATTGTTCTCTTTGTTTTTTTTCCTTCTTGATGTTGGGTGTTGTATGTTCCATTGACTTTTCTCGTACTAGTCCCTCCTATTTTTGGGTGCTCATTGGGTGACAAACCACTCATTTTGGGTATGTAGATTGGAGTGTAGTGCTCAACTGCTGCAGGTAAGCTGCGTTCACTTGATCTAGATTTGATTTATAAATTGGAACTTAGAGGGGGGACAAGAAATAGCTCCATTCAAACCATTCCTTTGGGACATAGGCAGCTATCTAAGCTCTACATGGTGCACCAAGAGGAGACGCTGGGTCTCCCTTATGTGTCTGATTGAATCAGGATTAGCGGTATCTGGTTTGTGGGATTGTTACTCTGTTTGCTGGGCATTATCTTGGCATACTACTCCGTACTAAGCATTTTCTTTTGTGTGTAACTAAGCCTTGGGTGAGCAAGGCGCTGGGCGCCAATTTGTTTCCGTTGTTGTAATCTTTTGCTAATTTTTCTTTATGGAATTGGACTATATCCATGTTGTTTCAGCCTTTCTTGTCCTCTTAGCACCTTAAAAGTTAAATTGAATTGTTTAGTTTGATGTTAAATGTAAACTTTGTTTTTTGTCATACTGTGCAAGCTAGGAGTGATGTTGAAACAGCACTGTTGATACCTTCTACATCTTGTATACTTTTGGACCTGTTGTCAGGTTGTTATTTTACTACTTCTTTTGTCTTATGTAAGTTGTGACAGTCTGGCAGATATTATAAAATGGAAAATTGAGGTATGATGAGTTCAGGGATGTTTTTAAGAGTCACCATCTTTGTCCTCGTGTCCTTGGAAAGCATGTTGAGTTGCCTTGCACTTATTCAACCTGGGTTTAGAATCTTTCAAAATAATAGACTTGTTGCCAATTGATTACATACTCGTGACTATTTTTGCTCACAAATTCGAACATGGTATGTGTTAACATTGTCGGAAGCTCCACCAGTTAGCATTGTTTTATCCATTTTTCTCCACAGGTTAACAAAGAGAATCCTCACTTGTTTTAGCGATGTTTCTCCACAGGTTAACATTGTCGGAAGCTCCACAGTTGAAGTTATTAAAAGACCAGAGTTGCTCTCACCTCAAACACTGCAATCAAATCTCAACAACCAACTGAAGAAATGTATTTCTTCTATACAAAAGCCAGAATTCAACTTATTTTCCTTAATAACATGGGAGCCAATGGCTTTGGTGTCTCATTCAGATCCGAAAACTAGTGAATCACAAACCGGTTAGCAGTAGTTGACTCTTCATTACTTACCTTTTGTCTTATTAAGTTATCGTTATTGTTTGTGGTTTTTGTAATGTATTTGTGGATTCTTATTGGCTCAACTCAATATACTACTGAATCATCAAATCTTTTCTATTTCACTTATCGCTGAGCCAGAGTAATCGCTTTTTAATTTGTTTATCTAGCCCTTATAGCGAAAAGGTAAATAATTGATTGACGGAAAATGAGACAGATTAATTCTCTAGGGAATGTGAAGTGGAGTTTGAACTATTGACACCTGCAATTGTCATTGGACTTGTTCTCTTACTTACCGGTGTTTAAACCTTCATATCGTTTGCCTTTGAATTAAGGAAGATTGAATTCCCTTAAAGTTTTTTGGGCTCTAAGTTATATTATTATTCTTCGTAGACATTTGTTTTAGTTATGAACTGACCTCCCATTTAGAAGTGCACTCTTTAATGGGAAGTGTACATGAGTTGTAGATTGCTTGGGAGAAAAGACTAACAAGAAGAAAATGATGAAAGCCCCTGGAAGAGATTTCCTTATTTTCAGGGGATGACTTTGAGCCCAACCCCTCTGGCTACTTCAGCAATGTTCAAAAAATGGGTCGTTAAGATTATTAGGTTCATGTGGATTTGGATTTGGATGTTTCTTTAATGTGTGTCCTAATGTAATTTCAGTTCTGGTTCAGTTTGGATATATCTACCATAGACTTGTGGTTGTGGATGCAGTAGTTAATAGAGTAGATAGAATATTTTTGGATATTAACTCTATGTGGAGAGGAAGACCCAAATTGACATGAGAATAGTCCGCAAGGATATGAGTACTCTTAATGAACATGTAGCCCTTGATAGAGCTGAACGGCGAAAAAGGATTCATGTAGCCCATCCCAATTGATTGGGACATAAGGCTCGGTTTGATTTAGTTTTAAATGCATGCTTATGCTCATTGTCAAATAATAAAGGTACCTAGAGAAAATTCCCAAGATCCAACTTTGATCGATCAACAGATTATTCAATTTCAGCTACAAATCGGTAGATCCACTGAAGTTGAAAGCACAAGTACATTACTATTAGAAAGGGTATCTCAAACCAGATACATACAGGAGTACTTTTGCACCTAAGCCCGCGTGACATTTTCCTTCACATTGTAAAATCAGCCGTAACAGTACTTGGTACCTATCGATACCGCTACATATTGGTTGATACCGTTACGTATCACCAACATTTCAAACCTTTACGTATCACCTGCATATAGGACCTGTGTGGTGGTGATTTCGTCATGTCACCCGGATTCGGTAGCTCTACCCTTCTCCTCCGTGTGTGTGCCCTGGAAAGAAGACAATACGGCAGTCGGCTTTTGGTCGTCCCTCTGATGAGTAAGTTAGTACACAAGAGAGGAGAGGAGAGTACTCAAGTGGTGAAAGATGGTGTAGCTCATCTAGGGTTTATCCTTCAGTACTTATAGAACTTGGGTACTTGCTCTCCAAGCTAAGGTGTGCCAGGCTCGTGCTCGTGACGTCACAATGACAATCGGCCAATCCACGGCCTCCACATCCCTCCATGCACTGCCTTAGCATCCCTCTAGAACCTTCTAGAAAGTTCTCCCTTTTTCTCACGGAGCCTCTAGATAAGCCCCATATGGGGCGATACTCCAGGTCAGGCCGACCCTCAGTCGCTTACCGACCCATATGGAAATAGAGCGGTAGTGCAAACCTCAGTTGCTTCATGGGTGGGCCATTTGGCACGGTCCACCTCTGCTCGGCCGATCAAGCCAGCCTCTTGGGTCATGATGCCTTGGGCCCAAACTGAGCGTGTGGGCGGTGGGCTCGACCCACCCCTCTCGGCCCAAGGAAGCTCAGACCCCCTTGACCATGGAAAACCTGGTTGGGCCCAGATCACACGAGTGTGGGCGGTGGGCTTAGCCCACCCTCTTTGGCCCATGTCTCTTGGCCCAACTCACGTTGCATTGGAATGCCGGTCATCTCTCCATGAGCCAAAGGTGGACACAGGTTCGGCCCACCACAGGACCCTTGAGATGTTGCCAAGCCATGAATTTTTGCCTCTGAATCTTGCAATCCCTACTTGCTGTCATCATTTGACCACCATCTCTCCGTCATCGATGTGGGTAAAAGTTAGACCAAACAATTTGAGTTATAAAAATACAAATTGTGTTCTTTTTGACCAAATCGATGAATTTTTTTTTTTTGGTATTGCAGGGTGTGTCCCGGGCCAGCTTGCGCGCACCTCGGGCTCGGTCTAATCTTTATAGCTGCTCCCATGTTCTTTTCACACGCTTACGCTTGGGGGTGACATAGCACCAAGAGGGGCTAGAAAGGACAAATGAACCTGAGAAGTAGAGACTTTAGGACGAAGCAAACCCCCAAATTCAAAGCCAAGGGTCCAAGACTAAGCGAACCCATTGGGGTTAAATTTCAGGGGCTTTATTTACTGTGAAGTGTGAACTGATAAACGCAGTATCTGATTTCATCTTTTAAAGAATTAGGTATGTATTCTCATTCCCCAAATTCAACGAGTAGTAATGTTTTGAATCCATCAAGAGAGTATTATGGAAGAACGTACTAAAGACCCTTCACAAACATCACCAGATCTTGTCTATTGCGAATCACATTCACTGATCATGGTTCCCCTTTATGCACAATACTTAAGATAGACACAGAATTCTTTGAAGTTGAAACACAAAACGACTCAGCAAACACTTGGCATGAAAGCAAGAAACACGACTTAATATTGAAACAGATGAAGATAAAGATAGCAAACAGAGAGTCATATGGGGAAAAGTCGGAGAAGTTCTATCATATGATCACTTTCCACGGAGACTCTGAAAATATGATCTCGGGCTTGCTTCAAAGGAAGGCCTAGGAATCTTGAAACTCCTGCCAGTGCCAGGAGCTATCATCATCTTGACAGCCGATCCTCCGCTGCCACTGTGACCGCAGCAACATCGGAAGCAGCGGAAGAGGATCAGGAAAACTGCTGCGACGATGACATAAGGCGCAGCAACTTGGGCCCAGTGTTTGAGTTGCTCTACTCTAGTGTCTGGTGGGAAAACCTCGTCCACTTTCGCCATGAAAGTCTTGCCTAAGTGCTCAAGCTCTGCTAGGAATTCCTTCAACTTCTCCGGCACAAAGTTGATCCATTCCTCTGCCCCCATCTCTAGTTCCCTCAACTTTTCAAGCACGTAGTTTGTCCAGTTTTTGGCCCAGAATTCACTCTCTGTTGTCATTAGCTTCTCCAGCGCATAGTTCATCGAACCCTCCACTCCCAT
The DNA here is from genome assembly GCA_025642025.1 of Rhododendron ferrugineum. Lineage (NCBI taxonomy): Eukaryota > Viridiplantae > Streptophyta > Magnoliopsida > Ericales > Ericaceae > Rhododendron > Rhododendron ferrugineum. Next base: position 355,884 of record JAOTQK010000001.1, read on the forward strand.
CCCTCTCCCCATCTCTCTCTCTCAAAGCAACATTGCCAAACATTGGAACAATTGAAAAGGAGAGATGAAGCTTAAAAGCATATGTGGCTTGTCTTTTTCTTTTTGGTAGAGGTTTGCTTTCTTTCTAATTAAACTGAATTTCTACTCCACTACTTTCTCAGTGGGCATGTTAAAGATATCATATCCCTCCATTCTTTAGTTCAATAGTGAGTAAATGTTTTTCCCCCCTCGGCTAAAGAATAATCACTCATCGTTAGGTGGTCTTCTTTTACTGTTTAACAGGGACCAGGAACTTTTATGTAACTCTCGAAAAGACTCATCAATTAGTGCCAGGCTTGTAACTCCCTTTCCCATCCACCGATAAAGGCATTCCCCCCTGAGTTGTGTAAACTTGTTTGATTGGACTGCCCTCTAGAATGTAGGGCGGTGGAACTTGTTATTGGAGTGGGTACGGCTGTCGATCTTGGAGGTGAAAGAGGGATTCCATGTTTTTTTTTTGTTGTAAAAAAGCCATGTGAGAAAGAAATAACAAAGGTTGAAGCTGGGTTGGTGCGTGTGCATGTGTGTGTGTGTGAGAGAGAGAGAGAGAGAGAGAAATTTGGTTTGGCATCTGTGTCTCACCCGTGTCGCCATCCGTGCCCCCCTCCAAAAATAAATTAAATTATTGGACACGCCACGTGACATGTCGGACACGTGTCTCACCCATGTCCCCATGTCCCGACATTGCGAGACGGCGACCTAGAGGTGTCGGTGCTTCATAGAAAGCTGGTATTCCATTTGGCAAATTCTACATCCGAATTGGCAAGAGGGGAGGCATGAAAATGCCCCAAAACCTTTCTCTGGGCAGGGACATGATTCAAATTCATGACGAGCCTTAGAAGCTCTAATAACAGTAGTCATGGGGTCCCCCGTCGCGTGATCGAACACTGCCTCATTGCGTCCTTTCCAGATATACCATGCCTCAAACGCCACTCTTTCGAGTTTTTTTGATGTCTCTCTAAGACTGGAGCTATTGTCAATGATCTTTGAGGTCCAAGTGAGCATAGAGGGACAGTTCTCAGGTGAAACAAGAGCATGAAGGTCACATCCAAGCCACACTGGTCTAGATGGGTACTTGTATTTTTGTTGCTGTGTTGTATAGATGCATGTATGTTTATTTCCTCGTATCATACGAGAATGAGGCATGCTAAAGAGCAAGATTACCATGGCCCACTGATTTCCGTCAATCAAATGGCATGTCTATTTAAAAGTTTGAGAGTCTTGAGACAACAGTTAATGCATAACGTCTTGTCTATTTCTATAATGAAAGGTTTGCTAATTGTCTCATATAAGGATTGCATATAAATCATCACCACCAACACTTTGTTAACACAAATAAATAGAAAATCCAAAACTTGTCTTCCATTCAAAATGTTAAAGCACGCAAATTTATAGATCTCGTGTCTGTTTTTGGGACCCTTGTGGTTTTCGTTCATTGCCCTCCCCCAAGGGACAAATCCTTTTCTCTCATCTCATATGATAGAGACACCATCATTCACCATCTATTGCTCTATCTTCCCTTTTACGTAAAACCTTCCATTATAGCTACCTCTCTTCAAACGCATTTCTTGATAAATAAAAACCAAACCCCCAAAAAAAAAATCCATTTTTTCCCTGACCAGACTACCCTTAGTCCACACACCAAGTGAACTGGACAGTGCTAGGGCAACTCTGGAATGCACATAAAGGAGTACAATCCATGATGCAATCTCATCTCAATTGACTATTTCAACAATTAATGGCCTAGGTTTGTGAAAGATTCTTGCGTGTAAGAATTTTTCAGAAACATGTGAACCATTAAAAATATTTTTGGACGGCTGCTGGAGAAACTGGATTGATAATTTATAGTCAGGTGGCGATGCCATCTGTCATGCTTTTGGCATGCAACCGACCGATGCCGTTACATCATCAGTAACATTCCCCTTGCAGACCAGTGCCTTGAGCAGACCCCATGAGCTCTTCCGGCTGGCTTTTGGGGTAACCGGATTCTTCCCCGCGCCGTCAAGTGGCTGAAACATAGTTGCTGCTGGAGCCCTGCGAACCTGCCTATTCTTAATGTCTCTCAGTTCCATCTCCGGCTGGAACCTGAAACTCCCAAACATCAGGACATACCAACGAGGTTTCAACACCTTTGAATTATCAGCCCTCCCGACAGATTTGATGGATGAGTTTCGACGTAACTTTTGGTAATCCAGAGAGCGACTGTTGCCAACTGGTCCGGCTTTCGTACTGTTCCATTGAGATGACGATGTTACCTCGGAGAACGATTCCCATCGCCTGTGGTGGTGGAAGTTTCTCTGTTCACCGTCGTCCCTGAAAGTCATTCTTTGACTTTCGGACCATTGTTGTTTGATAGATGTTTGACGTTCGTCTTCCTGTTGTTGGCTATGAAAGGGAATGAGCTTACCGCGTAGAATGATGTCATCGGCATGAGAGATGTCTTTGGTGTGGTTGTAATTGAAGAACTCGAAGAAGTTGCTTGATTGATGATCGTGATGATACGCTGTGGAGTTCTGATCATTGCTGTTTGTTTGATTATTCTTTGTGATTGAAAAATCACTGAGAGATATTGTATCTTCTTCTTCGTCATGGCTATCATCAGAAGTGCTGGTATCCTTCATTTGAGAGAGAGAGAGAGAGCAGGGGCTTGATCAGTTATTCGGGAATGAGACTCATAAAATTTGGAAGGGACGAATATTGGTACAAGGCAAACGAAACCATATGGGTAAATGAACTTTATAGGAGTAGCTATTTTAGACAGGAAAAACTTGAAAACATACCAACAGCCTCAGTAGAGCTTGGTTTAATATATATTTTCTTCTTATATATTTGCCCAGGCACTATTTACAAGTCAATTGCATACTTTTTATAGTTTCTCTCTCTTGCTTTCCTATTATAGTCTAAGAGTTAATTGTACTTAAAGAATGAAAAAAGTGACAGAAGAAAAAAGAAAGTAACCATGTTTTATAGAATAATATCTGAAATAGACAGGATTCTTGAAATGTTGGTAGCAAAATTGACTAGCTAATAGGTCAATATATATTTTACTAGGGTTTTTTTTTTTTTTGCCGCTCAATATATATCATAAGGGAATAAGAGTTAGATTAATTGTTAATATACTCTTCATACGAATCTAACCCACAACCTTTCAACCCCAAAGAGTCAAAGGAGATTACAGGACCAACTGAACTAGAAGCTCTGGTCTTTTACTAGGTAGTTTACCCTGTGGTTGTTGAACTTCCCCTAATTGTACAAGTAACTCATTTGGAAATATTCTGCGTATAAAGAAAAATGGATTAGGTGATTTATCTGCCCTCATTCACAGGTTTATTATTTTATCGAAATCTGTTATTTTCATTTGCTCGTCGAATTATCATTCATATAAACAATTAACTTGACCGATTTATTTAAGAAATTCGAATTTGAAATTTTAAGATTAACGTTTTTCTCTCTTGTATCTATGGTTACTCGATAGATTGAACAAACTTTAGACAAGTATTTCCTATTGACAAGATAACTATAATAACAACACCGAGAGAAACTTTAGACAAATATTTTCTATTGACAAGATATATATAATACTGTAATAACTCTGAGACAAACGCTGAGACGTTCTAATACACATGTACGGCTTGTTTGGATGAGGTATTTGAGGCCGGATTTGGAAGAGGCCTGATTTGGGATCTTCAAATACCGGCTTTGGATGGCAAAATAGAGGCCTGATTTCATCTACGGCCAGGCCTGATTTCTTCTCAAATCCAGCCTCAGGCCGGATTTACCAGCGACAGGTCCCCCCTGTCGCTCGTGAAGCCGCGAGGCCTGATTTGGACGAATGACGTCCTTGCCCTTGCTTGTGTTGGAAAATTACAAGATATATTTACCAGAAAAGAGAAAGAGAGAGTAAGAGGATTGTATTGAATTCGTGAAGCCGGATTGCACTGAGAGAGGAAGAGGATTTTCCAGATCAACCCCAACTGGGTTTGTGAATTTGAGAGAGAGAGAGAGAGTGTGTGAAGTTACCGGTTCTGAAATGGCCAGAGTTTTGTTCGCCGACATGTGCGAAAACTTCGTCGCCGCCTGCCATGGAATGGAGGAGGTGGGTGAGGCGGTGGGGAAAGGAAAGAGGATTTGGGTTACGGTGGTGGTGGTGGTGGTGGTGGTGG
>JAOTQK010000001.1:360185-378847 GCA_025642025.1 Rhododendron ferrugineum
GAAGCAATTTTTTGAGGTCTTACGTAAAATTGATTTTTGTGGGCACTGCCAATAGTGGAGGCAATCAATATGGGCTCGGTGGAGTTTTTTTTTTTTTGGCATCAACAGATTATATTGCCTCGTATTTATCTAAACAAGTTAGCTAAATGAAACTCTTTCCATTGTTAAAGCAACTACGATATTTCTCTACTTATAAAATACACGAAAGTATTTCTGCTTTACTTATCCACTTATTGTGATTTACACACATTAACATTGCTCTATTTCAAGGGCGACGAATGTAACCAACGGGGTTCCCACCCATTATAGAATGTTCATCTACAACTACCTGTCCTGACTAGGGTCTCGTCGCAATAGAACGCTCTTGTGAGTTAATCACTGCCTAGAGGAGAATAGTATTGCTGTCACCATAGCCCTACCAATATGCAAGTGGGACCAAAGGCTCTCTACACAGGTCTAGAAACCCTACAACTTGCAAGCCGGATGCGAACCCAAGATCGTGTGGGAGGGAGGGAATTTCACCCCAGCTCCTTAGTCATCTCTACTACCACCTTGGTCGTGAAGTGATTGACAGATTGAGGATGCAACATTCTTTGTTTGGTTGGTCGAATTTGGCATTTTGACCGATTGCCATTCCAACCAGGGTATTTCAACTACTATAATTTTATTATTATTATTTTTTTACAAAAGAAGAACATCATTTTCATATATATATTAGAAAGGAAATACAGTGAGTTAATCATGATACAAACCAACAAAAGCAACATATAAAAAAGCACAGTCTAAATGCCTAAATGTAGAAGAACCATCCAAAGTCGTAGCATGCGGATGTATCTGAGGTTGCGAAAACAACCAACGCCAAAACACCAATAGAAGAAACTGGGAAGAGATCCTAGTATAGGAAGAGACCAACAAACTAATTAATATAAATTAAACGACGAATCGGTGACAAACCCAATGGGTGATCTCAATTGATGAATGATAACATGATTGCATACGTGAATAAAGATCTATACATACAGATAGGTATATACATACATACACATGCATATATATTTGATAGTATTGACAATAAAATTATCATGCAATATGCTTAAAACATCAAAACTCAATACGCCTAAAACATTAAAACATAAAACTGACATTAGTAACATTATGGATGAAAACATGAGAATTAATGAGGCATGCCAAAGAGCAAGATTACCATGCCCACTAATTTACGTCAATCAAATGGGCATGTCTATTTAAAAAGTTTGAGAGAGTCTTGAGACAACAATGCATTAACTTTTTGTCTATTTCTATTTCTATGATGAAAGGTTTGCTAATTGTTACATATAAATCATCACCACCAACACTTTGTGAACACAAATAAATAGAAAAATCCAAAACTTGTCTTCCATTCAAAATGTTAAAAAAAAAAAAAAGCACACATATTTATGGATCTCGTGTCTGTTTCTGGGACCCCCCCTTGGCCCTTGTGGTCTTCATTCATTGCCCTCCCCCAAGGCACAAATCCTTTTCTCTCATCTCATATCATATGATAGATAGAGACACACCATCATTCACCGTGTATTGCTTTCTACACCATCTTCCCTTGTACGTAAAACCTTTCATCATAGCTACGTACCTTTCTTCAAACACATATATTTCTTGGTAAATAATAACCACAACAAAAAAAAAAAAAGAAAAGAAGAAGAACATTTCCCGGCCAGTTTTTGTTCAGACCCATTAAACAAGGGTAAATCTGGACTGCACACATACTTTATGGACCCGGGCGGCTTCTCTAAAATCCAGATTTAGACCGCAGGATATGCAATCTCATCTCAACGTACTGTTAATTTCCATAATTAATAGCCAAGGTCTATGAAAGATTCCTACACGTATGTAAGAATTTGTCGACAAATCTAAAACCATTGAAAATATTTTTGGACGGCCACTGAAGAAACCGGATTGATAATTTATCGTCATGTGCGATGCCATCCGTCATGCTTTTGGCATGCAACCAACTGACGCGGTTACATCATCAGTAACATTCCCTTTGCAGACCAATGCCTTAAGTAGACACCATGAGCTCTTCCGGCCGTTTGTCGGGCTAGCCGGCTTCTTCCCCCCACCGTCAAGTGGCTGAAACATAGTCGCCGCCGGAGCCCTGCGAACCTGCCTATTCTTAATGTCTCTCAGTTCCATCTCCGGCCGGAACCTGAAACTGCCAAACATCAGGACATACCAACGAGGTTTCAACACCTTCGAATTATCAGCCCTCCCGATGGACTTAATGGATGAATTTCGACGTAACTTTTGGTAATCTACAGAGCGACTGTTGCGAACTTGTCCGGCGGTTTTTGGACTGTTCCAGTGAGATGACGATGTTAACTCGGACAACGATTCCCATCGCCGGTGGTGGTGGAAGTTTCTCTGTTCACCGTCATCTCTAAAAGTCATTCTATGACTTTCAGACCGTCGGTGTTTGGTTGACGTTTGATGTCCTTGTTGTTGTTGTTGTTGTTGTTGATTATGGAAGGGAATGAGCTTACCGCATAGAATGATGTCATCGGCGTGAGAGATATCTTTGGTGAGGTCGTAGTTGAAGAACTCGAAGAAGTCGCTTGATTGATGATCATCGTGATCATGATACGTGGTGGAGTTCTGATCCTTGCAGTTTGTTTGATTTTTACTCGCTGTGATTGGAAAATCACTGAGAGATATTGCATCTTCTTCTTCTTCATCGTGGCTATCATCAGAAATATTGCTGTTATCCTTCATTTGAGAGAGAGAGAGAGAGAGCAGGGGGCTGAGAGAGAGAGAGAGAGCAGGGGGCTGATCAGTTTTTCAGAAATGGTACTAATAAATTTGGAAGGGATGAATAGTTGTTGTACAAGGCAAACTAAACCATACGTGTAGATGAACTTTATAGCTATTTTAGAGAGGAAAAAGATCGATACCCTCCAACAGCCTCGCTATAGCTTTGTTTAGAATATATATATAGGAGTATTTTCTTTTTATAGATATATATATATATATATTTGCCTAGGCACTATTTACAAGTCAATTGCATAATTTTTATATTTTCTTTCTCTTGCTCTCATATTATATACTAAGATCAGCTAAGTTGTACTTGAAGAATGAAAAAAGTGACAGAAGAAAAAAGAAAGTATATAACCATATTTAATTTATAGAATAATAGCTGAAATAGACAGGATTCTTGAAATGTTGGTAGCAAAATTGACTAGCTATAAAAAGTAAAATATAAAAGATTGTACTAGGTAATTTACATCGTTCGTCGAATTTATAGTTCATACAAGTATAAAAAAAATAAAAAAATTAACTTTACCGACTTCATGTAAGGAATTTGATTTTGGGAGTAAATTTTCAGATTAATGTTTCTCACTCGATCTTGTAACTATAGATATTCGATTGATCGAAGAAACTTTAGGCTAGTATTACCTATTAATAAGATGAACACATCCAAAAGCATAACGGACATATTAGACCATATTAATAACTACGAGAAGAGCGTTGGGACCACATTAATACCCGTACTGCATTAGCACACTATGACGGCTTTGTCGTTGAAGTGGGAGGTAGAAAAATTGGAGACGAACAGTGGCTAAATCAATTCTTCCAGAAGGAGATCGATTAATGTGGTACATAAAAATAATTCGTGTTAATTTATCAGTATGACTATTCATCTGTGGGTGTTATATGGGTCCGTCCCTGGTCTATGCTTTAATTTCATAGCCGGCTACTTCTAGAACACACGTACAAGAAGCTTAAGACACAAACGAAGATACACATTGACTAATTTTTTGATATATAACTCAGGTGTTCGGGTCAATTTATGCGTACTTCAAGTGTTCATAGAAAACCAATTCTGCCACCAACTTGCGGGGATCTCAACTCAACTCAATGAAAACGAAAACAATATATGGACTTGACCCATTGTTAAGGCAAGGATAAATGCATGGGGAAGTCTTTCTAGAACTAGCTAGCTAGGTCGACATCTAAAGATCACTACTATTTTTCAAATTAACATCTTGGACTTTTTCCTCTCAATCTGCAATTAATCTCTAGTCTAGTCTTCGTCAGCCATCGTTCGACGTCACCAGAGCGCGCCTTGCCGATCGACCCTTGTCTTAATTACCACCTTCTTGTTAGTTTATCATATATCAATGAGATATTTATTATACTCCCTCCGTCCCATTTTCATTGTCCTTTTTTTATGTTCGTGTCAGTTTTCAATCGTTTATATCTTTCAATGTGAATCTCCAAAAATATGCAATATGGATCTTATTTGATAGATTTTAATTTGTTCTATAATACAAAGATGTCAAAATCATGAAAAATATTATAGATTGAAAGATATACGTAATAGACACAAAAGTGACAAAACGAATAATGGACAATGAAAATGGGACGGAGATTCAACATCCATAAAATCATCCTACTCTCTTCGCGCGTCCCTTTTTAAGTGTCCTGCTTCGTAACTTAAACTTATTAAAAAGACATCATCATTACACCTTTCACATCAATTTTTTCCTCCACTTTCCCTACTTATCTATCATCATTACATTTTTACTCACTAACTTTTCAAAATGAAATATACTTTTTCCTCCACTTTTCCTACTTAGTTACTATATTCCAAGCTAGTCTAAATGTGAGTCTTGACTTGAGAGTACTTGAGACCTAGACACCAACTTCCAATACAAGTTTTAACATATCTACAAAATTTGTGTGCATCTCAGAAGATATATTTGCATTTTTTATTTCTTGTATTTCTGGGTGTCTTTTGAGAAGAGCTTTGGCCTATTCTGGATGCATCTCCAACTGCATATGCCAAATCTTATGCGGCAGGCGTAACGACACTAAATTTGACTATGGTATAAGTCAAATGTGCTTTACTTTATTTTTTCTAACCGTTTGGAATTTTTTAAGAAGTTCAAAATAATCTAAGATACACGTAATTACGTATAAAACAATTTTAACCTATTGTTGTTTCACATCCGACCGGAGCGCATAGCCGGCCCCCATTTCACTTGACAATTTCAAGCACTCTGTGACTTTCTTTTCAAAGTCATTTTTATATTTCTCATGTAATACTTGTTTGTTATCGGTCTCTCCCCAATGCCAATATTTAGCTTTGCACGGTGGGATTGTAGCTTTCAAATATACTTTAAGATCTCTAAATTTGAAGTCTAGGTTGAAGTTGTTTTATAAAAGGGAGGGAGGTTAGAGGTTAGATGAGTTGAAAAGTTCAGCCCACACTACTCCTTAAAACCCAAGTATTAAGAAGAGGGAAACTGAGACCTTATAACCAGCATAGACGGGGCATGTCCAGGCGATGTGGGACACATTCCAACACACCCTCCTGGACCACAACACATGGAAACCGGACAACGGTCCACCAAACAAAGGCCCAACCAAGCTCTGATACCAAGTTGAAAAGCCCAGCCCATACTACTCCTTAAAACTCACTTATAACTAGCATAGACGGAGCATGTCCAGGCGATGTGGGACACATTCCAACAAGATGTTACTGTCGGTCTTGTTCAAGGACTCTAAACCAAGGCCACGTGTTGGCATTTGGTTAAGGGGGTGACTTGCACTGCAAATGGAACAGTAATTGATCAGCACTGTTGCGTGATGGCATCATCGGATTCTAGGTTTTAAATATGATCCACCTTCAACCTCATGCGTGATGGTATATATCACACTGCTTCAAATCCCTGGGGAAAAGAAAACTAGGAGTGCTCGAATTTTAAGTCAATTTTATTTGATCGGATATGAGCCTCAGCTTGAATTACGCATCCAGAGGAATCACATCTTCGATGTTTTGTTAAAATTCTTCCGATCCACCTTAAACATGCATTGGGTACATAATCTCACAAAATATGTAATATACATATCATGAAATGTGGTATTAATGATCTCAGGACTGAGTCCAATAAGATTACAATACTATTCTACAAGGAGATTTTTGTATTTCTCTCTTGACTATGAGTCCTTTCCAAACAAAGAGGCCCTAGCCCTAGGATATATACATGTTGAATTGCAAATGATTTTGGGCCATGACCAATTTCAGGATTATGAAGCTCAAAAGGAAAGGCCGAGCCGAAATATATATCGATAAAGTAATGCTAGGAACATTAGATAATGTAACAACTCATACACTACATGTACTCCTGTCGTTGTTACTTCAACGAAGAGTGTAATACGTGGATGGACTCATTCATTGAGGTAGTGTCGCATACACATTTTAGTACATTAACTAGTGTCTCATTTTTCTTCATATCAATATCCTAAACTAGTTAGAATTTGATTAGAATTTCTACGCAAGCATCTAAGAGAGTTGAGTTCAAAATACCAATGAGAAAGACAACATACATATTCTTGCTTAAAGTGTTGTTAGTTCTCACTTTTCATTCCTTTCCTCATTATTCCTTTTTCCTTACTAAATCCAAACTTTAAATCAAATTGACTTCCATACTCAAATGAAAACGACATGAAAACAAACAAGCAAGAGGCAAGATTGATGATTACTACATACAACCAACTGAGGTTTGCAAATTGACTTCACGAATATACATTCCAGGATTGAACTTCCTTGATAATTACTACATACAACCAACTGAGGCTAGCTGCCACTCCTGTACACGTCCCATTAAAGACTACACTTCTAAATGGGAGGTCAGGGAGTCAAACTTTTGCCAGAGGCAAGATTGATCATCTCTTCTTCTTGATGGGGTTCTTTCTTAATTTGTTTGTTTGTTTCTTCTCTTTCTTTCTTTTGTGTTGAGTTTGGTTGTTTGGTATCGTTGTTGCGGACTCTCGCATGGTTAATGTAGTGTCCAGTTCTTGTATTCTCATGACATATATGATATTTCTCCTAATGATTGACAAAAAGGGTAGGTAATTACTACATACTTTCAATAAGCTTGAAATTCCAATCAAATCGTCTAAGCCACCAAAGTGGGAGCTCGTATTAGACACCCGATATATGCTTTTGCAATTGGAGCAAGGATATAAAAAGACATTGTTCTTCTCCCTCCCTCCCTCTCTCTTTCTCTCTCTGTCTCTGTGCAGCTCTCCTTATATGAGTACCGCTTGAGTCCCTGCAATATTATGTGACCATCAAAACTCTGTTAAAATCTTCATTTATCCACAAGGATAATTATTTGCAGATAAGAACAATGCATTGATTTGAAATCGAATTATCAATTTCCATTCTTTGTGAAGTAGTTTGTTTACTTGCAAGGGTCTATACCAACACGAGTCCGTTTTTATAAGCAGGAAAGTAAATATCTGAATCACGATTCTTTTCAATAGTTGTTCCTAGCATCCTAAACACATGTCCATGGATAATTTAGACTAAAAATCCCAATATTGGCGATATTAAGAAACTTGCTTTTCAACTACTCGTATGATCAGAAACTAAATACGGAGTAATTCAATAAAGAAGTTGACTTTGGAACTACAACCATCCCCTTAGCAGGTACTATATGCAGCCTGACGATGAGTAGCAAACCCAAAGCTACAAGTAGGAGGCACATCCTAAATGCAACCACAATCCATCCTGTTGTGGAACTTAGACCCTCTCTTTCTAACTTATCACTTCACCTTAGCAAGGCTTTTCCTCGGCGATCACCCTCGAACAAGAACAGTCCGATATGTAATAGTGGTGGAAGATACAATCTTTTTTCGAATATGATTGCAGATTGGTGGAGCTATAAAAATCGGAGAAGTGGAGACTGTGGACCTACTTTCTTTTTGTTTTTGTTCTCCAGCCTCCTTGTTTGGATGTTTTCTTTGTTGTTTTTGTAATAATCCCTCCCTGCATGGAGGTATGTGGTCCTCCCTGCATGGCGGTTTGTGGTCTAGCATTTGTGCAGGCTTTTTCCTTCCTGTGTGGAGGTTTGTGGTCCAACATTTGTGATGGCTTTTTTCTCCCCTCTTGGGAGTCTTATTTAACACTGATGTACCTTATTGTCCAATATTTTGTTAGTGATTCAAAATAGTTAGGCCCCATGCCTTTTGACTCAAAATGAAAAAGGACTTGGCTTGGATTCAGAGGTACAAGTATGTACCTAAGCCTAAGGGTTGAATTCATCAGCTTTTATTTCCTAGAACACAGGGACATGGAAAAAGAGTTGTATTTCTTTATATCAACTAAAAGGCCCGTTCCATATGTTGATTTGTGTTCCAACCCCCCATTTGGTGGCTATCCAAGTCTTAGGGAGGCAAAGCTTCATTGCCTGTCACACACACAAGGGAAGCTTCAGGCCCTAAGGGAGACCATGAACATTCCTGTTGTAGAAAGGCAAATCTTTGTTTCCCTGGACAACACAAGGGAAGCTGCTAAACTGCTCAGCAATTTACTATTCTGTTCTGTCAGCTGGCCCTTCTGAGCCCTGAGGCACAGTTGTGGTCCGTTGATGGGGAACACGCCCCAAAGCTGCAACTAAGAGGAGACACATTCTGAAAGACAACCACAATGCATCTTTTTTTCCTTGTCTTCCTTCAGATATTACTACAATACATCTCAAACAGAGAGGGGCATCCAAAGAAGCATTGGCAACGTCCTGACTCCTGAGGAACAACATGAAGTCTCCTGGCCGAGAAAAGAGGCAGAACTACTTCTTAGATTCTAATCTTCACTAGTGTCATCCTAAGTAATGTTGTTCTGCTTCCTCAAACTTGAAGTGGGCAGTATTATTACTTCATGTTATTACCACAAATAAGACTAACATCTTTTGGTTCTGTGATATGCAAGAAGTTGATGTTTCTAACCTCCTTAAGGGTTCATTGTTCCCTCTAAACTTCTCCGCGCATTCAATGTATATTTCTTTTACATCTAAAATGATGGAGTACTACTGAACATACACGTAAAGACTATTCTCCTACTTTTCACCAATTAGGCATGAAATAAAATTAGGTATGAAGCTTATAGAAGTACCTGTCATCTTGCTCTAGAGAAATTACACAACCTTCTCTCTGGTTGAATAGAGTACCAAAGGCACTGCAAATGATAAAAATAAAGCTTTAGCCAAGTTTCCAACCAACAAAGCAAGCTCATCAAGATATTCTGAGAACCAAATTATAACAAGATATTTTTCTGAGTGATGCGAGATTAGGGCATATTAAATTATTTAGAAACTACGAGTATTAATGCTAAATTTGTCAGAAGCTATTAAAAGGAAAACAACACGTTAACCATGGTGAGATTGTAGAACACATGATAAAAGAGATCCTAAACAACGGTCCACTTCAGCTTAAGATATGAGATGCTAAACAATGGTCCATTTATCCAGCATATATGTTTGATGAAACCTCTATGTTCTTGCAGATTGAAGTGCTTATGATACACTCTTCAGATCATTTAACAATAATGCGAGAACATATACCAAAGAGTAAGAGTCCCATGGTTAAATGACGATTATTTATCGGAAGGCTTCCAGAGCAAACTAGAGCACAAAGCAATCTCAGGTGAACCTTAGACCAGTTTACCACGCGTTTGAAATCAGAATTAAGGAATCCTCATGTATAAGCATCTCTCTCAGTCTAAATCTCCATGTTGCATTCAGATTCCGAAATTCAGACACTTACATATGCAATACCCTTTTACAAAGACTCGGCTGCCAAATACTCTTGCAGGTAAGTTGGTTTATTGCGGGTAACCTAAGAAGCATGGATACGCACACCGGACACGGACACGACACAGGCAGGCACACATGTTATTTCTCCAAAAATTAGGCACGGACACGTGGAACATTAAAAACATATCCATATCCTAGCTATATCATAGGACTTCATTTAGAACTTAAGAACATTATTTCATCAAATTAAGTTATAAAGACACAAGTACTATTTAACATTATGATGACATCAATCGACAGCCACTATATAAGTTTTAACTAACTAAACATCTACGAAGTATTGACCGTGGACCCACTACCATACTTGAAACAAAAATAAGAAATCACCACAGTCAGTAAACTCAAAGGAGTCTTCTCAAACCCATTCTGCCGATCCTGCTAAGATTCGCAACAAAAGGCAATCATACTAAGTGAGAAATGAAACTTGATTTCCTTATCCTGCAACTTATCACTCTGCACATAGGAAAGATGTCATCGTTCCTAAAGTGCCTCACAGTTAGCCTTCAATAAGCATTTCTGCGTTTTTTCTAACAAGATATGGGCTAGGAGCAAGCAAATATAGACATTCAAAAGTAACCAACAATGCATCCTATCCAGTTACTACTTTTTTGGGATCCTTAAAATTTAGCTTACCAATCAGAACAGTAGTTAGCATTAACGCAAGCTTGTATCGGACAGAACTCAAGTTTGAATCTACAGGAGTTTGGAGTTTTCTCTGACACCCACCAACTTGAACCAAGATCTGCGAATAAGTAAATTTGTATTATTTCCAGGATGAACAAAGAGAAACGACGCATGCCAGACACTGCTCTCTTGCTTCATAACAAACAAAATATGTACATATAACCAGATAGGAAGATTGTACTCTAAAAAAAGATCACAAATCTGACCTTATTGATCCATCTAACTCCTCTTAGCTGGTTGTATCTTAATATTCCTCCCTTCGACTCTCGACGATCTCCACACCCCCGCCTCCAGAAGACAGATTTGGACCCTTTTTCTTTTGGTGTAGCCTCAGTAGTCGATAATAATGCGATTTTTTGCACATCTTCATCAGGAATCACTATCCTACAAGTACCAATTTCTGGTGAACTCCATGTTCTCCTCGTACTCGATGTTCTATCCGCTTGACAGTTCACAGCATCCCTTGTTTCATGACTTTCTGTTGCTTCTATATCTATGACGTAGCTAGCATCCCTATTACTAGCAAGAACATCTTCAGATCCCTTTGTATGATAAGATATGCCTTGATTACACCCTTTGTTTTTCAAGCAAGTGTTCTCCTGAAAAGTGATACTTACGGAAGCTCCTAACAAAGCACATTGATCTTTCATAGTCTGTGAGATTCCAGAAGTTCCAGATAGAAAAGCAGCTAGATCATTGCATTCTTCTTCATTTAAGTTCACCCATCGAAGAGGTTGGTTACCTTGCTTGCAAAAAGATTCTCGCAGCTCCGTTTCCACACGGGAAATTTGGGTTTCTATAGCATCAACAAACTGCCTATGCCTGGCCATTGTGAAATCATCATTGCGGTTTCTGTAGCTCAGCCTTACAGCCTTCTCAAACTCTTCCAACTGATTTAAAATTCAAAATTGAAGAACACAATATTACTTGTTGAATAAAGGGTAACAAAATTTCGGTCATCAAGGGTGAAATTATCAGACACTAAATTGGTTTTCCTGTGTATATTTCTCTTTCTTTAAAACATGAAAATTATCAAATCACAGACTCTTTTTTTTTTTTGTGGAACCAGGCGATTTTATACAGGGATGAGAAACAGAATCTCAGAAACAAACCTGCCATTTTGCAGTGCCTAAAGCAGTTTGGAGCTCCCTACAAAGTTCGTCCGAATTCTCCGATATTAGCCCTTCTCTCCTCTCTCTTTCCCATGTCCTGTACGCTGATTCCATTCTAAGGAACAAAAAAAAAAAGGAAGGAAAAGTAAGAAAATCATTTTCGCACCAAATGCCAAAAACATATCTATGAACACGACGATCTAATTCCCTAAATCCTTCATTAACGGAGAATAAAACTAAGAAATGCTTATTGACGGCTAACTGTGAATTCCAATAGAGTCCTAAATTTCCAGCAACCAGACACAGCATAAGTTAAATACCCAATCATCAATTACAAAAACAAAGAACAAATAAAGAAAAACAGCCATACCCAGAAGCATATAATGACCAATTCATCACAGAATACAACATAAAGGTCCAATTTTTAACGAAATATGACAAGAAGCAACACCAAATTACTCATACCACCATTCAGAATAGCACAGCTGATATAACCAAAGATGATGTTTACATATATATACATACATATCTGCAGACTGCTGAACCTCCTCGGCTGCTGCGAAGAAGGTATCCTTTTGCCATAGATCTAAACTGTTGGCAACCAACATCTTCCTCACCAATTAGTTTAACAAACACAAGCCACCTTTTTTATGAATGTCGAAAGTATGTACAACAGTTTTCCTCCCTTGTCTTCTCTGCTTAGAAAGAAGCAAAGGAGGAGGAGAGAGAAAGAAAGCAGAGAGAGAGAGAGAGAGACGTCTAAGCTAACCTCTTTACTCTTTTAACCTCTCTGCAAATTTTCTAGGCCGCATTGCTGTTTTTATTTCTCGCATATTTTTCTTCTTCTTCAGGTTGGTTGGGAATATAATGAGTTTGTATCCAGTGTGGGCGCATCTCGTGCGTGATAAATGACTATGCGGGTAGGAATTTTCCACGTCATCCCAAACCAGTCAACGAGCCACGTTAAACCAAGTTTACAGTGGAGTATCAATTTTTGCTGTTGTCGTGGAAAATCATCCAGTATCCTCGGCATGCTAAACAGATCTTGACAACACCGAATAATAATTACACGGAATTCTTGTCTTATGCCGTTATTTGTTGCTTAGCTTAAGGATCAGTATTTTAGTGGGTGTTGAATAAGAATAGAATCCAGTGTTGCAGGCAGAGGCTTCAAATATAGGAGTACCAGAGATTCCATCTCCCAATCAACACAATAATGTGAGGTGGTTAGCATATTGATATAATGGGTCTATTTATTTTGATATTGCATTTGTGCAAAAATATATATCGAACTCATTAGTTTAATCTCGTATCGACATAGTTTGACTGTATATATATATATATATATGATGGTAAAACATGCACGACACAAACAAAGACGAAGACGAACGTAAAAATAGAACTGTCTATTTTGTATTGGAAAAATGACGAACTTGTCCGTCCGGATAATTTACGGTAGCAGCTGGTTGTACAAGTTCATGCATCTGATCATCAAATGCCATTTGAAATATCAGGACAAGTCGGTAGATGGACGCATGTTTGGGATGGGACCCATAAAATAACTCCCCATCTGTCATCTTAAAAATCGAAACAGATTACAAATTAAAACTCCACAAGGATTTTTCTTTTCCTGTATAATCATTGGATTTGTTATTATTGTAGTAAGGCCCTCCTGGGCATCACAGTTGCTCCTAACCCACTTTTCATTTACTAATATTTTGGAGAGAGAGAGAGAGAAGTGGGTGAGTTGGAGTTGGGAGGTCCCATTCTGTGGCGTTCTTCAATCGTCGTACGCCAGCCAACGACTTTATGTAGAGGGCCCATTCGCCACCCAAAGATGCAATGACACGTGTATGCACACAAAAATTATAGGGTGGTCTGGTCACGTGGTGCCCCAACACTCTTACTCTCAACGCATATTTGTTTGAGATTCAGTACTTAGTGTGAACTCCGTGAAAACATATGATAGTGGTGATGCCCAAAATCATTGAATAATTACTCTGTAATGCGTATCTAGTGTGTTGATATTTATGTGGTTCACGGGTTGTTTCTAGTGTTGATATTTATGCGTATCTAGTGTGTTGATATATAATGTTGACAAAAGAGTTTTGTTACGCGCCATACGCACCTTGGCTATGAATGAAGCATATTTATGCATGCTATAGTTAACAAAGGAAAGGTGGGCAGCTGATGGAGAGCTCATGGGGTTTCTCTTTAACCTTTAGGCTCCGTTTGTTTGGGCGTTAAATATTTTCAGGTAAAATGTTTTACCTATTTTTCGGTATTTTGTTGTGCAAAAAATTAGAAAAATATTTTACATGTAAAACTTTTTCCATCAATTGAATGAAAATAACTTACCCTTAAATCTTCCGTAAGTTATTTTCCAAAATAAACTCATTGCCTTTTATTACAATTCTCACTGCTCAATTTTCTCGATTGTCAGTCCTGACCCACGTTCAATTCCAATATTTTCAGATCTCTCCACCGTTTAAGCCTCCCCCCTCTCTACACTATTTTGTTGATTTCTGAAAATATTTTCAAGTGCCAACCAAACACCGAAAAATAAAAGTTTGAAATTGTTTTCTGAAAAAACATTTTACATCGAAACAAACGGAGCCTTAATTTACACCAACAAATGTTTTTTTTTTCTTTTGCCAAATAATAGGATGTTAGGGGTTAATTGTCAGTAGTTACAACAAAAGTCGAGCACCTCCTCCATGAGGACTCCAACTCAGGATCTCTCCCTTTAGATTCCTGTAGAGGGAGAGTAAGGAACCAACCAAACCCACATGCTCTCTCTCTCTCTCTCTCTCTCGGGTAACTTCCACAAAATATATTCACATGTTAGGCCTCTCACCAAATTTATTCGTCTCCCTGCGTGGCATATCACATGAATATACTGTATATGACATGAGTTGTGTAAATAGACTTTTAAGAGACGAAAGAAATGGTGAAGTACATCAAAAATGACATACCATTTTCCTATAAGTTATGCGATCACAATCATATGCAGGGTACATTGAAGCTCTTAAATTATTGAAGCAGTTCTCAAAAAGACAGAATTTACCATTGAATCATTGATTAATAATGGATGTAGTTTCAAAGCAAAGTCCAATCATTGATGTCAAAATGGTATTGTCTAAGTCATTTTTTTTTTTTTACATCTTTTATCGTTGATGTCAAAATGGTAGTATTGTCAAGGTCATTTGTTTACTTCTTTTGCAGTGCCATTTTTCCAACAAATAAACAGGATTGCCCCACGAGTGTAATGCTGTTTTGGCATAACCACCTTTCTTCCTCTTCGCGATCAACTTTCTCACACATCGAAGGTAATGTTGCAAGTTTGGTAACGGTCAAATTTCATGCCAAACTTGACAACAAGAATGATATTGTCAAAATTTAACATTGAATTTGACACAATGATGAAGAGGATTTTGCAATCTTTAATGCTACATCGAAATCAAAAAATAAGGCTTAATCATACCGACCACACCTATTCTGTGTAAGTCTGTCTTATTGTATGATTCGTCATGTTCTGAACAATTAAGAGTTGACGGCGCCAATTAAAAAATCAATCAATTACGTACTAAAATGACAATAATATACTCCTACTTAACAAATCAGAGTCAAATTGCAATCCCAATCCGGAAACACAAACAATTCCTTGGAAGCTAAGACCTAATTGAAAGAATAAAAGTAGTGACTCATTCATACCCCACTGCAAAATTAAAAATGTAGATTCGCTATACTGACCACACAATTAAAGGCAAAACACATGCCTCAATTGACACCACTCTTCTGTCATCCTTACGCTTTCCACCACCGAAAAGCATTATTCTCAGTTCTAATTATCAAAATTAAAGAATAGAAACACCCACCATCCAAAGGATTGGCCTAATGATCAAGGCCCGTGCTATCAACTCTTTGGGGGCTAGTTTACATAGGTTTCTACTCTGGCTTTGATTGAGATACCCGGAAGTGGGCGGTGGTGGGATTGGGTTTTTAATCTCAATCTTACCACAGAGAACCAATATACTCCATGCTTTGTGCTGCTTACAACACAAGCATAAACACCATTCCACATTTGTCAGAAATGGTTAATGACAATCTGATAAGTATAAACCACACAAGAAGTTTGGTGGGACCAGTTTCAGTGGCAACTTTAAACAGAGAAAACAGCTCTTGGGTTTATAGCAGAGGTAGATGCTTCTTACCAGCTCATGTAGCCATGTCTCTTTTAAACTCTATTTTTTGAGCAATTCATCTTCCAACAACTTGCAACCATAGTAACAGGAAGTTACAATTGAGGAGACAATTCTTCTTTGTTGATCTTTGAACTCCATTGCTAGCTTTACATCCCAACTCGTACTTAAATACAATAGAATTCCCTTAATCAGGACCTGGAATAATTTTACTGACTAAACCCGAACGAATCCATTAAGAGTGACCAGGAGCTTTTACCTGTCATCAAGATCAGTCTCGCCAAGGGTTTCCAACATGTCTTCAAAGGTAGAACGAAGGGCTTCTAGAATTTCCAACTCAGTTTCCAAGTTCTCCTGCGTTCAAAGTTATCATGTATATGAGAAATCTAACTCAGCTCGAAATAAATGCAAATAACAAAATCTTACATAAAAATTCTTTCCCATTCTAGTTGAAGGAATATTCCCTATTTGATTGTTAAAAAGTGGAACACGCACTCATCAAACATGCAAAACAACTCCATGCCAGACGGCAGACCATGGACAGATTCGAAATGCACAAACGGAAAATAATAGAAGAGAATTACATGGGTATTAGCTTGTAACATAGGAGACTGAGCTCTTCGAAAATGATATAATAAAGGAGGCGGCAAACCATAATGAAAGATGCCATGGTTCTTTGAGAACCAAGTACCCCGCACCATGTGATTGGTCCAACTAGACAAAGGGCAGCAATCCTTAGAACAATCTGTTATGGTAGCATCTATATCTGCAATTGAGGAAAAGAGAAACCAATGATAAGATTCATTAGTTCAAATGGTCAAAGGAAATGATACAAAGTAGTGACTTGGCCACAGGAAGTGTATATATTATATTCCTCTCCTGTCATATTCTACAGGATGTAGAAGACAAAATTTTCACATTCCAAATGGGTTAAATGATGCAGAGTTGCATTATCGTGGAAAGTTTGTGTGGGGGGTGTTAACCGATTCTCCCTCTTTGGACCTCTGGTTCGGATCTGGGTTTAGTAGCTCTTTCCTTGCCTGGATCTACAAGAGAAAACCGCCGTTAATGCCTAGCCGGCCGCCGTCGACCGGCTCAGTTTGTATGGCGTGGAGGAGAGAGAACATCACTCCCCTGCTCCTTCGATGACACTTAAGTGTGCTGGAGATTCACACCCGAAAGGCTAAACCCAGCTGAACCCATGCCATACTCCCAGGAAAAGCTCGAACGACGATTTATTTCGGATCGACCGAATTGGTACACAAGTTATAATTCAATGAATGAGTGACATTCTCTTCCCCTCCCTTTTGTCGGTGCTTCAAAACAATCTTTCTGCCCGCCTGAGAAATAGTCCCCTTCCCATCCTACCAATGCAATGATTGATTGACTTCTTCCCCAATGGCTAAGTCTTGGTTGAAGGAGAGGCAAGTACAGAGCTCAAATGCAAATTAGAATGGCATACCTCTCCAGGGTTTAGAACTATACTTCATATAGGAAGTGACTTGCCTTAGCCTCCAAGTTAGTTGTGCCGAGCTCATGCCTCCAATGACGTCACACAACCGTTTCTCGGTTTGACATCATGCATGATGACAGCCAACTACCATGCTGGCTGGTGCCACGTGACCGAACCGTCAACCAACTCCACGTGGCCAAACAGTGCTACTCGGCACCCACGTGACTCCACCTTTGGTACACGTCACCATCTGTGATCCAACCCGACACCCTGCCTTGCCCGTGGCACCACGGGCGGATCGGCCCACTTGGCCGTTTGGGGCTCTGGCTGTCGAGCCACCTGGGCTTCTTAGAGGTTGGGCCTGTCAGATGGACCGGGTGAAGGACCCGCCATCCAGCCGGACCAGCCCGCTACATGTGTACACTTAGTGTGCACACTTTACTATGAATTTCCCTATCCTTATTACTTGTCACATGTTGTGTTGTATAAGCTCACAAGGGACATGTCAGATATTGCCTTGCAAAAATTTACATTAAATTTGAAGTTTGAACATCACATTTAGGTATGTATGCATAAAAAAATTTGAAGCATTTCAATGGCAAGGTCCAGTGACAGTAAATACAATAAAGTTTAACTACTAGCTTCGATATTGTCAGTATCGGTGATGGAATAGAGAGTGTGTTCTGTCCTTGGTTCCCTGATTGCTGTTAGTAACTGATTGGCCTTAGCCTTTTACGGGTCTAGTCATGCAGTCAGCAATTGATGCGACTCTATGTCCCTGGCGAAAACTCAGACCACAAATGACTATGGTTGGAACAGCATGCAGTGGTCTACTGCTGAATGGTCCTCTCAGGAACAGACAATTTGTGGTGTTTAGGTCTTTGTATCTAGAACATGGATCTAACCGGTGCGAGTAATAGGAACAGAAACAGAAACATGGCATGCCACATGCCCTGAATTATGCTACGATAGACTACAATGAGCTAGAGCATGCTGTTATGGTCCAGGTACACCCACCACATGCACTGTTTTCTCCCTCTTTTATGTTTTTCGGTTATGGCCACATGTTTGGAGTGTATTGAAGGCTGTCTCCTGCTATAGTCTTTTGGTATCCTTTAGTGCAACAGGTGTATCCACTGACGGTTCTGTTTCCAAAGTTTATGTAATCATGCCAGTGGTGTGTGGTTATCTCATTAACTAGCCAATCAGGTTGTGGTCTCTTCCTTTATTTTTATGCTAGGCGGGTTGGGTGTTTTCTCTCTCTCACTCCAAAAGAGAAGTCAGAGTTTGTTTATGGACTGTGCGTACTGTAGCGGACCAAACCAAATGATTCGAGCCCACCGAAAAGTAGGCCGCGACCGAAGACGATGGCCGTACATCATTCCACGCTCGGCTACAACCGAGGTCCGGGAGCGACCACTGATTCGTCTTACCGACGGACGATCACCGTTGTCCACGTTCGGCCACCTTCGAAGGCCGGCTCATTCATCAGACTCCTTCCCACGGGTCGCCGCCATGTTCGGCCACATTTGAGGCTCGGCCACGTGTTGGGCTCGGCCAC
>JAOTQK010000001.1:395487-408406 GCA_025642025.1 Rhododendron ferrugineum
ACTTAGATAACTTTAGTTAATCAAAATCCAATCACTATTTCTTGAATTGAATTAGGAATTAATTTTAGAAATACAACTTAGCCTCTTGATCTCCGTGGTACGATACCTGGACTTAAACCACTATTCTATTCGAGTTGAGATTTTCGCTCGGTTTTAATAAATTATTTTTGGTCTGAAAAACGACTTACCAGTACTTATTTGCAATTTTCAAGCTTAAAAATAATAAGCTTACTGAAATCAAAAAAATATTCAATATGAATCTTGATTGATGGATTTAGATGGGATCTATCAAACCTTGTAAAAAAATTGAAAAATTATTTTCGTAAGCCTATTATTTTTAAGTTTGAAAATAGATCTTTATTTTTTAAGTATTCATTTGAGAAAGTAGAACGGGACCTAGCCTGATCACCTGTTCAAGTAGTAAGGCAGAATTCCGATATTAATCAACCCGTAATAGGCCACAATTAATGGGAAGCTCAAATGATGATCACTCAAAATCAGGAGAATTTACTTGATAGCCTCAAGTGTATTAGGGAAACTCATCAAAATAAAATGCTCAAAGAAAGTCCAATTAAAAGCTAGCTACGCACAGTGATGAATAATCGACCTAATATTTATGGCGCTAAATATATGCTTTGCCTCCAACTCCCTAGCATGTGTTCTCTTTGAATATCTTTGCAATGAGTTTCATATCTTGATCATTTTCTATCCTTAATTTTCTTAATTTGTTCATCCATGGAAAATACATTACTCCCTTTTAGATAGAATTAAAGAGAAAATGCTGCACATAATTTCATATATTCCACATATTGTCTCATTCTTAGACTCGTACGAATGGTCACCCTGAATCTTTAAGCAAAAAATAATAATCTTGTCATGTCTATGGGCTGTAAAAAATATCGGCGTTATACGCCATGTGAATAGAAAGGGCAAAACGTGACCAAAAAAAACAAGGGGGGAAAGTCTCTTTACCTTGCATGTGTGGATCTCTCTCTCTCTCTGGGTAAGAAAGGTAGGTGTGTGGATCTCTCGACCTTGCGTCTATAGATGAGTAATTAAAATGGAGCAAAAACGCACTTAACATGAGTCGTGAATATTGCCCGCAGCTAGGCTTAGCTTTCATCAGTTTCGTGAATATTGGCCGCAACTAGGCTTAGCTTTCATCAGTTTCGTGAAAGCCATTCTTTCCAAATTCCATCTTTCATGTCATTTTCCCACAACAAAACAAACTGATATATATATATATATAGATGCATGGAATATTACTATAATTAGTCTATGGACATATATAGCTAGGATACAAAACGTTAAATGAGTAGGATAATGAGGACACAAATTAAAGAGGAACAGTGTATTAATTTGAGAAACTGTTTTAGATGCTATGCGTTTCACTTTTGAATTATGCGCTTAAACCAAAAGAACTACTACTGAATTACTATTTGATTACGGGTCTCATTTATTGTTGAGCAATGCTAGGAATACAATTTTGAAACATAATTCAGGACACAGCTGCAATTGAAGCCGTTCAATATATGGGTCTACATACATTGAACGATTATGGACAAAATTGTGTCCAGAAGATGTGTTCGTACTTCCTAGGCTTCTTCTTTTTAATTATATGTGTCCGGGGTAGGTGTGAAATATGCCTTGTGATCTGTCTTTATTCTAATATGCCTTGTGATCTTTTAGCCGTTCCGCTTTCTTTTTAAACCTTCTTTTTAAAAAAAAAGGTAATTTCAAGTTCAAATAAAATGAAAATAAAAAAAAAATTTAAATTCTTTTGCACCGTTTAAAATATATCTCAATGAGATCTATCAAACAAGATCCATATTGGTAGGAAAATTATTTGCGTAAACACATGATTTTTGAGCTTGAAATTGCCTTCCTTTTCGGAAAAAGCGGAACGGCACCAAATTAAGAGAGACATAAAAAAAACCCATGAACCTAATTAAATGCTGAGTAATTAAGAGAGACTTAAAAAAACCCATGTACCAAAACAGTACTTAATTACTAGTCCGCATGCAAATCAGGCTAACCAAGCATTACCACAACATGCATACCAAAAACAAGCATTACCACAACATGCATACCAAGCATTACCACAACATTACCACAACAGTACTTAATCATAAACCAAGCATTACCACAACATGCATACCAGGACAACCTAATAAACATACAGCTTTATATCCAAAAACAATAAAATTATTATTGTTTTTTCCAAACTAACTCCAATTGAAAAAACATCACGAGAAAAATTGTTCTTAAGTAAAGGACCAAATGTTGACGACGGCTGGATTCAGTGTAAAGACTATATCTCATATCAAATAGTAGACCTTTAAAACATGAGCTTTCGAAGACCTACGGGCTAAAGACAAAGCTAGACATAGAAAATTCTTACCCGTGGTCTTCACATCATGAATAATGACCTAAAACAACAACAACAATAGTAATAATAAACTCACGGTGTCGATTTTATTATGGCCGAACATCCCCACCCACATGCAAATCAGGATAACCTAAAAAACCATACGTCATTAATTTCATTATTAATTTGTACCGAAACAAGATAGCCATCAACCAAACCAAATACTGTAGTACATTAATAACATGAGTCATCTGGATAAACCCTCAATTTTGTATATACCAGCAAAACAAAACAGGAAATTGTTAAGAAATAAAACTGGAGGGTCCAGATTCACTTTAACAGAAATCTGAACCGTCCATTTTTGTTTTCTGAACAGTTTCTTATTTTCTTTTCCGGTTTTCCCCCACCCGACCCCTGCACCCTCCTGAGTCCCCTCTCTTTCCAAAAAAAACAAAAAAACAGATTAATTACTCAGTAGTCCCAGCACCTCTTTACTCCATACCATTTCAGAACCACATGAATATGGAGTCCATATATTTAGTCTCGAACACCACAAGAATACGTGATTGTAAAGTGATCTGGAACACCACGTGACGATACTACCGGACTAATGAATAATTTCTCGAAAAATCCTTTCCACTCGTGCATCAATTAGGCTTCCCATTGTCATCTTTCTCACCTTTTTCACAACTTTCCTGCACCACATCATCACCACCACCCAGTTTTGGGCTCTCCAACGCCCTCTTCTCTTGCTCCTCGTCTTCCACCACCACCTCCTCCGACCCCCTCTCTCTCATCACCCCACCACCACTCTCTTTCCTCCTCTCTGCCTTCCTCTTCAACGCCTCCAGCAACTCACCCACAGCCTTCCCCTTATCCCTCCTGTTCTTTATCAAAACCTCACTTATATCCGCCGGCGTCATCTGAGCCTCCTCAACCACCCCCTCCAACCCACCCAAAACCTCCTCACTCAAATCCCCCTCCTCAAACCCCAAGTAAGTCTTCAACAAAATCTTCAACGCCGGAAAAGAACAATAACTCATGAAAACATGCATATCCATCCTCCCGCTCCTCAACAATGCAGGATCCAACTTCTCAATGTGATTCGTCGTGAACACGAATATCCTCTCGCTCCCGCAACACGACCACAACCCATCAGTGAAATTCAATAACCCGGATAAAGTAATCGAATTCCCACCTTCTTGATCCCCTGCTGCCGCGGCGGCCATCGCGGCCGACGCCGACAAACCCTCGTGGTGGTTCCTAGCCGGACTGTTGCTGCTCTTCTTCCTGTTAGTTAAATTAATCGAGCAATCGATGTCTTCGATCACGATAATCGACTTGGAACTCGTCTTCATCAAAAGCTTCCTCAGGTCAGAATTGTTGTGGACCTCGGTTAGCTCCAGGTCGTATATGTCGTAACAGAGGAAGTTCGCCATGGCGGCAATCATGCTGGATTTGCCCGTCCCGGGCGGCCCGTAAAGCAAGTAGCCTCGTTTCCAGGCCCGACCCGTGTTCTGGTAGAACGACTGCCCGTTTGCGAAGTCGGTTAGATCCGCCTTGATTTCTTCCTTCTTAGCCGGATCCATAGCTAACGTATCGAACGTGCTCGGGTGCTTGAACGGGACGGATTCCCACGGGTGGCCCCTCGAGTCGAGAGATCCGCCGCGGGAATTCGTGTACAAAAACCTGTCTTGGTTTTTGCGCCTAATTTCATTTGCTCTCTCCATTATGTGATCAAGATAGGCATCGAGGATTAATGGGGGTTTGTCTTGCTTTTTGATTTTGAGGGTGAAGCCTCGTTTTTCTTCGGGCAATGGGCGCCAGGAGAAGGTCTGGGTTTGTCGCGGAATGACGACGTGTTCCCAGTGGACTCGAACGCCGTTGAAGACGTCGACGAGGCGGTCGTTGTTGGAGAGGCCAAAGGTGACGGCGGAGGAGTTGAGGGCGCGGGTGAGGCTGAGGCGGCGGGTGTCGGGGGAGGAGGAGGAAGGGGTGGAGATGGAGGCAGCGGAGGAGGAGAGGTAAAGCTGGGCGGCGTTGTAGAGCTCGTTGGTGTTGACGCCGTCGATCTCGGTGATGTCGTAGTAGCAGTGGGAGGAGAAGGAGCTGAAGAGGCGGGTGAAGAGCTTGAGGAATGCGAATCGGAGTTCAGGGGGGAGGAGGGTTTGGAGGAGGGTTTGGCAGAAGGCGTACACGCCCATGAAGGAGGCCAGTGAGGTCCACAACTCCTTCATTTTCTTGCTCCTAGTCCTACAATGGGGAATAAAAGTTTTCTCTTTTCTTGGATATGTATGTCTATAGAGAGAGAGAGAGAGAGAGAGAGAGAGAGGGAGAAATGGGAGTCTCGTGTGATTTTGAGACCTAGACTTTTTTATGCTGTAAAGAGATTGGAGAGGTGACGGATTTATAGATAGGGATGAAAAATCGAGCTTGTGATTCGGGCGGGCTACCTACCATCCCGGCCTCCATTATTATTATTAGAGCCGGGCCATGAGCTAAAGTTTATATTGGGATTAATTTAGATCTCTTAAAAATTTTAAATTTCAAAGCCTTCTTATGCTTTTCACCCCTTAATAATAATCCAACAAAAGAATTTATCTTTTATTTTCGCTTTAAGTCTCTTAAAAGTTAGGACCGACGCTGATTATTAGTATTATTATATACTCACAATAAACAAGAATGATGCAAATCGAGCCAAGCAACTTCTAGTTTTAAAACTCGGCGACTCGAAAGGCCGGGCCTCGCCCCTGACATAACTCCGCCCCGGCATACTATAGGAATCGCTCACAATCCATTTTATGATACAGTCCTAAGAGCATCCACAGTGGAATAGCCAAAATCATAGAGTTGCTAAAGTTAGCAATGTTTTCTAAAAAAATGTGCTCAGAGTGGCATAACCAAACTTAACAACTTCTTAGTAACTCATCAAATTTTGGTCATTCAATAAATAAAACTAGCAATTTTTTTACCAATAATCAAACCTTCTCTCTCTCTCTCTCTCTCTCTCATCTTTTTAAAAAAAAAATTGTTTTTTCTGCAAAAACAGTCAAACTGTTTTTTATTAAAAAATATATTCTTTAAAACTGCCTTTTTTTCAAAAATTGTTATTTTAAAACAATGTATCTTTTTCAAAAATTGTTTCTTTTAAACTTTTTTCGAAAAGTGTTTTTTTCAAAATAAAAATTTCAAAAAATTATTTTCTATTTCTAATTGCCTGTTTTTATTAGTTTGAAAACTATTTTTAAAAAATTATTTTATATGGTGACAATTTTTAAATTTTTATAGGTTGACAAGGTGATGGCAAATTTTAATTATTCAATTTTGATTATGTTATTGTGAATATCTACATTGCTAACATTAGTAATCTCTTAAATGAATAACCAAAGAGATGATGTGACAACTTTTGATTATCCACTTTTAATTATTCTACTGTGGATGCTCTAATGTCGTAGCTCCGAAATTCCATGGAACCCATTTATTTTAATCTGGTCGTAAAGTCACTACTTTGATATTCCATTGGAGTATTACATTGTGAGACACTGAATAAAAGGGAGTGTACGTGCTAAATAAATAATCAGTGCAGTACTAATATTAATTGATCCAATAGTTGTAAAGCTGCAATCATTTTGCAGGGACAGGGAGTGGTATTCTTAATTTAGACAAAATTGTTTTGATAAGTTGAGTTGCAATTAGAATAGTATCATCTTTTGAACATATCACAAAAAATTCCCATCGAAACTTAATTTTAACCACAATCGTCGCACCTTACTATATAGTATTCAAATTAGATGGTAAACAAATTATACGGTACTAAATATATATATGTAATAAAAATACCACTCCTTCAGTCTATTTTTCAAGTGTTCCCTACAAAACAATGTGCAATTTTTGGGTGAAAAATAAAATACATCCTTCTATAATTCTTATACTCCAAGATCTTTAATTTGCTAAATTTATTTATAAAAAACATATGCACAAAAATAATTTATTTTTAATATGAAAATTTCACATCTTTTCATTGGAGAACTAAAAAGAGGCCGAGAGATCTAGAGTATTATTCTCATATGTACTGTAGTAGACTTTATGAACTTTTCAGGAAATAAATTTTGAAAATAGAATTCGGGCATCTTTTAAGAAAAAATTGAACTCGGGCCATAGTTCTTTCTATCCCTACATGATTACGGTTTTCCATAGGAAAGTAAATAGTTTTGGCATTCTATAATTGAGTAATGCTATTGGTACCGACCAATAGCGTAGGAAAAATGCACCGACGGCCGCGCCGGGCCGTCTCTGGCCACCGGACGGCCGATCTGAGCCGTTCAAAAATTTAAAAAAAAAAAACGAGTGGGCCAACATTTTCCCTACGGTACCCATCGGTACCAATATCATTTTCGTTTTACAATTATAGGATATTTGAGAATTCTTTTCAAACGGTGTGACAGGAGGGTTTTCCATAGGAAAGTACATAGTTTTGGCATTTTTCAATTATAGGATGTTTGAATATGCTTTTCAAATGGTGTGACAGAATGACATAATAGTGATATTTTTCAAAACGTATTATTTCTCAGTGAATAATTTTACTTTATGGGGATAAAAATCAAGATTTGCCTGGTCATTTTCCGTATATTTTCTCCGTAATTCTTTATTTGCATTTCATTACTATAGTATTAAATAAACATATTGAAATTGAGTATGCAAAGAGAGATAGACAGGTAAAAAGGGCATAAGATACGGAGGGGGGAGATCGGCTGGCCATGGGGTAAAAGTACAAGGAAATACTACAACTACTAGCTAGCTAGGCTAAGCTTAAAGCCAAAAGGTTTTTTGAATTGTTGAGTTGGGTAGACTGGAGACCAGAGATGGGGCCTGTGATGGCGTTTCTGCCTTGCATGATTGGAGTTTCGTGGCATTTACATACACACACTTTGACGGAGGGCCCTGCAGTGTGCAACCCGAGCCTTTGGCACGGACCGAAACTACACTCCTTTAGTATATCTTGCGCTCAAGAACGGAATCAGGATTTTACCTTAGCAGTGGCGAAATGTATTCTAAAAAAAATCTAGTGGTGGCGAGACTATATAAGTTAGGCATAATTTTTTTTTTACATATAATAATTACATTTTCTAAAATTCTTGTCGTGGCCCCTGGTCCCATCCTTGCCTGCGCTATGGTGTCCCGGTTCGGTCCGTCCAGATTCATATAATAAGTTCATTAATTCTAGCACCTTGTTAGTACCGTGATTGTGAAATGAGAAGGGCCTCAATGCGTGATAGATAGATAAATCAGGATCTTTGGAAACAGAATGAATGCTCTGAACATAATTCACTAGCTTCCTCCTGCATACCTGTAATTCACTAGCTTCCTCCTGCATACCTGTAATTCACTAGCTTCCTCCTGCATACCTGTAAAAACATGTTCGTATTCGCAAATTCGTAAAAGTGAAAAGTGAAAAAAAACTAGTAGATGAAAAGTGAAAAAAAAAAAACTAGTAGAATGGTACATTGCGCAATGATCCCTATAGTTTCACAATTACATTTTGGCAAATTGCATTTTACTTTTCGTGATTTGGTTTTCAGAAAATTCAATTTCGTCTAATATCGTCTATCACTATCTTCACTAAAAATATTTCAAACAACAGACAAAACTTGCAACTAATTGGTCAAGGTAACGAATGATAAACTTTTTTGCAAAATATTTAGCCCAAGTGAAATGTTACCTTACGTTACCAATGGTCACTTTGTGATCACCGCCCACCGGCCTGCTTAAAACAATCCCTCTAATTTTAAATGTTTGTTCTCTCCGGAGAAAATATTGATGGTGTATGACCAATTGACTATATTAAGGCTCAACTCACGAGAGGGTAAAGTTTCAAATTGAGAAAACGAATCCCAGAACCACCCCTTCTCTCTCAGTACGGTTGTCAAAAAGTTTTCTTCCCATTTATTATTCACATATCTCTATTTATAACCCCAAAACATCCCTTAAAATCTTTGCCGAACAACCTCTACAGTACCAAAGAAAGTTTTCAAGAGAACTATAGGTACCAATAATGTGATTTTCCAAGATTTAATAGATCTTACAAGGATATGTGGATGTGACCCCCTTTTCTTTGTTTTGTTTTTTTTCCTGAGAACCTGTGCATGTGACTTGTGATGTTTCAGGTTTAGAAAACAGAACAAAATCATTAAGGAAAGAGAAAATATTGAGTGAGGAAATCCAGAAGGAATATAACCAAAGGCATAGAAGGGTCCCCCACTACAGCTTTTCACTAACCCCACAAGGAAAATTGGTTTCTGTGCTTCACTCTGGTTTGCTGCTCAGCTCCTGCTGCAATGCAACTGGTCCTGCTTAATCAGTTGCTTGATTCAGTAGAGAAAATCTTTACAAAACTGCAATAAATGAGACGGCCAATAAGACACAGCTGTATGTAATCCAAGGGGATTTTGAAATGATTGTTAGTCCATTCGTTCTAATTTAAATGCTCTTTACAGGGGATTGTATAATTTTGACCTTAAAAAAATTGTATTTTTCGTAATGTCTTGTAGAACTTTTTTGTACCGTTTGAAAGTATGCACTGAGATCTTTTGAACGGTGTAAAAAAATTAAAAATTAATTATGAAAGTACTTTATTTTTTAGGTCACATAGTATTTAAATTGGGATGGAGTACTATTATATTTCTTGATTTTCATGCATTGGTTTTAGGCCATCTTTTTCAGGCACAAAACAGGCGCCAGAGCCGTTCACAGTTGTCTTACATTGGCTAGGTCCCCCCCATTTTTTAATACAATGTACGTATGAGGGCAGATTAGGCGCAACTCGACTTATCCTGATAGTTCAATCATACCATTTACTTGCAAAGGTCAAATTAAAGTCGGAGCAAAGTCATGCATAAACTGGCTTTAAAGGAGTTGATAGCACCTGATAAGTTTTGAATATGAGATCTTAAAAAAGAGCAAATCTTTAATTTCTAAGTCTTGATCACTAGGCCAACCCCTATGCCAAACACGTTCTTTATCTTCACTCTTGCGAATTTTGGTTAATTATAATCCCTAGTCACATTATCTTATAAAAATTGGAAGGCGCTCCCGCTCTCAATTCTCACCCTTGCAAATTTTAGTAGTTTATGATGTAATTCAAAAATGCTTTTAGACCCACGCTCACGCGAATTATATGTGATTTATGTTAGAAGCTTTGGTGATAGAGAAGCCTTTTGTTTATGTTTAGTTTGATAACAGAGAATCCTTCTCAGGTTGGTTCCGCAGAGAACCCCTTTTCTTCGTGATTTCATAGCAAGCATGCACAGACCCCCTTTCAAGTTAACCTCTCCCAGTAAGCAACCCCTTCCCTTCCCTTCCATCTCTCTCTCTCTCTCTCTCTCTCTGCTGTAACTGGTCTGACTGTTAAATAATTCACAACCTGCCCTCTCTCTCTCTGCTGTAACTGGTCTTGACTGTTAAATAGTAATTCACAACCTGCCTCACGTAATCCAGGCAGGAATAGATACTAGTCAAAATCTACGTAGACAAACAACAGACTGGAGAGAGACTTCACACTTGAAAAACTTCAAGCCCACGCAAACTAACGTAAATAGTACCCCCTGTTTGACAGTGTACGAGGGCCACCCACCTACAGATTGAAATTACTAGTAATCAAAAGTATAGGAGTATTTGAAATCAATAAACCTACAGGGACCGACGTTCCCGTACTGAAATTGCACCGATGGCCGCGCCGGACCATCTCCGGCTACCGGACGGTTGATTCGAACCGTCCAAAAATTCTAAAAAAAAATACGAGAGGGCCGACGCGGGAATCAACGGCATCCGATGTGTGTAGGGTATTTGATCCAAACACCATTTTTTTCGTGTAAAATGGTGTTTGGATCAAACACCTTACACATATCGGATGCCATTGATTCCCACACATGCCCCCTTGTTTTTTTTTTTTTAGAATTTTTGGACGGCTCGGATCTGCCGTCCGGTGGCCGAAAATAGCCCGGCGCGGCCGTCGGTGCAATTTCGATATGGGAACCGTCGGTCTCTATAGCACTACTGATTTGAAATAGAGTTTTTTTTGTTAAATTTTCTAGGAATTCTTAAAGGATAATTTCTAGAAATGATCCTCATAGTTTCACCCGAGTCTCATTTTCGTCCTCCAAGTATCAATTACAACTCTTTTGACCTTCAAGTTTGGTTTTCGTACCAAGTTAGTTTAATTGATAACGTTTGTCAACCAAACTGAACGGAAAAAATCACATTGAGGGCAGACGTTATCAATTGGACCATCTTGGTACGAACTGCAACGTCCAAACTGTCATCAATCTGATTTTTTCTGTCCAGTTTGGCTGACAGAAGTTATTAATTGAACCAATTTGGTACGAAAACCAAACTTGAAGGTCAAAAGAGTTGTAATTGATACTCGAAGGACAAAAATGAAACTTGAATGAAAGTAGGAGGACCATTTATATAAATTTCCCATTCTTAAAAATATTTTAAACAAGTTGAAAGACGGTGCACATTCGGCGTATACCAAATGGTGTGTACCCATAGTCGTACTGTGCACAAAATGGAGGAAAACTTCTGGACTTAAATCTGCTTGGGTGGGCATTATGGCCATTTGAGATGGGAAAATGTGAATGTTTTCTCATCATCTAGGGGCTTATTTCATTCATTATGAAACAATAGAAGTGTAAGGTTGATTAGTGAGGTCTTAAAAACTTAATGTAATACATGATCTACCATTCCATTGCTTTCAGCAATAGGCAACCCGAATCTATGCTTTCTGTCTCAATAGGATACCAAATGCTTGGATGCATTTGATAACCTCAAGATGGCTTGAAGAAAAAATCTTTCCAAGGTTTGATTTGTGTCTCCCTAACATATATAGTCCGCTAATCGATGCACAAACGACCGGGGTTGAACCTGCGCATGGTGAAATTCACAATCTTCTAACGAGGGTCGACACTTGTTGGGTTGCCTATTTACAACTTGTTTCAAAGTCTTTCCTGGTTTCGTATCCTCAAATGCAAGGGAAGACAAAGACTATTCTACATAAAATAGCCTAATGGTGCAGAACA
Organism: Rhododendron ferrugineum; assembly: GCA_025642025.1. NCBI lineage: Eukaryota > Viridiplantae > Streptophyta > Magnoliopsida > Ericales > Ericaceae > Rhododendron > Rhododendron ferrugineum. The sequence continues at coordinate 406,933 of JAOTQK010000001.1, forward strand.
GAAGGTTGACATGGAAGGAGAAGAGCTAACCATTTTATGGGGCCAGCAAAAAAAGTAGTCAAAAGTATGCAAAAGACGAGCCACAATCTTTGATGAGATTTAAGGTTCCTCCACAGCATGGAGACAACTAGGGAATTTGCAAAAAGAGCAACAGAAGCAATAGTGTAAAATCAGGGGATTTATACTCAGCAAGTTTCTATCACCATACACTTGATTCGTTTGACTGAATATATTCTACAAGTACCCAAAAATCAAGAGCCTTTACATAACCACCATAAGCTCCAAAACAACAGGGATTCAATGGGCATCTATACCACTTGGATATTCCTAATAACACATTAAGACCACTTTTTAACATAATAGGTCGACATTTGAAACGAATATATGAGAAAATGAACCAAGTATCAGAGCATAATTAAAATCCTCCTGACAATATAAAACCATCTTTTATGCTTTAAAGAAAGGAGGATTTAAAACGAACTCGAACAGCTGAGCGACAACACTCTAATACTATGGTATGTATTGCTATGATACTGCTGAAAAAGAAACTGAAAAAGAAAATTGACATCTAGACCAACGGATATCCTTGGATTTTGAGTGTGCATCCGCAGAAACTTTGATAGAAATGCAGTCAGAAATCAGAATTACAAAACCTCAAACTCCTCTTAACATTAAGTGCTGCTCAAGCCCAAAAGCCAAATTTCATAACTTCCAACCTGAATGTGGTACATCCCTTAAAATAATGGCTAAAAAGTAACAGCGTAACATGGTACAGTTATATGTAAACACTTCATACATGTATAGAGTTTGATGGTAGAGTACCAGATACCGTGTCAAAACCAGAATCCAGGGAAAGATGAAAAAGAATCCCATAAGAAAAGCAAAATAGCCACTACATAAAATGCCTAAAAACTGCAAGTGCATTTGATCAGCCTATACAATCTGTATAACAGCCACAAGCTTCTAATCAATTGCAATGATGAGAAAACCAACAGATACATACATGAGAAGAACAGGATAGAGTGCAAGAGCTTTCCTCTTTGGGTTCACAGCTGTGCTCATGAATGGATAAGCAGCCCATGAGCTCCAAGCCAACGTCACACAAACGACAATAACCTTCAGTATCACATTGTCGTACAACATGCATACAAGGGCTCCAATATCAAGAGGGACTAGACAGTAACCAAGAAGACTCAGACTCTGGAAGAAGATTATGTGACCCCCCTGAAACAATTTACATAGACAATTCATGTCAACCCCTAGGTAATTGGTGCATTATGTGTGGTTTTAAATTTCCAAGATTCGCAGACTACATGGGTTTCAAAATTTGGAGACTATATGTAGAGATTTCAGAGTTTCTTATCAACACTCTACTCTTCCATTCAAGCATTCCAATTTCAGCATAAACTAATACTCGACTAATGCATAAATCACTACCTCATATATACCTAGACATACATACATACACGCACGC
>JAOTQK010000001.1:412170-424926 GCA_025642025.1 Rhododendron ferrugineum
ACACGAGCGAGATGTTCTCCTTGAGGGCCTTGATGACGAGGGCGGCGGCTCTGCCTTTGAGCGGGTGAAGATGAGCGGGGTATTTTGGGTACATTAGTTGAAACAGGGGTTGGGCAGAAAGAGTGTGACGCGCGCGGGGCTGGACGGGGTATATGGAGGCAAAACGGGGCCGGCTTGGAAGAAGCCCGCTTGTAGAAATTTCAATTAAACTCCTAATTCTTTTGGATCATCATTTAAGAGCATCTCCATTTGACAATTTAGCACATTTTTACTGTCGGATTTTATGGAGTTAATAACATGAAGTTTTAAGTTTTGATGCGCCTTTGACTCTTTAAAAACTTAACCAATGTCAGTGGCTAAATTCACAAGGGTGTGGGTTGGATAATTGACAACAAAAATGTTAGAACCACACTCATGGATCCGGGGATCCAGCAGCTCCCACCAAACTGCAGGAACTATAGGGCACCAAAACTACGTCGTTTTGGTGCCAAATTAGAATGCCACTAAAGCCTCAAAACTGCGTCGTTTTGAGCAAAGGAAACAAACAAACTAGATACCTCACTGCCAAGAAAAAAAATTAAGTGTTCTAAATTTCAATCTGTTTGAATCGATGAGAAAATTTTATTTTTCTTATCATTTTATTCTAAATGGTCATAATTAAATTTTGACTATAGGGCTTTCGTTAATTAGCCCTAAGAAAGTCATAGAACCAAATATCTCTTAGGGCTAACTAACGAGAGTCCTAGAGCCGAAAATTAATTATGACCCTTTAGAATAAAATGATCAGAGAAATAGGAATTTCGTACCGGTTCAAACGGATTGAAAATTAGAGCACTTAATTTTTTATATATTATTTTTTCAACATCTAACCGTTTATATATTAAAAAATATGGTTAAAAAATGAAGTGTTCCAAATTTCAATCCGTTTGAATCCGTGGAAAGATTTTATTTTTCTGATTATTTTATCCTAAAGGATTATAATTAATTTTTGGCTCTAGGGCTCTCATTAGTTAGTCCTTAAAGATATTTGGTTCTACGACTTTCTTAAGGCTAATTAACGAGAGCCCTATAGTTAAAATTTAACTATGACCCTTTGGAATAAAATGATCAGAAAAATAAAATCTTTTTACCGATTCAAACGGATTGAAATTTAGAACATTTAATTTTGTAACTATATCTTTTAATATATAAACTGTATAAAGAGGTAGACGTTGAAAAATTAATATATAAAAAATTAAGTGTTCTAATTTTCAATCCGTTTGAACCGGTACGAAGATCCTATTTCTCTGATCATTTTATCCTAAAGGGTCATAATTAATTTTTGGCTCAAGAGCTCTCGTTAGTTAACCCTAAGAGATATTTGGTTCTATGACTTTTTAGGGCTAATTAACGAAAGTCTTATATTCAAAATTTAATTATGACCGTTTAGAATAAAATGATCAGAAAAATAAAAAAAATTCACTGATTCAAACAGATTGAAATTTAGAATACTTAATTTTTTTTGCTCAGCAGCGAGGTATCTAGTTGGTTTGTTTCCTTTGCTCAAAACGACGTAGTTTTGATGGCTTTAGTGGCATTCTCATTTGGCACCAAAACGACGAAGTTTTGGTGCCCTATAGTTCCTGCAGTTCGATGGGAGCTGCTGGATCCCCGGATCCCTCATTTACGTCCACACCCTTGCGAGTGTCGTTGTGTACTTGGATGTGTAAGTGAGTGTGGTTGTGGAATGACTGATTTGACAAGAAAATAGTTTTTGCACGTAAAGAGAGAGGAGAAGAGAGACAAACAAGTTAGGAACTTAGGAGTAAGAAAAGTACATCTATTTGTAACATCCCTTTTATTTTACCACACATTTTAGTTATTCGGCTGGAGCATCACCATCTCTTTAACTAACACACAATGGGTTTTAATGTCAAATGGAGATGCTCGAAGAACATCTCCAACCCATCTCTACAAGTTTAAAATGGAGAATGAATGTGACATATTGGAATAAAATTTTGTAATTTATTCTCATTTTTTACACTTTGTGAGAGAATCTAGGAGGGACTCATCTTACTTTTCAAAAATTTTGTCTATAAAATGGGAGTAGGGTCTCTATATTTGGAGAACCAGGCAATTTGGAGACCCAAATATCTAAATAGTACGATAGTTTCTCCTAAATTCTCTCATAAAGTGCAAAAAATATGAATAAATTACAAAATCTCCCTCCAATATGTCATCTATTCTCCATTTTGGAGGTTTAGAGATGGGTTGGAGATGCTCTAAGCTTTCCATACATGTCAACTACTGTTAAGGGGTGCTGTTCCACTAACACTTTTAGAAAAAGTGCACGTTTTGTCCTTACTCAACTTTTTTCGCGTTTATTAGTTTCGCGCCAAATTTTTGTGGATTATTGATTGAAAAAGTAAAAAAAAAATTTACCTTTACCAAATGTTCCAGGAAATGACCACTTTTAAGCAAAAAAAAGGTCAATTTTTTTTGCCAAAATATTTGGGTAAAGTTAAAAAAAAAAAAAAAAATCCCGATACGTTTCGTCGAGACGAATCAATAATTCATAAAAATTTGACGCAAAATTAACAAACGCAAAAAATTTTAAATAAGGACAAAATGTGCACTTCTTCTAAAAGTGCAAAAAGTGTTGGTTGAATGAATGGGTCTAGCGGATCAAAAAAAATAAAAAAATACAGAGTGCTGTCAAAGAGATGAAAACTCCAAGGAGGAAAGGATTTTGGGCTCCCAATGTCGGGCCCAAAAAAGAGCCCGGATTCTTTGAACAAATACAAGCTAGATCTATCTATTCTTTAAGCTAGTCGTAGAAGTTAAATCCAAGGGGCCCAATACGTTAGATGAACTAAGGAGCCATATGTATGTATAATGTCTACTTCTAGAGATTCCAAGTTTTTGACCCTTATAGGGACTATTGCTTTTGATAATCACATTGACACGTCCTTTAAAATTCAAACTAAAAGACCACTGACAGGTTGTTCAGTGGTGACCTGGTTCAACAAGGACCAGATTCGAGTTTTCATAGTTTTATTGAAGCTAAGCATACTTCTAATATCACCCACGTATATTGAAATTTTAACTTCAGATCCTGACCTACATTTGGCGGGGTTCCCTACAAATAGTGATGTGCTGTGACAGGGCAATATTCCATGACGGATACAATACTTGCACTTCCATTTTGTCGTGCCAAAAAAATTCAAACTAAAATACCACAAGTGCATAAATTATTTTGCTACAAATAACTATGTGTTATATTATATATATAACAAATACAAATTCCTTGATCAGCGGTTACTTACAATCATTGGTAACTAAAAAATTGTTACCGGCACATGTTTTCATGATCTTTTTAGCATTAGAATTCTATGTGAAATCACTCACATTTTCTTTTCAACAGTTCCACCGAGTCCCTGACCCACCCATGGAAAATAGTATTCTTTCTATTTTGAACATATGGAAAATAGTATGAGAGAGAGAGAGAGAGAGAGTAGTGGGAATCAGCTGCCATGCAGTTAGAAAGAACAGCTCTGCCAACTCAAACCAAACCGCGTGTTTTGTGGCTCACCCACTCTTTCTTTATTGGCCGTGTCTGGCCCTTTGGTTGTGAGAAATTGCCAACCCCAATTTGTTTGTTTAATGCCAATTTATTCCTTCCCCCCATCCAGCTGTTCTTCATTACTACAACGTCAATTCCTTCAACAAAAACACTGAAACGTATGAATCCATCCATTACTCTCACCTTCTCATGCACATTCCCTTAGTTTGTTTACTCAGTCCCACTTTTTGGCCCATTACTTCACATGCACCTATATAAATCCCACAATTGCAACTCATAATCTCACTCCAAAACACAATCAAATACACCTTCTCAGTTTCTCTCACTAAAAAAAACCCTCTCTTCAACCTTTTCTCACTCAAAAACACCTTCCCTCACTAAGCAAATGGCTTCTTCTTCTTCTTCTTCTTCTTCTTCTTTAAGAGTTTCAGCATTGTTGCTTGTGATGTCTCTTGTGGGTAGTTTATCAATGGTTGTCTCAGCTGGTAATTTCTACCAAGACATGGACATCACATGGGGCGACGGCCGAGCTCAGATACTCGACAACGGCGGCCTTCTCACTCTCTCACTCGACAACACCTCTGGCTGTGGCTTCCAATCCAAGAATCAATACCTCTTTGGGAAATTTGATATGCAGCTCAAGCTTGTCCCCGGAAACTCTGCTGGCACCGTCACCACCTATTATGTACGTATCTTTATTGTTCCTATATATATATATATAGAGTACTGCGATTCACATAATTTGTTTTCCCAATTATATTAGCTCTAACATATTTGGGTTTATTAATGCAGTTATCCTCACAAGGATCAACCCATGACGAGATAGACATGGAATTCCTGGGGAATTTGAGTGGTGATCCTTACATTCTCCACACCAATGTGTTTAGTCAAGGAAAGGGAAACAGAGAGCAACAATTCCATCTGTGGTTCGACCCAACTGCCGATTTCCACACCTACTCCATCCTTTGGAACCCACAAGGCATCATGTAAGTACCCTACACGCAAGATAATAGTCTACAGAAACACAATTTCCATTGACAAAAATTGATCCATACAACCACACGGCACGGCATTGGACTTCGTCAAATCACCATCTTTTCGTACGATGAGGAAGAAGTCTTTTCGTTTCGTTTTTGTTGGCTACTATTTCTTTAGTCATTACGTATACGCCGTCGCATAAAATTAAGACATACACAAACAGATGAAATCGACCTAAATTTTGTACTAATAATTCATTTGATTTTCTGGTCTCAATTTCAGATTTTCAGTAGATGGGATACCCATTAGACAGTTCAAGAATGAGGAGTCAAATGGTGTTTCATACCCACAATACCAAGCCATGAGGGTATACGCAAGCCTGTGGGCTGCTGAGGATTGGGCAACAAGGGGTGGGCTTGTCAAAACTGACTGGACGAAAGCCCCGTTCACTGCTTCGTACAAAAACTTCAGTGCAAATGCTTGCGTTTGGTCTAATGGAGCATCTTCTTGTGGTTCCAGTAACTCTGGGAGTAACAGTAATTCCTGGTTATCAGAACAGTTGGACTACTCGACACAAGGCCAGATGAAATGGGTGCAGAACAACCACATGATTTACAATTACTGCACTGATACCAAGAGGTTCCCCCAAGGCTTGCCTCAGGAATGCAGCATGTCCTAAGTCGACAGAGAAGATCGATAGATCGTACCCCCTGAACCCAAATAGTGTTATCTGTTTTTGCCACTGCCGTATAGCCTTGTCTTTAGGATATTCTTTTTGATACATATATACACAATTGAATTCTTGTGTCATTGTTGTTCTTGAGTTGGAAACAATATTATAATAATTTGTTATTCTTTCTGTATTAATCAGCTTAAATGATAATGTTGGAAGTTCGCGAGTGATTAATAAGACTTTATTATGTGTTTCCAAGTTTTAAATATTCCTTTTTGCGTTTTTGCTTGTCGATCGCTGGAAGTTTTCTGAAAGGAAAATGATACTAAATTGGTTCCAACCAGTGTCCTTCCGTCCCAATTTAAGTGTTTCCTACGATTTTGTGTGCTATTTCAAATTATTAATAAAGTCTAATAAAGTGCATGAGAAAATCTAATTACATGAAGATTGAACAAATGAGAAGCTAGCAATCCTTTGTGGACCTTTGTTGCCTTGGATTGCCTCCATTTAACTTCAACTTGAACTGTTCAAGAACGGCAAAAAATAATCACATATCTTTTGTTTTCTATTTCATTTTTTAACTCACAAACTCAAGATCTAAACCTATCAGATGCCCTTGTTCTTGCGTTTGGTGGCCTCCAAGTTTTCAATTTTTTGGGCCCACCCCGTGTTTGTAGTAAGGAGACCCGGACCGTTCATCTGATATATATATTTGCAAAGAGAATTTCATGTCAGAAATTAACTCGGTCATGCATCAATATTTAAATGAACAAGTCGAATTTGTGCAGTAGCTAAAAATTTAGCTCGCGAGCACAACATTAAATATGGTCTTGAAATGTCTTATTTTTTTTATTTCTAGTATACAAAAATAATATAAAGAAATGAATTTAGTACTTAAAACGTAAAATTTGCTGCAATATGTAGAAGGGAATGGGTCTTTATATAAAACAAATAAGTTGAAAGATCTTTTTTGGAAAATTGCCAAAGACAATAGGGGATGTAAGTAAATAATACGAAAGGGGACATACGTATAATTCTGAGGATTCAAATTGTCATGAACATTATACTATAGGGGTAGAAGTAAAATTAATGAAAAGTGTAGTGTGGGCACATGCCAGTCATGCAGTGCATCCGCCGCTGTTTGCGCACAAAAAGAAACAAAAATGATTTCAAACTTCAACACTCTGTTTTTTTCTTGCACAAATGAGTTAGGTCTTTCTGATCAACTTCTTCTTTTTCATGAAAATTAATTTTTGCGAGCTCTACGAGATGATCGGTCCGAAAGATCCTCAAAAGCCCAAGGTGACCCACAAAAGCTGAAAACTGAAAGGAACCTGAGGATCGCAAACTGGAGTTGAATCAGATGCCATTTTGTACTTTGCATTATTTACCAAAACCAGCGCTCATTCACAAATATGTCTGAATGTCATAACAGGTGGCTCACCATCCACAATCAAATCCCTCCCCACTAACAAGGAAATACTTTGTTTATACAGAAAATGAACAAAAAATCAGGGAAACAGGTGGAGCTCGCACAAAAAACACATTCAATGACCCTCTTATCCATATCTCAGTCTACAAATTAACTTCTTCCTCAACTTCTTCACATGCTGGCATTTGGCAGTGGAAACCTCCAAAGCACCCCTTTGTCTCTACCACCTCCTCCTCCCCACCCGCACCCGCACCCATATATAAATGCTCTCGCTCTCTCTCTCTCTCTCTCAAGAGAATGTCATTCAACTTCTTGAAGCTTCTCTCACATCATCCTCCACCTCTTCATCACCACCAACAGAGCTTTTAAACAATGGCTGCTTCCCTTTCATATTCCACAGCTGCCTTGTGTTTGTCAATCCTTATGCTACTTGCTTCTTCAGTGGTTCCTTCAGCTGCTAGCTTCAACCAAGACTTCGACGTCACTTGGGGTGACAGTCGAGCCAAGATACTCAACAACGGCGACCTTCTTACTCTCTCTCTTGACAAAACATCCGGTTCGGGGTTTCAATCAAAGAACGAATATTTATTTGGGAAGATTGACATGCGGCTCAAGCTCGTCCCTGGAAACTCTGCTGGCACAGTTACGGCCTACTACGTATGTATTTCCGTCCATACAAGGTTTTCACATGTTCTATTTTTCCATATTGTCTCATGATGTATCATGCTCACCCGGGGATACGTGTGCTTGTATTGCAGTTATCATCACAAGGATCAACCCACGATGAGATAGACTTTGAATTCTTGGGGAACTTGAGTGGTGATCCTTATACTCTTCACACGAACGTGTACAGTCAAGGAAAGGGTGACAGGGAACAGCAGTTTCGGCTTTGGTTCGACCCTTCTGCCAATTTCCACACCTTCTCCATCCTATGGAACCCCAAAGGAATTGTGTAAGCACCCATGCACTATTTCATAAATGCTATGCACAAAAAGAAAAAGAAGATACTCAGAAAAGTACCAAGCAAGCTTATTACTAGTATACATTCTAGATTCAACATACCTGGTCTGTTTAGCAGCAAAATAAATCTGGTGCACGTATTGATGGGCAGCATTCAGGGGCGGAGCCAGGATTTTCGATAAGTGGGGTCGAAAATTTGAACCATGTATGATTCACTTTTTCTAGTTGCTAATTCAAAGAAAACAATTAGATTAGGTTAATCAAAAAATAGATATATATTAACAACAAAATGTAGCTTCGATTCACAATTGACCTCGATGACTTTTCATACTTTGAAAACGATGGATACGATGGATGATAACCTCAAAATATCTTTATCATGCATCCATTTGATTACACATACGATTTCGAAGCCTGCTCTTTACAATCTTCATAGCGGAAAATGCTCTCTCTACGATGAAGAATCTCCAGAAAGACAGAAACGTAGGAAACCTAGTTTTTTCTGAAAGGCAGAAACCGACGTTTGGGGATTTTGTAGGTGGTGATTCTATTTTGACCCCTCTTTTCCCCAAGTACAAAACCCTTATATGGGTTGGGGCGAAAATAAATTTTAAAATGGGGTCAAATGAGTAAAAATGAGGTGAAAATTATACACATCTCTAAGAAAATTTGGGAGACAGTGGGGTCAGCTGCCTCCCCTTGTCTCTTACTGCCTCTGCCCTTGGCAGCATTACTTCTACTAGTTCTTTACATCTCTGAGCTGTGATTTAGCTGTTGTTGGCCATGTTTCTGTTGATATACATTGTCTCATAAAGAGGGTTTTATTGTAATCCTTTGTTTCAGTTTCTCCGTGGATGGAACCCCGGTTCGGGAGTTCAAGAACATGGAGTCAATTGGCGTTCCATACCCAAAGAACCAGCCGATGAAGATATACTCCAGCATTTGGAATGCTGACCAGTGGGCGACTAGAGGGGGACTCGTCAAGACAGACTGGACTCAAGCTCCCTTTACCACTTCATATGCAAATTTCAAATCTGACGCTTGCATTTGGTCTTCTGGGACATCGTCTTGTGGTGGTTCCTTGGCCTCCGGAGGCAACACATGGATGTCGCAAGAGCTGGATGCCACAGGCATAGAGCGGATGAAATGGGTGCACAACAACCACATGATCTACAACTATTGTACCGATGCTAAACGATTTCCCCAAGGATTCCCTCCAGAATGCAAAGCCACAGCATCCTGAAGATAAAATCACACATATATCAGTCCCCTCACTCTTGTAATTAGTGTCCTAGTTAAGGTTTATGAAAATAAACAGCTACCAGTTTGCATTAGAAAGAAGGAAGGTTTTAGTCCATACTGAGTATAATTTTACCCTATTTTTCTTTCAACTAGCCAAATGACGAAGACAGTCGAGTTACCAATGGACTGAACTTTTAAACACTAGAAACAGAGAAGCATAACAATCTAAATGCATCAGAATTGTGTCTTGTCTCACTTTCCTTGACAGATGCCGTGTACCATCTTAAACACGGCAATAACGGCAAAACTACGCTTTGGCGTACCGTGATCCCTTTCTCATTGCTCCTACAGAATGATCTGCATTTCAGGTAACATACCCCCAACCCTAATTACTCAAAATGTATATAAGCAACAAATAACTAAATCAAAGCAAAGAGTCTTTTTGTCTACTTGGCCTCTCCCTGTGAGTCTGTGACTTGCTATTTAGGAAAGAGGAAAAGTACTTCCATACTTTTACTCTCCCTCCTTTGCCAATTTGACCAGCAAACCAGTTACCAAAGTTTGGCCTGTCGAAATGAAATCCTCGTTCTGCCCAGGCAACATTGACTGGACTATTCGATGTCATCATGCTTTTCTTCATTAGTGGGACTCCATTTATTATGAATTCCCTGCTTTTCTTTAAGGTTTCAATTGATTTGACAATCACTATGATTCTTTTTTTTTTTTTTGATCGGCGCAATCACTATGATTCTTGCAACAACATTCAGTGCATCTGCTGGTGACTTCTGTAAATATATTGACATCATTAGGAGAGATGATTGTGCTAAATGCTAAAAAGACAATCAACAGTGGCAAGTTTCATTGTCTCATTCCCTTAGCTGCGATAAAAAAACAAATCTGTCGACAGAAAGTTATGGAACTACCATTACAGTCCTTCATGCATCTAACCCTACATACTAGTACAGGAACCCCGGGTTCCTTGCTCTACTTGTATAAGTTTATCATTGCTTGGTGCAATAAACTAATCTTAGGAAACTTTACTGATGATCCCTTCATTTTTCTGAAAATAATGAGCAAATTAAAGGCATAAAGGGCAACAACTTTACCTGTGGTTCGACCATGCGTCTGATTTCCACACCCATTCTATCTGTTGAAAGTCCCAAAAGCATTATTGAAGTCTTCATCCGAGTGTTGGACTTTCCATTGACCTAAATTGTAGTTTTTCCTTCGATGTAAATATCGGCCTGTTCGTAATACGAATAACAAGAATGCAGTCCTTAATATTCCATTTCTGCAGAATCGGCAATAACAAAGGAGAAAAAGAGGCATTCCAGCGAAACCAATTCTTTTGTAAGCTTAGCCATAAGGCCCATAACCATTACAGCCGCAGGAGTTCCGGCAGCAGTCATTATAAAAAAAATTGATTTGCATGCTATGGTCTAACTCCTCATACAGTTTATCCGAATGCGAACAGGATATCCTTGCCTTTTCAATTAAAGTAATGCCATGAACCGCAAAAAAATTACAGTTACATAACTGAAAACACAATGCTCTTCCAGCCTAATGATGCCCTAGTAGGCAAATGATGCAAGTGAATCAGATATTCCTGAGCAGAATACTGAACTCGCTCTTGGAACAATTGACCATTTACACAAGGCAGAAACTAAACAAAACTAAAGCCCCTGAAGTAGGGAAAGGTAGAACTTCAAAACGGATGGGGAATTTTGCAGTTAGAATTAGAGCAAACCGAACATTGTTCACTATATGATCAGTAATAAGAGACTTGAAAAACCAAACATGGGGTTAGGAGCAGAATTAAACCTTCATATGTTACCATAGGTATCAATTACACTTGATTGTCATGTTTGAAACTGAAGATACATGTTGCTTTAAGATTTAACATTACATAATAGCATCGCTTGGAGAGGTGAAACAGCTTGAACACAACAGTAGAGCCCCAAGATTACTTTCTCCATGCTTCGATGATAACAAGTCATATCCCCTCTATTGAGATGTAAATGATGAACAAGGCTGTAGACCGATGATGTGTAGATTTTCAAAGCCACATTGAAGAAGAGCAAAAACTGATCACATCTCCAGAAATCCCTCGGATGTTGAAGAATATGATTGCAAACAAACCCCAAACTCAGCACCAAGCTGTGCATCCACCATCCCATAGTTATTGACAAATACTTTGGCCCTAAAAGCGTATAGACCAAGTCATACTGCATCATGGTAACTATCTTTCCCCTCAAATATCAGCCGACTAAAGGTTCCATGTAAACTATGTACCAACCTTTAAAGCTAAACATCTAACAAAAGACTTATTCATATGTGCAATGTAAGTTCTAAAATGAGTTAATATCCCAAAAAAACAAGGGCTAAACTTCAAATAGAGTCTCATCATATGGAAAAGCTTTATAGCATGATGAAGAATGTGGCAAATTGCAAAGCACCTTTGGGGTCTGGTTCTTAATATCATAGGAGAACAGTTTACCAGACACTTCTACCACAAAAAAAGACTCATCTTCACTTTCTCCTCTGCCCAGAAATACCAAAGAAAATGCAGAACTGACGTAGTATGAAGACGTCTCCGACAATAAAAATATCCCTCGATTGAGATCACAACAGAATACAGAAACCCACCCAGAGAAGTCTTTTTTCATCTCAAAAACATGGAATAGATTATCGTCGGCTTTGTCATTTACAACAACCTGCAAATGTCCTCTTGACTCCCCAAAATAGGCAACTTTCTCTTCCCCACAACTCAAGGGCAACGGCACAATCCTAAGGCCTCCTCCCTCAACGTCGAAACAAACGAGCTCCCTATTACTAATCCAATGCACTCCACCATTCCAGAACACTCCATTCTCAAACAGCACTTCATCAGGTACCGTAAATGGCCCCATCAACTCACCCCACAACCCTACCTCGGACCGAAAAACTGCGATTCGCACCTTATAATTAAAAGCAGCAGCATTCCATTCCCAGACACAAACTACACTATAATGAGGTGACACCAGAGGATCAAACGCCACATAAACACCCACCAAAGTAATATTCAATTCACTCCAGGGTCTAGTAGATTTATCAATCTTGTAATTACAGAGTTTGTGGTGGACCCTAGAATCACCATTGGGCATCGTACAATCGTAGACTACACCCAGTAAAGGAATCCTAGTAAAACGTTTGATAGTGGGGTTACAAACGTAGTACCTTAGGATAGAATCCCCCGTAGTTTCATCTAACTTGGAATAGCAAAACAACCCATTGCAAGAATCCAAGATGGTGGTACCTGGGTGGACGAGGGACCTGAAATGAGGGCCCTGGAGGTGGCAGCCGTCGAAGGGCACGAAGGAGAATTCTGGGTCGGCGTTGGGGGTGCGGAGGAAGAGGGCGGAGGCGGGTTTGCGACGACGGCGGCGGGCATGGAGGAGTGGGAATTGGGTCTGGGAGATGAGAGAGAGCCAGTGCTTGCTCACGGATTTGAACTGGGTGAGGGGCTTAGCGGGTAGGCGGGCTAAGATCTCTGTTAGGAGATCGTCGTTTCCGGCAACAGCGTCGGCGGCGGAGGGGGGAGTGGTGTTGGTGCTGCAACCGCTTTGGCGTGCCATTCTTGGAATCAAATGCAGGGCTGTAAAGACGGGAGCTATAGACAAGGGCTTATGTTCTACAGTATGAATCGTTAACCTAATGTAATGTTTACTTAAGTCCTCCTTTTTTTCTTTTTCTTTTTCTTTTTTTAAGGTGATATACATCTTCATAGGGTTAATAGCGTTCAACCCGTTCTATGCACGGGCAAAACCAACTTATTTGAGCGTTGTGCCCGTTTGATGTACATGACAATTAATAAAAGTAGGTTCGAACGGGCATAACGCTAGAATGAGTTGGTTTTGCCCGTGCATAGAA
>JAOTQK010000001.1:479642-515473 GCA_025642025.1 Rhododendron ferrugineum
GCCAAGGGTATTTTTGTCCGAAATAATATGGGTCAGGAATTCATTCTAAAAATATAAATTTTATTGAAAATGGACGTATACACAAAAAGTTAAAAAGAATGGGCAAAATAGTAAAATTGCATGGAAAGTCAAGAAAAATGACTGAAGGAAAGAAAAAATATTTTTGTTAGGACTGTTTGAAATCCGAAGCAAGAAAACGGGGCCGGCCTCTAAATTCCCCTTTATTAAATGACTAAGCTCGGCCCGTTAAGGGCTCGGCTCAGTAAGGTTCGAGCCGAGCTCGAGCTCGAGTTTTTGGCTCGTTAAGTAAACGAGTCGAGCTCAAGCTCGCCAAAACTCGGCTCGGCTCTGCTCGTTTACACCCCTACATAGAAAAGAAAGAATCGTGATCTTTCATCAAATCTTATACTTTACATAGAAAAGAAAGAATACGTTTACCAATTTCTCTGTTTTCTCGCGATACCCATGTAACCCATCCATCCAAATGGACTGTAACCGTTGTACGTGTTCTTTGTGTATGCAGTAGTTTTGGTCTTTGGTTTTTTACTATGCCGTGAGCCCTGGGCCCATCTTTGTGATCGGGGAAGAAGACACTGGCGTGTAAGCTATGAAAATTGCGGTTGTGGCCACCAATCAATGAGGCGGAACGGAGTTGGATTTATATTCTCCATTCCGGTCCCGTTTTTCATTGGGATAGAGTCAGAGCGGGAAAAATTGGAATTCAAGGCCGAAAATAACCAAGTTTTCATTCACCGTTATAATTTGCACTTACTTTGTTCTCTTTGGAAGCTTTTGACAAGAAAATGAAATTTAATGAGTGTTGGGAGTTAGTAAAAGAATAAGAAATAAAGTGATTTCTTTATTATTTGATGTTTTATGTTATTATATTTAAACATAATGAAATCTGCCGAGCATTAAAAAAAACAGATTGAAATCTACAGAGAAAAATATAAAAATAAAACACATAGCATCTCTATCACGTTCCCTTATAGGATCAGGGAATATCTGCTCATATCTATCAACAAGGGACCTTAAGAAGCTTTTCGTCTTGAATTAGATTCTCACTCACATTTCTATCGATTCCTTTGTTGGACAAGTTTATGAAGCTTCGCCGCAATTTTAAGTGTTCCTCACCATAGTAGACAGGAGAATAGGTCATCCAAATTAGTCGGTGCATTGGGTTTGATACTGAATTATAACAACAACAACAACAACAAAAAAGGCTATGGAAATTAGAAGTTGTGACCCTAAGGAGGATAGCGAGGTCTACTTCAATCAGCAAAAGGCGACCAATATCCAACCCTTTGAAACCCAAGCCAAACTCATAACTAGGGCTATAAACGAATCAAGTAGCTTGCGAACTTGGCTCGGCTTGGTTCGTTTAGTAAATGAGCCGAGCTTGAGCTCGAGTTTTCAGCTTGTTTAGTAAACTCTCGGCTTGTTCGACAAAAACTCGGCTCGTTAAGGGTGGTTAGGCTCAATTAAAGAGGCTCATTTAGTAAATGACTCAGATCGGCTCATTAAAGCTCGAGCTCGAATTTTTGGCTCGTTTACAGCTCTACTCATAACCCATGCCCTTTCAAACCCAACCCCCAAATCAAGCTCGAGCTCGAATTTTTGGCTCGTTTACGGCCCTACTCATAACCCATGCCCTTTCAAACCCAACTCCCAATCCAACTCAAGTTTGATCCAACTAAGATCTAATCCGTTGTTAAAAACCCAACCCAGCACCTGTTTCCAACTTTAAGTCCAGCAGAAGCCTAACCCAAAGAACAGCCCAGACATAATAAAATTTTTTAAAAATGGAGTACAGAAGGGCCTCTAGCCCAAGTCAATTCCTTGCATAACTACAAATCGCTGCGACCCAATGAGCCCACCTTATCGTAAAGAAACAAAAAAAAAATTAAAAAGAAAAGAAAAGAAGAACTTCTATTTTTCATTTATTTTAGATTGATTACTACTTTATCAATGCGTAGAGCTAATAAACGAGCCGGACAAGTCAATCAATAGATTATTCAGTTGTCATTTGAAAATTTATCGAATTGAAAACTTATCGAGTTTTGGATAAATTTTCAAAAGTATGTTTGAAAGTGGTTAATTTATTAGTCAAATCGAGATGACAACGAGACGGGTTTGAATCGACAGTATGCCTTCGTAACCTATTCCGAAAGCTCCATGCATGCTCACCTTTGGATCCATACCCATATTCATATCCAGTCGACGTTGCTGAGTAAGTCAATAGAACCACACTCCAATTATGGGACAAGTAAAACAGGTATACCCAATATTCAACAAGACATCTCATAATGAGAGAAATACTCAAAAGAAGTAAGTGATTATGAAGAAGTGATGAAGTGCTTATTTATTTTGATTGGTCACTTACTCTAAGAACCTTTATCGATCAAAAAGTCTACGCACACATACATTGAGGCTCAAGTTCGATTCATTTAGGAGACGAATCGAACCTAAATGACCCTTTTCGAACAGTTCACGAACGACTCAGTTCATTTACAACCCTACGTGTTGTAGATTGCTCAAGTTTACATTGTGGTAAATCTGAAAAATCTAATTAATTCAAACTATATGAGCAAATTTTAAAAATTAAATTATGTAACTTTGGTGTTCCGGTTTCTAGAAAAAAAAAACTTTTAGAAAAGGAAGGTAATTTCAAGATCAAAAATTATGTGTTTACGCAAATAATTTTCTTACCAATATGGATCTTGTTTGATAAATCTCATTGAGTCTTTTATACGGTGCAAAAAAAAATTAAAAAATTATTTTTCATTTTCATTATATTTGAATTTGAAAATTGAAGAAAAAGAACTTTTAAAAAAGAAGGAAAACTGGAACGACATTAGTGTACAGGGCGGAAGCGGGTCATTACAGCATTAAACAAACAGACGGCAAAACTATGTATGTATTTTAGTTTAACCTCATTGAAATTTACAATAAATGCAAAAGCATAACTAAAGTTTTGTATGTGTAGCTATGCCTACCTGATGCTGATGGTGACAAGCTCCTTAGTACCTCCAAAGAAGGTAGCAGCAATCAACCTTGAGATTTATGCTACCTTCTTTGGAGATACTGAAGACCTTGTCACCATCACCATCAGGTAGGCATATCTACACATACAAAACTTTAGTTATGCTTTTGCATTTATTGTAAATTTCAATGAAGTTAAACTAAAATACATACATAGTTTTGCCGTCTATTTGTTTAATGTTGTAATGACTCTTTTCCGCTCTGTACAATATTATCCACTTTGAACACCAAAACCTTATCAGATTTACACTTCACCAAACGATGTGGGACCACCCCCGATTGACCCCTCTGGTCACTGATTAGACAGCCCCGCACGGATCCCAACACGTCTGTGGGCACGTGCCCCAAAAATCCTGGGCGATCTTTGTTTGTAAAATGGGGTGCCCTCTTTGAAAATGCGCAGCGAAACGCTTCGATTCAGAGTCGCCACTCGGGTTTTGCAGAATGCACCCAAGGAACCGAACTTGAAACGCTTGGTTACGTTTTGATTTGATTTTGAAAAAGGCTTGTAAACTGGACCGTCGTCACCTTCGATATCTGAGGTTCGGGAGCCAGGTTACGAGAGGGGAAGGGTTTTATGGCATCCCACTCGCCCAATCCGGAGATTGGTCTCTACTCAGGTATTTTTGTAAAATAATTTGCATTTCTCTCTTTTTGATCATTTTTAACCATTTAGGGCGGGGAACAGTTAATGGGGGATTAAAACTGTAACACGTTGCATTTATGTGATAAAAAGTGATGGATGTTTGATGAGCAATGAATATTAGATCGAAAACAAGCTACTGTGAGCATTTTGGACAAACTAGAGCACGCTGACTGTAAAATGGTACACACAAGAGCAAACCTGCATGCACTGGCCAGACCACTACATGCAGTCATGATCTGCGTGCGCCACCTAAAGACTGGCGTGCGCCGGTGAAACCAAACCCACAGCTTCTGTTTTCAACCCTCTGGGCTCTGGAATGGACCAGCGCACACCCAGGACAAACCACGCAGTTTAATATAAACAAAATATACAATTACAGATAGCAAGAGTAAATTTAAAGGAACAAAATGGACTATACACCCCATAAACAGTGTGGGGATTGAAACATGGGGCCTGGGGCCAGTTGCCATGTAAGGGCCAGCCACTGGTCAAGATACTACTGGCGCACGCTGGTAATGAGAACCGCACGCCAGTGAACATTGCTTAATCAGTGCTTGACTTTGCATCATCTGGGCTCTGGAACACGATCAGAAGACCCCCAGGGACATTCCAAAGCAGCAAAAATGAATAATGAACACCACAGATAAACAGTTCTAAAAGACAGAAGGTAAAAGTTCAATTTTAGCATGCTGCAGGGTGATCAGATCATAAAGAAAACAAAATGGGGATGATCAGTGATTCCCACGCCAGTTTTGCCACGCAGCCATTACTGCGTTCGGCTTATACTACTGGCGTGCGCCACATATCACCCCACACGGTTTTTGAAACCTTGCCAGCATTAGGGCCAGGACTGGTATAGATTACCAGCCTTGACCCTGCTAGCCCCCCCTCAGGGTCCAGAACAGGTGACAGAAATTAAAGGTGGTATACCTTTCTCTTGAACTTGGAAGTGAGTTTTGAGCTTTGCACTTGAGTTTTGAGAGGTGGATGATGAATATGGTATGTATTGTGGGCTGTGAATGGGCTGTCACCTTGCTTACCCTTTCAATGAATGGGAAAAGAACAAAGAAAGCAAAAGACTAGAGAGAAAGAAGGCTTGGAGCTTTTATGAGTGTTAATGGAGTGTAACCCCTTGCAAATGAATGCAAGGGGGTATTTATGGAGGAGAGGGTGACTGAGATCAGTTGAGGCCTAAGGGCATGTTTGGTTGCTTAAGCCAAGGAGGAGCCTCCCATGCATTAAATGCATGGGACTAGTTGATGGGGGTGTAGGAGAGAGAGGGGGACGGGCCTGGACGAAGTAATCATCAGGGGCACTATAGCCTACGTTAGGGTGGCCCAAAAGTCCCGCGCAAACGGCTTGGATAAAGTTGATTTGACTGGGTTTGACTGGCGTGCGCCAGTAGAAATTGATCCAGTGGTTGATGATTGACACGTGGCAGATCACTAGCGCACGCCAGTGCATCACTAGCGTATGCCAGTAGGGTTTTGCTGACGGCATTTGGTTCTGACTCGGAGGGTTTGAAAAGGGTTTGGATGAGGTTCGGGACGCTCAAAGCTCAAACGCACTGACAACCTCGGGATGTTCTTGACCTTACTCATCATTGTGGAATCAAAGACTGTAAGTAAACTAATCCAGACAGTCCAGAATTGGGTGTCTACAACGTCACAAATGTATTTTCCCAGAGATGATCTTGGCTCTTCCTGCTGTAAATTAAAAGAAAAAGCAGAGGTTAGTCTAGGATGGATATTAAGTCTTCCATTGACTCATAATTGTCACTCACATTGATTGTAAATTTCAAGACGAGAATGGATATACTAACTCTTTTAACTCACACATCGGGATAATAAGATGGTGCCGAGAGCATAGAAGACAGTCCTTCGAAGTAATCAGAACCAGCTAGACGGGGGATTAAGAGGTGTCCTTCATACCCGCATCTAGGGCCCCACGAGTTCCTCATGAGCCATATTGGCTCCCCATCCCAAAACCCAAACCCGGCAAGGACCATCGCATGGCCTTAAGAAGTTTTGGGTTATAAATTCAGGGTGGGTAGTAAATACCATACAACATGTTGATTTTTGTGTTAGTGCAATTATTAGGTTGTATATTTAGAAAACTTGGTTTTTGATTAGGAGGCTTGGTTCTTCTTACCCTTTTATATCTACGCCATGATTGTGCATGTATATGCAATGGTTACTACTGGCGGGTGGATTACAGCTTGCTGCAGGAGGTCCTCCCTATTCGCGGGAACCCTTCCAAAGCCATCTCTTTTCACAATCCGCCTTAAATGTTGTTTTAAAAAAGCATTAATACATAATAATCAGGAAAAAACAAACAAATTAAAAGAAAGGTTTCTAGCAATATAGCACAAACACAGATACGGACATGGACACGGGGCCATGTCAGAGCCATGTCCATTTTTTTAGAAATCACGTGTCCTGTGTCCATATCCGTGCTACATAGCTAGAAACCTTTCTTTGTACATTTCTTCCCGATTATTATGTATTAATGCCTTTTTAAAACAACATTTAAGGCAGATATTGAAGGGGATGGCTTTGGAAGGGTTCCCGCGCATAGGGAGTACCTCCTGCAGCAAACTGTAATCCACCAGCCAGTAGTAACTCCCTTGCATATTCATACACAATCATGGCGTAGATACACAAAAGGGTAAGAAGAACCAAATCTCCTAGTCTAAAATCAAGTTTTCTAAATATCAACTTAATTATTGCACTAACACAAAATCAACATGTTGTCGGGTATTTACCGCCCACCCTGAATCTATAACCCAAAACTTCTTCAAGACCACGCGGTGGTCCTTGTCGGGTTTGGGTTTTGGGATGGGGAGCCAATATGGCTCGTGAGGAACTCGTGGGGGCCCTAAATGGGGGTATGAAGGACACTCCTAATCCCCGTTTGGTTGGTTGTGATTACTTCGGAGGACCGTATTCTATGCTATCGGCATCATCTTATTATTCCATTATGTGACTTAAAAGAGTTAATATATCCATTATTGTCTTGAAATTTACAATCAATGTGAGTGACAATTATCAGTCAATGCAAGACTTAATATCCATCCTAGACCAACCTCTACATTTTCTTTTACAGCAGGAACAGCCAAGATCAACTATGGGATTGCTTGTTTGGGGGATTTGGGGGTGGGTGGACTAGAGATATGATGTAAAAAGAAATTGCCTATATCCTATACTTTTTTGTTGGAAACATTTTACTTACCATCAAACAATATAGGTCTTCCACTTCTAGCTTTTTACTACAAGAAATTAATTTAACTCAAACAATTAATTGTGGTGTGCGTAAGGTGCATGATCCAAACACACAAAGTTATAGACAAAATTCAACAAAAAAAGAAGAAGTTATAGACAAAATAATACGTAAGAAGTGAAAAGACGACAGGGAATATTTTAAACCCTGTCATTGAGTTGAGTTAAAATTCTTTCCAACTTAGGTGGAAACCACGCATTGCGAGCCCCACCGTGCATTTTTTCCAGTAATCTGAACCATTTATCTTGTATGGCCCACGGAGTAGTACATTCACACACAAAATTATGTTTAACGGATATCGATAGGTACATCAAAAATTAAATTTTCGTTCATTAAATAGACGGCTATGGATAGTTTAATTTTAAACTCATCCACCGTCGATTTTTAAACCAAACTTAGCCATACAAGATGTACGGTTCAAATTATTGCAATATACTCACGGTGGAGCCCACAATTAGTGGTGGTGGAAACCCCATGATTTTCACCTAAGGTGGATAGAATTTACGGTCCATTGAGTTAGACCATCCTAATCACGCAGTTGACCTCTTATTCAATTGTAACACAATCCCCCCAATGGAATCGAGCAGATAATGAGGTGGTAACAACCAGAACAATCATTAATCATCCCAAAACGATATTTCAGGGACATTGCAACAAACTTGTTACTTAGGTGAGTTTTCCATAAAAACCATGTTGATAGTTTATGGTATTTAGACAAGTTTATATTATTTGGACTTTCAGTTAATGTATGTGAAGAGAATGACATGTTTCGAAAGTCGTATTTTTTGTGGGTTTTAGACCGCTTAGTTCGTTTAGACAATATGAAAAACTAAGCCTTATTCAAAGAGAGAGAGCTGTGTTGGGACTTTTTCCCTAAATCAACTCACTTGCAAACGGAAGCGTAATCATAAAATTTGGCACAAAAAGAACACGCAATATAAGTGGTTCGGCTTCAATGCCTACTCCACAGGATAGAGAAATTTCCACCATCACCAAGATTTACAATGGGTTTACAAAGAAATCAAAGATCTCATAAACACCATATCCAACAAACTACAATCAAAGTGGAAAGATCTTACCCAAAAATCTCCAACGCAACTGAAACAGAGGGCACCAACCAGAGCAAATCAGCCCACAAAGAAACACAAAGGCTGCTGCAAATTGCTTGAACGGAGAGAGGAAAGTGGCTGCCTTGATCTTCCCCTCTCTCGGTTTATTTTTTCCAGGAGACAAACCTTATATTTGCTTCCAAGAGAAGCTTTTACCCACAAAGTCATGTGCCAACCATGTGCCATAAAAATGTAGACTAGGGTTGTACACAGTCCAGATTGATTCAGTTCTCTAGAAAATCTCTAGAAAATCAGTAACCGGATCATTTCAAATGGTTCTAGAAAATTGGGAACTAGAACCTACCAATATATGCATGAAACCTAACCAAAACCAAACCGCAAGACCGGTCCGGTTTTGGTTCGGTTCCGACTCTATCCAATAAACATTCAAACGCTTATTCACAAAATACGAACTCATAAAATTAAAGAAATAGGAAGATAATATGCTAGAATATGAAATGAAGGAAGAAAATAAAAGCTTTCCAAACAAATGAGATTTCATCTCTAAATAAATTAAGTTTAGCAAGGAAAAAAGATTAACTTACAAAATTCAAATACATATTTAATTACGCATATGTATTTCTATATTTGTCTTAGTTTCAAACGGTCCGGTTCGGTTCTAATCACGGTTCATTAATTGAGAACCAGTAACCGAACTAAAATTAAAGGTTCTTATTTTTTTGGAACCATAACCTGACCGTAGAACCACAGAACCGGATCAAATAAGACGGTTCGGTTTGGATCAGACAGGTTTTACGGTTTAGACGATTTTCTTGAACACCCCTAGTAGAAACTTCAAAAAAAACACTAGCCCACTAATTTATCTTCTTTTTTTTGGGCCAAACACTATTGGGTTATTTTGATGGGGGAAAACCCAACACTCTGGTCAACTGGGTAACGCCGTTGATTTTTTCCTTCTCCTGTTTGTACAACAAATTTTTTTAATTTTCTTGTAGCGTGCGCTTTTGAGATGCATTTCTCTGATTTTCTCAATAAGCAACAAACTTGTTACTTATGAGAGAGAGTGTGCGTGCATGTCTAGCCATTGACCTCGTAATCGGCAACTAACTACATTTTTTTCAACCCCTAAATTTAAATTTTGGTTCCGTCCCGTACTTTAATTGGTGAAGGATTAATGAAACACAAAGAAAGCGGGAAACATAATATGAGTGTATCACATGCCAAGGGCGTACAATTTAGATTTTTCTCCCTCGCTAGCTCCTAAGTTTAAGGTTCACAAGTTCTTACGTATTACTATCAATTTTTGTTAGGGCAGTTCACACAATACTTTTTCTCGGCTTTAATCTAACCTCTAATAGTGGATGTTAGAATAGGTCCCCTAAAAATTAATCAAGATATGTGTAAGTTGATGCACACACTCTGACTTATAAAAAAGTATGAATGCATAAGAAGCTGAACAAAATTAAGAGTACATTAAAAACCTAACATTACTTGAGTTAGACTATCCTAATCATGCGGTTGATCACATATTCAATTGGAATTAGGGGATCAGGTCCTCTAGAAATTAGTCAAGATGTAGCGTGAGTTGATATACACACTCCAACCATAAAAGATATGAATGCGTAAGAAGCTGAACAAAATAAAGGGATATTAAAAACCTACCATTGAGTTTTTTTAGACTACTCTAATCATCCTGGGGTTGACCTCATATTCAATTGGTACTGGGGGCATTATGAACCCTAAATGGGAGATGATAACGAAGGTGGCCTGTAACAATCTCTGTAACATCCATGAATCGTCCAAAAACATACTTAACGGTGCTATGACATTTCAACTACTTGTAATTATTAGTATGGGCAAATTACCAAAATCACTCCAAGGTTTTTACAAAGTATTCCTTGTCACATAACAAATTATCCCCTGTCGTGATGTAGCCGCTAGGAAATTCGTCGGAATATGTCTGACATTATTAAATCTTAATTACAATGGACCACACTATCCTTTTGTAAAACCTTCCATAAGCTACAAAAGGACTTCTAATTAATTAATAACCACGGTTACGTTTTTTCTGCTTTTTCCTTACGGGTTTTGTGATGTAGTTGAGTTCTATGATCTAGCTAAATGGCATGTGTTATCCATGCACACAACGTTCTCTACCTGAGGTGTTCGTCAACTGGTTGGCTATTGGACGTCGGTTTCTGTTGAAAAACTCATCACTAGTGAAAGCACTATTGCAATTGTTTGTCTACAATTTGCATGCGCATCTCCCGACATGGTCTCGCCTTATCAATGTTCGCTTGTGTATCATTTGTTTCATCCCCACGTTTCTTTTTTATGTTGTCATGTTATCGATGCTCTCTTTTGTGTGATGTAGGTATCATATTCATTATTTGTTCTCTAATAGCTGCACACAATCGTTTGTAATCTTGGTGTGATTCATGCCACTTTCCAACAAAAAAAATAAATGTTACTTCGAAATTTCCTAAAAAGTATTATGAATTTTAAGCTATTCAAAAAGATGCATATCATACCCCTTAAATGAGAGTTCATATTATAGCAGAGGCTGTTCGGCTAAATAAGCCAAGTGGCTTTTTTTTGTCCTTATTCAAATTTTTTTTGTATCACTTAGCTTATCATCATTTTTTGGGGATTATTGCATCCTCTCATGACAAGAGGAATCTAAAAAGTAAAAAATTTTGATCGAAATTCAATTTTTTTTGAATAAAGACGAAAAAATTGGCTTATTTTCGTCTTTATTCAAGAAAAAATGGCTTATTTGGCTCATTTTTTGCGGGAAAGTCGGGTGGCTTTTTTGTTCAAACAACCAGTAGTTCTTTAAAGTGAAAAAGAGATTCAATAATAGCTGGCATAATCATTATCAATTAATCTTTTAATCCCTTTCCCTGCTTATCTTATTAATTGCAACATTGGTCAAGCTTTAATACCGGATTAATCTATGTGTTTTTTTTCACCTGTCCAACTAGCCAATAATGTTGTCCGTTGGCTGATAACAAATCTCTCTCAACGAACTGGTCCCATCCTATGACTAGGAATCATGCCAACCCCATGTGACTGAAATTAATGAATTGTATTTGTAATTAATGTTACTACATATTCTAACTAACTGGCCGGAGTACTTAAAATCAATTTCAGGGTAGAAGATCATAATCAAATACTGAGAAATGCTAAACAAATTACAACTTGTAACAAACTTTTTTGAATTGTTATGCAAAAAAGACTTTTAAAACTAGAAAACGGTTTGGGGTTCAATATCATGACAACTCATTTAAAAAAAAAAAAAAGTTTTCCGAATTTGTTGGTTTGGACTTAATACCTGTTGTGAAGTACCGGCACCTCTAAGTGGTTGACATGCACGCTAAAGGAGACGCCGCGATCTGTTCATACAATAAACTTGAAGCATGGGGCCTGGGGCACGTAGGGAGTACGCTTGTCTTCAGTGGCGGCTCGGGAAGTTACTTTTCGGATAGTCATTGAAGAATTCAAATGTTATTTAACAATACCTAAAACTCATAAATACGAAACAAAGAGGCTAATCTATTAATATCAATATGTATATAAAAAAAACAAATTAAAATACTTAAACTTTTGTCTAATTGTGCAAATATAGTTAAGTTGGGTGCTCAAACTTTATAGAATGAATGTTCAAAGTAGTGGAGATAACTTGAGATTTATCTAATAATCTTTATGAAAATGAAAGTCAAAGTTGAGAGTATTTGTTTTAGTTAATATCCTCATAGTTGCATCTTGATCATTGATTTGTTTAGTAGAGTTGAACAAGTAACTCAATCTCAACCATCGATTACTCCATGTATTACTAAAAACTTTTGTGTAGTGTAATATAGATATAGATATAGATTAACACCAACTGTTGGACAAAATATATTTCAATCATATAAATATCCAATTAAGTTTAGAGTCTTATTTACCACAAAGTCGGTCTCAAAATTGAATCAAAAGGAGAATTGTGCATTAGATAGTTGACAATCAACACTTAAAAGACCTGTTCCATCCTTATGCCATGAATCTGAATAAAAGATGATGAATGTAGTCCATCTCAATCGATTCGAACTTAAGACTTGATTCGATTTGATTAATTTGTGTGCAACCATATGATCAATTTGATTTTTATGCGAATACTTTAGCTGTTTAGCTATGCAAAGTAAATGACTCCTAGCTAGCTGTAATCACACACACACAAAATAATAATAATAATGAATGACTTCATTCAGAAGGTGATGCGACAAACACTAGGGTAGAATTCACCCATATTTATCGATTTGCAAGGACAAATTTGTACATAAACTTATATACATATGTCTAATCTCATAATCAGCCGATGATCAATCTTAACAGAGCAAAGAAGACAATCCTACGCAGTTTATTCAACTGTTTGTCTTTTATGAGATCGCAAGTTCGAATCTCACAAAAGTAAAATATCACAAACCTTGGATTACTAGAAGATTTCAAAATCACTCAAGGTACAAACAAGCTAGCCGGAACATCCGATTATAGAAAAACAAAACAAAGAAGACAAGCAATGGGGACTTTAGTAGGCCCACAAAAGATGACATGGTTGTCCTAGAAGTTGAATTTGAAACTTTTAATGTTGTGTTTGGAACACTTTTTGAAATTTTTTTTGAAAAAGTAGTAGGGGTAATAAATAAATAGAGATAGAGAGAGAAATGATTGGAAGTAGGAAGAATCTAGAGAGAATCTTTTGAAAAATATTTTTGAAAAAGTGTTCCAAACAAGACATAAAAAAGTAATCAAATTAATGTTAGAATGTCTTTTTCCATTTCTCTCTGTTCCCCAGCCAACATAATAAAAACCCATTAAATTCCCCTCTACATATATGTGTGCTCGATCTTCAACGTTCCCCACACTTTCATTCTATTATCCATTGAATTTTACCAGAAACCCACAACGAAAAAACCTTGATTTATGCCTTCTTCTCTCCTAATGTTGCCACCAATATTGGGATTGCTTCTGCTGGGGTGTTTAACGGCCGCCGGGGCCTCCTTCGGGAATTACTTCCGGGATTTCGACGTAACGTGGGGACAAGACCATGCAAGGTTCCTTCAACATGGACAGGCCTTACAATTATTGCTAGATCAGGATTCGGGATCGTGTATTACATCGAAGAAGGAGTATTTGTATGGAAAGTTCGATATGGAGATCAAGCTTGTTCCTGGAAATTCTGCTGGCACCGTCACTACGTTTTATGTATGTTCGGTTTTTGAATTATATATTGCTTGTTTGGGTTTGATTTGGTATATTGCTTGTTATTTCTTAAGAATTTTGCTATTCATTTATGCCCTTTTTTTTTTTGAAAAAAATATTTTTGAGGAATATTTTCTGTTTTTGGTTCCGAGGAAAAAAATAGAACCCCAAAGGGAGTGTGGGAAATTTTGGTACGGGTATGTTATTATTGTCTAAGGTCTGGTACCCTGATGGTTTTGTTAATTCTCTCTTAAGCCCCCGATTTGAAATCTCCTAGGTGATATCAAGAGATTTGTCCATTCGAGACTTCTTGCGGTTTTAATCTAGCCCGGCCCGATCGACGGAAGACAAAGGGAAAGATTTGTTAAAATTTAAATAATAGTAAAGTTGAGGATATAAATACTAAAGTCTATGGTTTTAGATGAATTAGTGGTAACTTAATATAATATCAAAGTAGGCAATAGATTCTGTATTCGAACTTCACCACCTACGTAATGATGAAAATTTACTTGTGTTTTAGCTCTCTTATGGCGGAGAGTCTGACTACATGTGAAGGAACGTGTTAAAATTTGAATAATAAAGCGGTCTCTCTCTAATAGCTTAAATTTTTAGATGAATTGGTATAGTTAACGATCTAATACAACCCCTACTCTTGTTGTTAAACACTACATCATATCCAACCAACCATGTATAAGGCCAACGAATAGCAAAAGAAGCCAACATTCCAGATGTGTTTTTTCCAAATTATTGAAGTCATGATTATTGAATTTGAAACCTTCACAGATAAAGTCATGATCAAATCAATGTTAGAATGTCTTTTTCCTATCCATCTGTTCCCTAATATTTAAAAAAAAACCCAATAATTTCTCCTCTATATATATGTGCCCGATCTTGATCCTCGTTCCCCGCACTTCCATTCTATCCTGCATTGAACTCTACCCCCACAACGGAAAAACCCTACATGCCTTCTTCTCTACTAATGTTGCCACCAATATCATTGGGATTGCTTCTGTTGGGGTATTTAATGGCCGCTGGAGCCTCCGCCGGGAATTTCTACCGGGACTTCGACGTAAGTGGGGAGAAGACCATGCAAGGTTCCTTGAACATGGAAGGGCTTTAAAGATATTGCTAGATTAGGATTCGGGAGCGCGTATCACATCGAAGAAAGAGTATTTGTTTGGGAAATTCGATATGCAGATCAAGCTTGTTCATGGAAATTCTGCTGGGATGGTCACTTCGTTCTATGGTTTTTGAGTTATCTATTGCTTGGCTTTTTTAAATTTTGCTGTCCAGGACATATGCTCTTTTTCTGGTGGGAAAATATTTTGGGGGCAAAAAATTTTTGGTCGATATCCAAGAAATGGTCCACAGTCAGTGATTGGGTGGGTTCAGACTCGATCGACCATTGTTGGGCAATGCCTTTAGACACAAACATTTGCTAGTGTTTTACACGAAATAGCTCTTAGAGTTAAACAGACTATTAGAGTACCCAAGTTCTAAGACCAACCGTACATATTCTCATAGAAGAACTTATATATTTTTTTTTATCGGCCAAAGATGAAATTTTACTAAAACACGGGGAAAGGAGAAAGGGATCCAACAAAAAGTTAGAAAATACACCACAAGGGCATAGTCCAAAACACCCAAAGGTCTACCAAGGATCATAACAAAATAAGACATTACAGCATAACCCAGCACCCAAATAATTTAAATAAATCAAAAAAAGCCCAAACGCCTAAATCTGGCCCAAACCTGGGCCGGCCCACCTTAACCAAACCACAAAACCCTAACTACACCGGCAACCACCACCGCACAAATCATCGGAGCTCAGCCTCGCCATTAAGCCGAGCCGGCCTCTCCCAGATGTAGAGGCCGGCAGTGGGAACCGGCCTACGGCAGTGAAGGCCGGAGCAGGCAGGGCCTGAGGGCCAACCACAACCAACAACAACAGCAAACCCAAACAGTCCCCTGCAACACAAACTTCATCAGAAAACACAATCTTCATCAGCAACGGCGCCACTCCAAAGCAACGAGATACCAGCCCCTCGCCCGATTGAGAGCTCAAACGGCCGCCGATCGGATTTCGGCACACAAAACGACCAAAGCAAACAACCATGGGAGCCGCATCCACCTCACCATCGCCGGACTGGACCACCACCGAACAAAAATCGCCATCTTTACCGATCGATTTTGGAAATATGGACACCTGCAGAACAAGATTAGAAACAAAACTAGCTACACCTCCAAAGACCCAAACTGCTGCCCTCCACCACCACCCACCCCGGACAGATCTACACCTCCAACCCACCACCACCAACCACGGCACAAGACAAGCCACCCAACGCCGCTAGGCATCCGGAGGAGACCAAGGAGACCGCCGGTTGGAGGCGACAGCAGCCGCCCCACCCAGATTGACAGCCAGATTGACTTTTTCTCGAATTAATCTAGTGTGGCTAGTTGACAACCAAATTGATTCTTTAAAAGTTAATTAAGGTGTGCGTAAACTAACCTTGGTATCCTGAGTATAAGATAAATATATACATGAGAGGTGGATCATACAGTTGAATAACAACCATGATCAACCTTTCCCAACTGGGAACTGATAATGAAAGGTGGCCTGTAACAATCATGAATTATCCCAAAACATATCTGACCTTCCAACAAATTAAACTTGTTTATTATAGGAGTATATTATTCAAGCAGTGCAGTGCACACAGAGAGAAAGAGTGAGTTTGACTTCCAAAATTAGGTGTAAGATAGAGATAGAGTTTTGGTCAATTGGGTAACCCCGTTGATTTTCTCCTGCTCCTGTTTGTACACGTATTTGATTTCAAAAATGTTATTTTATTTAGCGTGCACTTTTTGACAAGCATTTTCCAAAACCAAAAACCGAATAAGCAATCTGCTTCTAAAGCAGCACGTACTACATAATATAATACTATATCAATCGTAAATGGGTCATGTAACACTCCTAGAATACCATATGGAGTAGTATTTTTTAAGTGATATATACTTTCAGGTCCCAACCAATCATGTAGCGACAAATTCAACCGGTGGTAATAAATTTGTTGAGTTGTTAGGAGATAAAAAAAAAAATAAAATTGACCCACTTGGTGGGTGTTGCAAACACGCTAATTCGTTGGTTGGGAATACCATATTTTTCTTGCACAAATTTGTTTCGATCATGATTTTACTAATGTTGGATTTTTTTTATGTGAATGACAAACTCGACAAGCTAGCCCAATAAAATGAATGATTCCAATTATCATTGTGGGGCCAAGATAAGTCCAAAAAACCCGAAGTGGATTGTCCAAAACTGGACAGGAGCCTCCCACTATAGTGTGAAGATAGGAATAAAACCAACATATCTCTCTTTTCATTAGCTGAAACCAATATAAACATGGAAAATTTCACAATACACATTCTTATTTACATGTGTATGGTATGCACTTCATTGAATCACTTTCATTTCATAAGAAAAGTATAAAATCAATCTTGAAGTCATTACTTTTGTATAGAAACTATAACTTTTGGAGATAAATTTATCGAATTGACTTTGAATACAATTATCCGTAATTATTCTAATCTTTCTTGACGTTCAGAATTTTTAAACAAATATTGTACATTTTTATACAAAAATATAATATAGCTAAAGTGATTTAATGAGGTGCATAACTGAGGTTGCCTGCCTAATTAATAACGGTGTTTATAGCAGTTCTTTAATCCTCCCAATGAAAATTAAAAAAAAAAGACTCAAAGGCTGGCATAATCAGTATCAATTAATCTTTATAATATCCCTTTCTTGCTTATCTTATTAATTGAAGCATTGGTCAAGCAATTAATACCGGATTAATCTATGGGTTTTTTTTTCACCTATCCAACTGGCTAATAATTAATGTTTGTCCGTTGGCTAATTAAAATGGGATCTGATCTCTCAACGAACTAATCCCAACCCATGACTAGGATTTACGACAACCCATGTGGATAAAACTAGAAAACGGATTTGGAGTCTGGACTTCAATATCATGACAAGGCCGGCCAGCTCATTAAAAACAATCCTGGAAATTTGTTAGCTTAACTTTCCAAAGATTAGGCATGCACTTTGCTCGAAATTAAAGGATTCGTTTCAATTGATCACTCAAAAGGTTACCCGCTCTTGAATTTAAGCATGGGGCACACAGGAAACACACGTGTCTCACAAGTTTAGGAACACAACGTGATATCACTTCATCGCATACGATACTTATTTTCAAGGGTTGATATCATGACAATTTTGTCGCTCGTGCCTCATGATTTGTCTCTCCGATGAATCTCTCTCTTAACTATGCATAAGCCAAGTTGGTTTTTAATTTTGGGCAAAATTAGCGTTTGTGGTTCACTAATTTTGGTCGCTAATTGTTATACAACAATCTTTTTCTCAGCAAAAGAGAAATTTTTTTATTAATCTTTGCACAAAGGCCTACAAAGATTAAAGGCATCACAGACATAGCGGCTCACTACTGCCTACTGAGGACGAACGACAGTTGCTGTTATTTAACATTTGTATTTCAAAAAACTTATATATATATATATATATATATATAATTTCTCCCATAGCTCTATTTCGTAAGAATTGTCACGTCGTGTGTCAATATCTGTATTCGTGTCAACACTTCTTTATTTTTTGTTAGTCGTTATAATTCTTTTTTGTTTCAATTTATTCCTCGTGTCGGTAATAGGGTGGCTAATGCTTTAGCTAAATATGCTCTATCGTTAGAGTCCCCGTTAACTTGGCAAAGGAATGTCCCAAACTGGGTTCAACGGGAAGCTTCTTTTGATGTTTCATCTTTGCAGTAATCAATAAACTTCTTATCGATTGGCAAAAAAAAAAAAAAATAATTACTACTACCATAAATATGCTTATTATGATCAAGAAATACTAAGTGCAAAGAAAAGACCCTTAAAGTATGTATGAACAGGTCAGATTCACTATGCAATGAATCTGAGCCGCATTATGATCACCAAAGGAGCCGAAAGCAAAGAATGCTAATTACACTCCACAGCATGTGTTTCGTAGTACTATAATTTTGTCTCGCATTCATTTCGATTTTCTTTGGTGTCCCTACATTCATCTGCATGTAGGTCCCCCCCTAAAAATACAATATTGAGCTAATGGAGCCGAAAGCATATGTTTCCAAGAGTTATGGTCCCAATTTTGAAGTGGCCTATTTTGCCCCTATGGCCTAAACTCGTTTCATATATTATAAAAATTATTCTTGACATCTATGTGCGTACGTACATAAAGTTTCCTATTATAAAAGTTCGTGGTAAAGGAATCAAAAAATTACTCAAACAATTTATCTGTCACACAACTGATCGCAACCTAGATAAAGGTTAGGCGTAAAAGACCCGCTCAATTCTGTTGATATGAACCCAATTAAAAATGAATTCTTATAATTGACCTCAGTTGATTGCAACTCAAGACTTGATTTGGTTTGGTTTAGTTTAGTTTACAAATATACCACAATTTATTTTCACACCAACCATACAGAAAATGACTTCAATTCACAAGGTGACTGGGACGAAGACAAACGCTAGCATAGAATATAAATTCATCCTCAACTTGTAAGGACAAAAAAAAAAAAACTTGTAAGGACAAAAGTGTCCAGAAGCTTACCCTATGAACCTAGGCTAACCTAACCCCCTTAAATCAGCCGATAATCAATCGTAACAGAGCGAATAACAACTTTTTAGTAGGGCCCCAAAAGATGAAATTTGTCTTAAAAAGTTGAATTTGAAAGACCCTTTATTACAAGAAAATAATTAAAAAATCCACATTTATCCTTTTTAGTATATTTTCTCTCCTTAATAAGAAGATGGAAGTTTGTATTTTCGTTTTGACCACATGGCCTCTACGTGTTTGTAGATTCTACTTTACAGCTAATTTCAAGGACCACCCCGCCGTTTCTATTACGCGGTCTCCTCTCTCTATGGTCACTCGATCATGTTCGGGACAGTTTACGTGTATTTTAATTAATTTTCTCATCAATTCGAGTTCAAAACGATCCAAATCGGGATTAGAAAATTCATAAAAAAATATTTTTTTACAACTTGACCACAAGAATCAAACCCTAAATAATTTTTTTTATTTTTTCGAACGGAGTAGGTATGTAAAGGGCAAATCCACCAACTGATCGGACTAACGCTTCGCTCCTCTCTCCTCTCTCACTCTCCTTGTGTCACGTAGTCTTGACTGCGATGAGGTATTTTAGAACTACCTTCTAAACGTATTCTTGGCAATTTCTTTACTCAATCCATCTGTATCCCAGCTGACATTAAAAAAAGGTAGCCCCATTAAATATCCTCTACAACTGTGCCAGGCCACACCTTCATTTCATCCTTCCCCATTCTTCCATTCAAATTCATTTCCACAAAGGAAAAGAACCCTAGTAATAAAAATGCCTTCTTCTTCTCTACTGATGTTGCTGATACCAACATTGGGATTGCTTCTTCTGTTGGGGTCTGTGACGGCGGCCGGGGGGGCCTTCGACGGGAACTTCTACAAGAATTTCGAGATAGTGTGGGGAGACGGCCGTGCGAGAGTGCTTAATCACGGAAAGGTTTTAACATTGTCGTTAGATCAGGATTCTGGATCCAGTATCAGATCCAAGAATGAGTATTTGTTTGGGAGGTTCGATATGCAGATCAAGCTTGTCCCTGGAAATTCTGCTGGCACTGTTACTTCCTTTTACGTATGTTTCGGTTTATAGACTTTATATATTGCTCCCCCCCTTTTTTTATTCAAATTTTTCTGTTCATTTAAAGGATTTTTGTATTGAGATAAAATATTTTCTGGGTACAATTTTTCTTGGTCCAAGAAATGGGCTACCTTCAGAATCATAACTTAGCTTTTTTTGTTTTGGCTGTTCATTTATGCTCTTTTTGCTTTAGAGGTAAAATAATTTTCTGGGTAAAGTTTTTTTCAAAAAAAAAATTCTGTTCATCTATTGGCTTTTTGTACTGAGGTAAAATATTTCCTGGTCAAAATCCAAGAAATGGGCTACTTTAGAATCAGAACATTGCTGTTTTTTTTTCTTTTTGGTTTCTGATATGACGTGAAGGATTTTTTGAGCAATTTGTTTTTTTGGTCGAAACCCCAAACTAGCCGTGTTTTTTTAGTAGAAACTGTTTATGAGAAGTGGATCCCAGTTACAACTGTGCCTGTATTTATTTAGAAAATAGTAGTTTTTAAGGAAAATTATTCCCACTTTTCTTAAAATTGAGTTTTTTTTTTCTCCTAAAAAGGTTTTGAAATTCGAGTGCCACACTAAATTTTGGTTTACTCTGGAAAACCACCAAAATTGGGATCTTAGATCTAGTGCAAGTGGGTGAAATTGGGATGGTGAAACAAGAGTTGAAGTTCATTTGTTCGGCTTTATGTCTCAATGAAGCAAGCGAGTTGTTTTGGATCAAAACCAATAGGCTAACAGACTGGTCAAGGCCTTTAGGAGGTCTAGTGTTCGAACCTTCAGGAGTGGAAGTATGATTAATTTCATTCTCTCCTTTTAAGGTTGCTATTTCGTCCGCCTTAGATAATTGATATACATGAGACGGAGAGTTATGTGTAATCTCTTGCAGGAAAAAGTTGCCTACGCAAAAATTTGTAGTATATACATGGAGAAACTTGATGTTAATCAGTTCTTTTTTACATTGATATCCTAGTTTAAAGCTCCAGTGTTGTGGTATGCAAATGTTGGGTCCGATTGCTGGTGTTGCTGGCACTCCCCTATTTAGAGAGGGAGGCGAAAACTGTGCCGAATTCGAGTGTTGCTTTGTTTGGAAACAGAAAAATTAAGAAAGAAACGCATGATGTGTGCAGAATCTTGGACATTGAAAACAATTACCATGTAAAATGTTATGCGTTGAAACAAAAGGGTGTTTATTTTTGCATCGATGTTCGCCATTGATATTGCGATAACTTATAGGAGGGGGGTTGATTGTTGTTTGTGCAGTTATCATCCCTAGGATCGAACCACGATGAAGTTGACTTTGAATTCTTGGGGAATTTGAGTGGTGACCCTTACACTCTTCACACCAATATATTCACCAATGGAGGCGGAGGAAGAGAGCAGCAGTTCCAGCTGTGGTTTGACCCAACTGCTGATTTCCACACCTATTCCATCATTTGGACACCAAACAGCATCATGTAAGTACCATTTTTATCCTGCCTGTTTGTATTGCTTTTGTCCTGCCTTATGCAGCGCACAACCTACACAAAGCTACCCCTTAAAGAAGTTTTGAGAGATGTAGTTATGCAGTTTTACCCTTCACTTATACTGTAAGAGAATCAATTTATGTGACCAAAACTCACACCGTAACACTGAGGTGGACAGTATTTGGCAAGAGGTCGCAACTTCTATCCAGGCTTGTAAAAGAATTGGTACATCGCGCTAGCTTCCATCACAATTTTCTGTGGCTGCCGATTTGAGTTCTGTTGATCAGTTCAGTGTTTGGTGGATATCCAATTATCCTATAAGTTGAACACATGGAGTGTCACATCTAAATATGCATAAATTGATACAACTCATACAAGGACAATGATAGATAGTAGTATACAACATAGTGATACATCAGGGCTTCTCCCCCGTGTTGTTTGGGCCGAGTCCCTTTATAAAATTGCCTGGTTCCCACAAAAAAAAAAAAAACATTGTGATACATAGTACTGCCCTTCATTACAAGGTTTGTAATTTTTTGCACAAATGTAATGTGCAAAGAAATCTCTAGAAGTTCTAGCCTCTAGTCCTTTAATTTCAATATGAAAGACCTTCCACTGTGGCTCAGAGTCTTAACACAACAACCTAATCAATGTCATTTTCTGTATACTTTGTCGTGAATCATTTTCTTTCTGCTTTGGGAGTTCATAATTGGGTAACTGGGTAATGCTACATGAAAAAAATTTCACATCAGATTTTCTTTTAAATTATGTGGCTTTCTATACATGATTCTGTAGTTTCAGGGAACACACACATCCTTTTGACTAATAACTACACAAAAGCATCGTCACACCATTGTGGTGGAATTTCCTGTATAGAATTGTGTTTGTGGATCATTTCCCTTTGTACTCACCTGCATTTCTTGTCTCTATTTCAGCTTATCCGTTGATGAAACACCCATACGAGAATTCAGAAATCTAGAGAAAGGGGGTGTTCCATATGCGAATAACCAGCCAATGAGGTTATATGCGAGTTTATGGAACGCCGAGTACTGGGCCACAAGGGGTGGCAAAGTCAGAACAAACTGGACCTACGCTCCATTCACTGCTTCCTACAGGAAATTCGAAGTCGATGCCTGTGTTTGGTCTTCCGGAAAATCTTCTTGCAAGTCAAATTCAACCTCATTTGGCTCCACCAGCAGTGATGGTGATGGTGCCGGTGATTTTTTGTATACAGAGGAATCAGATTTCTTTGTCCAAGAGAGCATCAAATGGGTACACACACACTACATGATATACAACTACTGCACTGATTTGAAAAAGTACCCCCAGGGCCTTCCATATGAATGCTTTGTTGCCCAATCCAGGAATAACGGTGTAGTAAACAGTTGATTGTGTCCTCCTGTAATTGATACGAGTCAATTTTTTTGTGTTGGGGGGTGTGCTTGGTGTGTGTAATTACTGAAATTATTACGCAAATTAATTATTACCACGCGATGAATTTGTTCTGTGCATTTACTGTTTAAAAAATAAAAATGCACACACTATTCATGTTCGTTGATTCCCCATAAATTGCAACTCAAGTCTAAAGACACACAGCTTCACACACCGTGTGGACCCAAAGTGATGTAATTGCTCACATTGGTCCAAGAATCACAAGGTGATTATGCTAATAAGAGGAGATAAAATTGCGAATGGGCCAAAATTCAGTGGTTTAATCAAATTTTCAGGAATGCTAGCGCGACACGGGTACGAAACATTGTACTGGAGCAGTGTGTGGGTTTGCGCTGATACTGATACAATGCGTGGGTTTAGAGTTTATGGTAAATTCCTCCCTTCAAAATTCCTATATTGTCCGACCTATTCATGTTGTAGGATCAAAAGTTCTTGCATCCAATTTGGAAGCAAGTATCTAAAAGGGTAATAGATCCTCTTCAGTTATTATTCCAGGCAGTTCAATAATTTTCTCGCAATGCAGTTGACTCCAATTGGTCAGAATTTTATGCGAACCACACTAGCGAGATAACTCCAGCAGCTGCATGGGACACACACTGAAGTTAAACCGTTCCCATTTGAAAGGGGTCATATGCAAGAATGGAACTTCTAAAAGCCACAGAGGGTTATAGTCGGTCAATCTTTATTCTGCAGAGTCCAGAGGCAAATGTTGCCCTCTTACAATCAACTGTGATGCAGCCCTGAAATTGAAAGACTTCCCCTATTGCATTAGTGGTACGAGATTGGAAAGTAACCATGCTGATGGTTTCGCAAAGAAAATTCATGCTTTATCGGCATTGTGTGCTTGTTTTCTTGATAAGACGAAAAACTTAACAAGCATCAAAATTCAAGGAAACAAGCAAACAATCTTCTTGCCCTTCAGAAGATGATTGATCCT
This sequence comes from Rhododendron ferrugineum, assembly GCA_025642025.1. Taxonomy (NCBI): domain Eukaryota; kingdom Viridiplantae; phylum Streptophyta; class Magnoliopsida; order Ericales; family Ericaceae; genus Rhododendron; species Rhododendron ferrugineum. The sequence goes on from JAOTQK010000001.1 coordinate 503,504, forward strand.
CCACAGGAATGTGCTACCATTATTGATGATATTCATAATATGGTAGTGGAGTCCTCTCTTTCTTAACAGCAACTCTGTAGCCCAATAGGACTTCTTACCTTCCTTTTCAGCTTTTGTATTTTCCTTCTCTTGATGCCCTTCTATGGGGTTGTAGGCTCTTGGCAAGCTCCGGTGATACAATAAGAAATGAGAAATATCTTATAAATTAATCAGATTAGGTAAACAGCTTACACACGACATACCTAACTTCATTAGAATGTTTCCGTAGAAAGACAGCAGTCTTAGGCATCGAAAAAGTCATCAATTAAACAGCACAAACTAAGGTCCGAAAGCCCATATTTCATACACAAACCAGATGTCAAGAGATGAATTAAAATCACCTTACGGAATTAAATAACAACGGTGTTAAGCTGGAAGAACTTACTGTACAGGGAGGCAACTGTACAAGAAGAAAATCCCCTAATATCTGACACAGAGCCCACAAACTCGAGGAGACTTCAGGAAATAAAGCATTTCTGCGTTGTCCAAGAGTTTCATCAACTGTCGGTGCAAAAGAACTACTCATCATCCAACTCTACAAGTTGTGCCCTCCTCTCGGCTGCTTTCTTCCTTATAAAAAATCCCCACCTCATCGCTGCCTTTATTTTAAGCCAACCCACAACGGCTTTGCCAGAACGGTTGCGATCCTCGTCGAACCCAAATGGCGACGGTGACGGCATGTATGAAGGGAAAGAATATCCATCTTCGGGGCCACTAACGGAGGCATGACCTCCCATACTGAAGAGTCTAAGCAAATGCTGCATGTCTTCGTTCTCAAGCATCTCATGACTTCTAATGCGAATCTCCTCCTCTGACATGAAGTCGGAGGCGGCACCCTTGTCGCGATTATTTGACCAGTCATCAAAGGGGTTGATATTGGAGTGTTGAACGGATGAGCCGATATTCTGGAACGACGTTGACAATTGCGAAGGACCAAGTGCTAAGCCCGCCTTGTTATCGAAACTGTTGTTTTGAATTTGGTGAGTAGGGCTGATTTGCTGATCATGCAGTGGGAAGAGACTACTGTCAAACTGGCTACGGGAATTGGAATTGAGAAACTGTGAGGGGTATCTAGTAGCCAGATTGTCATTGTAACCTGAAGCTGGGAATAGGAAATGTGAAAAGATATAATTAATTGCTGTATTACATACTTCCATACATAACAAAAAAGTATTAACAAAAATCACCAGAAGGTCCAGAAAAAGAGTCTGCTTCACGTGACAGTAATTGATGACTTCTGGTGTGTGCATGTGTCTGGGATGTGTGCAAATATCCGAGGGTGTGGGGATGTGTGTGTATGTGTATGTGTGTGTGTGTGTGTGTGTGTGTGTGTGAGAGAGAGAGAGAGAGAGAGAGAGAGAGAGAGAGAATGGTGTATGTGGTGAAAGTTCACGGAACATGTTATCTTTTCCATACGCAATTACCCATTTTGAACTTGGTAGTATCAAGTGCAGTGAAATCATAGTAATAGATAAACTGGCTAATATTTTCACAAGAATGCTGAGGATTTATCCATCAAACAGGAACAACACGAAACACAAGAAAATCGAGGCTTCAACAACTGATACAAGATTCGTGGGTAGGACTAAAAGAGAAGTGGTTGCAGATATGAAGGTGCCGTTATGCCCAAAAAAAAAAAGACAATAAGATGAGCCCAACACCTGGACACATAACCGTATAGCAGAAACGAGTACCCAAGTCCACATAAGAAAGTTTAACAGTCTGTCGAACAGTTTGGTACCACCTAGTAATTAACAGCCTAAGAAACTTTTGTTTCTTCATGTTTTCTTTCTGGTAAGGCTATTACTAAGTAGAGTAAACAAAGAAAAAAGGAAAAAGAATGAAAGAGATTGATTTCTACAAAAAGAGAGCATGCTTACCTCCAATTAGTAGACTTGAATCAATCAGAGTCTGCTCCAAAGGAATTGAACCAGGTAAACGTGGTTGAGTAAGCTGGTTATCCAAAGCATTAGGATAATCAACTGGGCCCATCGGAAGTTCGTTCCGAGATGACCTCTTATTTTGTTTGATACTCAAAAGGGACTTGCCATCATACTCGACAACTTGGTTCCAGTTATCATATGCTTTCTTCACCAGAGTATCAACATATACCTGTGGCAACAAAATTTTACAGCTTTCCATAAGCATCGCGTTTTCTAGTTATAAGCTTCTTATTTTCCACCTTCCATTTCCACTTCATCTCTTTAAGTTAGTTTGAAGAAACACCCTCAATCACACGATTCACACCTCAGGAAATGCACTGGCTCATGATTCACAATGACAAAAGTTCCCATCAAACATTGGGTTTAAAGATGAGTAGTTACTGAAAAGTGGTCAAAAATATGATCAATAATATTAACACGGCGCCAAAACAAAAAAAAAAAAACATGAGCCCTGGTGCACTAAACAATGGCATTATTTGGTTTGAAGAAGCTTATGGGATCAGAAATTGGTTTTAATAGCACAAAAATTGCACCCATATATCACACAAACCTTCTGTGTGTCAGAAAGGGAGTCAGCCGAGAAATACTGTTCACCAGATATAAGGCCACTAAGCTCGTAAATATTGTTAAAAACAACACCAGCATTTCTCGAGTCATCAGGATAATAGACATACAGCTTCCCACCCGAGACGCAAGTCTTTGCATGTTCAATAAGAGCATCCCACATCTTATTTGACATACCACTGCCAAGAATCTACAAACAGAAGAATAAGTCAGTAGATTATTATAAAGCAAGGAACTCTTATGCCGAAAACAACACAAACTTACATTTCGTAGCTTTTGGGAGTCTCTGACAACAAGTCGGAGGAAGTCTTCAACCGAGAATATACCTGCATTATTCAGCCTCTTGTGGAATGACCCATCCTTGCCTATCTTTTCCAATCTCCACACTTCATCATTAAAAGTAGGCGGGTAGTGCTTCTTGTATACTGTAAATGAAAATCCAAAGTTAACACCAACATACCATGCAACCCACAAAACGAATTTAGACAAAATCGAAAGAAAACTGAACAGCCTACATTCCCCTCTGTGATCCTTAACAGTGAAAGCTTCTGTCTTGGCCTCGCGTATACGCATGCCCTCACAAAAGCCTGTGGCAACCTTAAGGCCAAGCCTGAACTTCCTGCTCCTTATCCAACTTGAGTTATCAGTAAAAGTAAGCTCTCCCAGCGTTCCCACCCCTTCTTTGAGCGTTACTTGGAGGTCACCAGTTAAGAGTGGTCTCTTTCCTTCACGCTCTTTCACAACATGGCTTTCAAATTCTTCTTGGGTCCAGCCTTCATCATCTTCATTGTTGAAATCACCTTCGAGCACAACCACATCGAGCTTCACAGAGGATTCATTTCCAGATGTTACAACATGCCCAGTATTCACATCAACTAACACAATATGGATTGCAGCACCCTGTTCCCCCTCTACTTTTCCTCCTGTGAAGAGGGGGAGAGACAACCTGGACTTAAATTGCAGCTGCAAGTTTCGTCCATCCGGTCCCTCAATTCTTCTAGGAGAAGACCTATAATACCAAGTGCAATGATGGAAATTCTTACAAAGAGCAAAAGTGTAAGGACGAAGAAACGAGAAATACATTAGCAAAAGGTGCACATTACTGCAGGGAAAACCAATTAATGAAGCAACATTAGTTGGCTACAGAATTAGGTGATGACACCGAAGAAACCATATCAAACATATTTCCGCTAATACTTTAGTCTGAGAACCCTTTCTCAGGTATCCTAATGCAACTAACAATTTGTTAAGAAAAATGGTGTCAAAGACTCATAAGGACACGAAAAATACATAGCAATGGAATACCATCAATATGAGAAGTAAATTATCTGCAGTATGTAGACTGGCATTTTGTCAATATTAAAGATATCTCAGACCTTCCATTAACTTGAGCAGGTCCCAACTTTGCCAAAGCGCGTTCCACTTCCTCACTAACCTGTTTACCACCACTTGCAGTATCAGACATTATAAATCCAATTACATACACATTGCTTAAAATCAAGGTACAGTATTCAGAACTTAACTAGGAAAAGGGGAAAAGAGGGGTGGGGCGAGGGAGAAACGCTGAGATAACCATGCAAGAATTACAGTACATTTAAAAGAGAAAAATTATTATCTATAAAGAACCAAGACCCCTAAGTTTGTCCCAAAATCCATGTTGGACATAACGCAGACATGCAGGGAAGACTAAGATATGCCATGGACACGCGTGTCTCAAGTCAGACAACTAAGAGGACACACCTTTGTCTTTGTCACTAGCGAGTCATGGTTTATCATTATAAGCAGGGCCGGCCGAAAGGATTTGGAGGCCCTAGGCGAAATCGGGAGGTGGGGCCCTACATATTTGTAGAATTAAACAACAATAATAGAAACATTTTTTTATATAACTAATTTCATCTTTATGGAGCACGTTAAGAGCTTTGATTCAGGCAGCCAAAGTGGATTCTCCTTGACCAGGTTCGAAACTTAGCAGCTAAACGCCATTGGATTTTTTTTGGCAGAAAAACTCTTAAAAAGAAAGAATCGTGAGGGGGTTTCGAACCCAGGCATTCCCTAATATGCTGACTTTGGCTTACCGCTATGCCAACAGATACACTTCTTTTATAAACACGAACAAATTATATATATACTTATTTAAGAAAGGGGCCCCTATTTTGGGCCAAAACGTAGAGGCCTTAGGCCACAGCCTCTTGGGCTTCGCCCTACGGCCGGCCCTGATTATAAGGGATCAATGTACTTGTATACAAGCAGTGTCAGGTTTCATTTTTGCTCTAAGGACCTCCGTCTTACATGACTCCTGGCCAACTTACCGCAACCAGCTTTGCTAAACCATTTTTAGACTGTCTCCTGAAATTTCTAATCCACTCCTCTTTTCCTGCTAAGTGTCCACAACTTCAAATATGGATAAGTGAATAATTAGTATAAAGAGCAATGCATAGCATGTGCAACAATGATGGTTTTAGAGAAACGAGAATCATAAGATCCGCTAGCTTTAGTAAGAGTAATCTGAAGTAAGAAAGTTACACAACCAGAAGAAGTGCTCCATCTTGCAACTGGAGTCACTTGGTTGACATTCGAAATGAAAGGCATCACAAGCCCAAAGACAAAAAGCAGCTCAAGCGTTCCATGAACCAGACAGAACAAAAACATAAAGGAAAGGTTGTCACTTCCTATTCTTCAGAGACAAGCGTAGAGTTATGTGTTAACTAATGCAACTTACAACTCTTCGAAGAATAGGTTCCAAGGACGAGCAAAGCTTCTGTAAACTATCCACCTTCAAAGCCTCCACAATTACACTGCACGAATGAATACTTTTAGAAAAGTGCTCTTTCTTTTCCAAGCTTGACAATAAGCCGAAGAAAACTCTGGTGTACATAGAGTAAATTTACGAAAATATCTAATTCTAAATATGACCTAAAAATGGAAAACATTGGCCCCTTTTCCAAGAATGAACAAAGTCTCCCTATAAATCAATTCCAAGCGAAATCAATACTTATGATAGAAAAACCAGCAGACATCACATTCAGGGAAAAGAAAACAGCATCAAAATAGCAACATGACATTAAAAAAAGAACCTTGGCAGAAGTAAACTGAAATGCAAGCAATGTGAGGAGGAACTGAAAACCACAGAAACTAGCAGGAGGAAGGAAGAAAGAGAAACAAACAGAAATATCTGAGGCACCCACAATAATACAACGGTCAAAACAAAAGAACGATTCAAATATACATTGTTCTTGATATAATCCTCAAATTTTAACCTTCCTCGAAACCACAATTTTGAGGTTTTGAGTGTTTCTGATAGCCTGATAAATTTTATAAACACGACATTGCAGATTTCAAAAGAGATTTTTATTTGCACACAGCTTTGTGGAATTGAGGTCCAACATAGCAAAAACTCCCAAAATTGGAAATTGAGGCCTCTGAATCAAAATCCAAGGCCCACTTCCACAAAAGAAACACCACTACTACAGAATACCCAACTACAATTCAAAGGTACGAGCTTTAGCTAACACAGTCACCGCAAATATAATGGAACTACAGCTCAAAAATCAACAAAAGTAACAGAAGAAAGAACACAACAAACGACACCAAATCGACACTAAACAGACCAAACGAACGCAATTTCACCTAGCTAAAGCAGGCCGCTTTCGCTCCGGCTGCTCATCATCGTCGCCGCCACCGCCGCCATCCAAACTCCGCTTCCCTCTCATCGAGTTCGTCCTCTCCATGTACCTGGTCTGCATTTTGCCCCCACTGTGCAACACCCTCAGAACCTCACAGATCTGCAGCACCAAAAAACCAACAAAACTTCAAGAAAAAACCGAACTTTTACACAAATTCCTCAATACCAACCCCCAAAAACACGCTTTACACAGATCTACAAACCCAACATTAAAAAAAGCCCTAATTTTGTTTTTCTTCCCAATATGCAAAATCAATAGCACAAATCACAACAATTACCCCAAGTGAATCAACTGTGTGCCTCCAAAACTAAATCAGACTCAATAAAATACCCAATTGAGAAACAACCAGACAGTGACAGAAAGTGAAACAAACTGACGCCAGTTGATGAGCTAGCTGGAATTTTGGATAATCAGGATACATGGCAAATATATCTGTACCTATATATGCGTACCTATATATGCGTGAATTGGGTCTACTAGGTTTCTCTCTCTAAGACAGAGAGGAGAGAGAGAGAGAGAGAGAGGCAAGTGAATTTTTGTGCTGAGCTGAGATGGGTCTGGTCTGGTCTGGTCTGACGACTATGTTTATGTGAGAGTAGCGGCAGCTATTGGTTCTCCTCTGTTGATTGGATTGGGTGTGGATCTGCTGTTTGTGGATCTTTCTTGGTTTTCCGCTTCTGGTCGTTGATTTCCATGTGGTTGGCCGAGGCCTTTGGGATCCTGGCCGTTGAATTTGGGAGTTGTGACGGCTTGCGATGGGACTCGCCACGTCACTTTGGATTTTTATCTCTTGATAATAATGATCTCACTGTGGTGACGAGCGGGTGGATGGAATTTCCGTGCTGCTCGGCGTACAGCCGACATTTGGCGGATTAGGAGTCGGTGCTTGCTATACTATTTGCTAATGCACAGTGCAGGTGATTTTTATTTATTTATTTTTTCTGGGTACGTCGGAATTTCACAGTGCAGGTGATTTGCTTTGGAGTAATCAATCATGCACCTGTCTTGGGACAAAAAAAAATTTGAGGGAAGGTTTTACAGTTTTACTTAGGTGGTAAGTAGATATAGGGGGTAGGGAGTAACAAGTGGACAGAAAAACTTATCGAAACCGTGATGAGAGAGGCGGTTAATGATCCCAAGTGAAGGATGCGGCATTGGTGCTTTAGATCTAAATGGTGGGATAAGATGAGAAACTTTTGTGTATCACGGGGATACCAAGCTCCTTGGTATCCTCTTCGGTCTGTTTCTTATTTTTCGGTCATTTTTCAATCACATTTTGATGATCGACTCTGTTCATTTTGTATAGTTTGGTGAGAACATTATCCACACCAAAAATCGCGTTCATCGGACTTTATTTGATACATGATCGGAACACGTGAAAATCACAAAAAAATTAAAACTGGGTTCCGATTCAGTGTGTTTTTGGACCCAGTTTTGATTTTTTCCAATATTCACGTGTGCTGATCATGTATCAAATAAAGTCCATTGAACGTGATTTTTGGTATGAATAAGGTTTTCACCAAACTCTACAAATGAATGGATCCGATCATCAAAATGTGATCAGAAAATGGCCGAAAAACGAGAAACGAACCGGAGGGGATACCAAGCCCCATGGTATCCCCAGGATACACAAAGTTTCTCGGGATAAAAGTATCCCTATTGTAATAAGCAAATGAGCGTGAATAAGCAAATTTAACAATAATGCTCAAAAAACACCCCACATTGTAATAAGCAAAGTTACAAGTCTTTTAGAAAATAACTAAATTTCATCCATTCTATAACCAAACTTAACAGCTTTTACCAATAACCAAACTCAAAACTCAATAACTCAAAAACACCCCACATTGAAATCGTCTCATCGAGACGAATAATTTGGTGTGGTCGGGTGTATGATTGGAACCCGTTTGCGATTGGACAGATATGCATTGTGCATTGTGGGGGTTTTTTTGGTTAGAAATGCAAAAAAAACCAATGTGGAGGTAGAGGTTGTTACGTTTGATTATGGACTAAATGGATAATCAAATGATAACGTGACACATTTTGGTTATTGGTTTTGATTATTACCATTGCGGATACTCTAATAGTTCACATGTAAGCTAGTCAAGCATAACATATCGCCTACTTACATTTTATTTGACATCCAGTTTTGTTTATTTTGACACCAATAATGTTATTTTCCTTTAATAAAAAAAAAATGTTAGGGAGTATTTTCTTTAAAAACGGACAATAAGTATAATTTAAAGAATAGAAGATTCACTTATGGACCTTGTATAGAAAAACTTGTGGGTATTATCATAGTAATTTGACATCGGTAATGTTTTTTTTCTCCAAAAACATACTAACAATTTTAAGAATAAAATGTTCACTTATAAACTCTATACGGAAAAACTAATACTTTATGGGTATTATCAAAGACCACTGCATCTAGTTGATAGATGATCCCAATGATGCGTCATGGACTATATGGAATGTCATGGGTAATTGACATTTAGGACAATCCCTGTTTCAATATCTAAATTGAAAATGATAAAAACACTTTTTGTGGTTGGATAATTGAGACATCTCTTGGTCCCTTGTTTGGTAGATTTGGGAAAAGGGTGATGTCTAACTTAGGAAGGTCTCTAAGGGCTAAGGTAGCCTCAGTCATTGTCCATGGTAATTGACTAATTGGTGCTGGCCTAGACAATGAATCAAGCCATTAAAGCTATTATTATTGCTCAAACTCCTCTACCCCTGTTACCAATGCCTAATCAGGATGACACTGTAGTGTCGCTGCCGGGACTCTTTTTTTTTTTTTTTTGATCCAAGGCTGCCTTACCTTAGTGGTGTGTTTTATTGCACAGGAATGCAAATTAGGATGAAATCTACGAATTAGAGTTGGCATAAAGTGGTCTGGGAGCAAGTCATTTCCTAGATGGTCCATTTTTCTTTGGCTAGCCATTCATCAAAGATTGAATACCAGAGACAGATAAGGAGTTGGGCAATGCTGAGCTTGCCCACAACAAAGAAGGGCAGCATGAAATGACGCCATGGTTTGACAACCACCACTTGTCGTAATGCCTTTAATTGGGGACCATTTTTGAAGGCCTGCTGAGTACAAATGTGAACGGGAAGCCGATATCTGCCCACTCACTAACCTGCCCACTGAGGTGGTGAGACAGGTGTTGCTTGTGCAGAACTGGTGTGGAAACCAATCAGCATCTATTCTTCAAATGCTCTTATTCTTTACTAGAGCGGCAAAGGTTGTTGGACAGAAATATGATCCAGGAGATGCCTTGGCAAATGACTAATAATCCAAGAGTGGTTCAACCTGATTTTTGTATAGCTTCTACTGGTGCTGGTTTTGTTACTTTGATTTTGTTGCAAGGTGTTGTTCTCTCTAGACTTTGTGTTCTATCAGTTAGGCATAATAAGAATCTACACTTGCCAAAAAATGTATAAAAAAGAAACTTATAGTTATTGATATCCATTCAATATTACTACTACTATTTTTCCATCAATCACAGTTCAAATCACATTAGCGGGCATAAAAGAGGCCCCACCGATACTGCAAACGGGCATCGTGCATTGTTGAACAACTCCTATTCTATGGTATCCTAAACCATATTTGGCTGGATTTATGAAGAGACCAAGGAGAGAGGAAAAATACAGTTGGGAAAAAAAAAACTGATTTCCTTCTTTTTTTGGAACGGCAAAAAAAAAAAAAATTTATAATCTTTGAAATTGTTACAAAAATTATAAAACTGATTTCCTTCTTATCTAGGCACATGAAAAAACCCAAATTGTCGAGAATTATATCACGAGTCCACTATTTGTTGACATAATATCTGAGATAAACATGTTAAAATCAGTAACAATGTTCCTCTCTTGCGGTATGATCAGTTTTAAGCCATTTCAATTCATTATTAATCAGGGAACCATAATTTGGACAGGTCTTGGAAATGATCAGCTTACGCAGCAATTCATTTGTGCCTCCCCAATCTTAACCCCTTCAAGAAAACCTACAAGCGAGCAGCTACAACTGGAGGGAAATATTCGTTAGAGAAATCAAAAGCAGCAGCAGCGGAACTAAACCTGACATGATTTCAGGTTTTCATTGGCCCGGCCGAATTCTTCAAGTCTTCTGTAAAGTTTCTCCAGTAGTTGACGGCAGGTCTGAGGAGACGTGCATGGCCCGCACATGAGGTATATAACGTTTCCCAGAGGCCTCGCATAAATACCATCTTCACGGAGGTTTTGAAGAAGAGATCTAGCAAACAAAGATGCATAACTGCACAATTCTCAAGTAAAACACAAACGTTAAGAAACCGAGAATATTTTCTTAGAAGCATGCTCAGAGAGTTAGGTAATGAGGTGTATAGTTTCAATTCAATGTTGGTGTCATGCCAGTCAGAATAAATTTGGTCCATAAAATTCTTTTACTGAGTACTTTGTGGGAACTTTTTCTGGGTAAAACGCTGAACAGATGCAGAGTATCAAAACCCAATGCAGGGAATGCAAAAACATCTGGGTAGTGTTTGGTTTGATGCAATGTGGGAAGGAACCGAGTGATCATTCCTTCATCTCTAAATGGAATGACCAGTACCTCAATTGGTGATCAATGATAATGTAAAGCCTACTCTCTACGTTTTTCTCGCGAACTGACATCGGAATTCATTCTTAGATCCAAACATTGCTTTAAAAGGGTATTCAAAATACGTACAGATGGATGTTTGGTGTCCCGACCATTCTTGCTAGTCCCATTACAACTTAAGCACACAGCTGGTAGACCCATCATCAGATTCTATTTCCTAGTGTTTGAAAATGTTGTATGCAAATCCAAAGCGATGAACGAGACTTGAGACATTCCACTCTCCGCCAAAGCAGAAGGATGGCACCATAAAGAATGGAAAGCTGGAATTAAAAGTTAAGAGATAGTACCCAGCATTAGAGCCTTCTGCTCGAAGTTCTAGGGCACAAAGTGTTCCCAATGCAACCACTCTATCGACTGTTCGAAGCAATGAGATCTGTTGCACTAGATCCATGTCCCATAACTGCACAAACCCAAAAACAAATAACAGCCTTCGCAAAAATCACAAGTGACACAATCAGATAGTCATACCGAAAATGTTTGCAAGATGGACATCATTTTACGTAAGCCAGTAATAATTGTATTCCAAACAACCCAAGATAAATAATCAAGCAGCCAAAGAAGACATAGACAACTTCACAGTACCATTAAATCCATGTGATTCGGATTTGCACACGGGTGGAAATTGATAACAGAGATAAGAGAAAGTGTATAGGGTGTGTGTTCAACCCTAATACACGTAAGCTTTATTTATATTATGTGATAACTGATTACATAACATAAGTAAACAATGTGGGACTAAGTCTAGCTTCTTATTCTAACACTCCCCCTCAAGCTGGAGAATAAATATCACAAAATCCCAGCTTGTTACATAACAACTCTAAACGGGGTCTAAACAAAGATTTGGTGAAGATATCTGCCAACTGAGCTCCCGTAGACACGAAAGGGGTAGCCAACATACCACTATCTAGCTTCTCTCGAACAATATGACAATCTACCTCGATATGTTTGGTTCTCTCATGAAATACTGGATTTGAAGCGATGTGTATCGCTGCTTGATTATCACAATACATAGAAATAGGCAAATGTACGTTAAACCCCAATTCTTCGAGTAAAGCTCTCAACCATACAACCTCGCAAGTAGTATGAGCCATGGCACGATATTCTGCTT
>JAOTQK010000001.1:515573-534628 GCA_025642025.1 Rhododendron ferrugineum
TATTTATATTATGTGATAACTGATTACATAACATAAGTAAACAATGTGGGACTAAGTCTAGCTTCTTATTCTAACAGAAATCATGTGACAGACGAATGACAAAATGAAAATAACCCATCGCACAAGCATGGGACAAGATAATTTAACAAATAATGGATAAGCAGAAGGCGGAAATTTATGGGGTAAACAAGGCAGGCACGACATGGAAAAATAGAGCAATGAATAAGAAAGCTCATTTATGCATACCTCCCTTAGCAAGCTTCCTTCAGATATTAAATTGATGTTTGTTTTAGAGTCCTTAAACCATTTTATGGATTTAGCAGCTGCCGTACATCCTAGAGCATGCGCAGTGTACGAGTGGCCATGCAACAGAGCCTGAAGCTGAACCAGAGCAAAAGAAAATGTAAGCAGACAGCTGTCTTTAGAAAAACATGAAAATATTTTAACTATCAAACATGGAGGACAAGCAACATTGACTTCACCAAAATAACAGAAAATTACCTCTAAGTACAAAAAAGTGACACTTAATTCCCATTAAGGAGAGATGAAATACTTAATTACCACTAAGTCCACTTTTATAAAAATACATTTATCATTAATGGAGGTGTCACCCTAGAGTTTTAGGGTATGCTAGGGTTTTATGGTACCCTAATGGGTACCCTAGTACCCTTGGGTACCCTAAAATCTTAGGGTATCCTAGGCTTTTAGGGTTTTAGGGTACCCTAGGGTTTTAGGGTACCTTAAGATTTAGGGTTTTAGGATACCCTAGGGTTTAAAGTACCCTATGGTTTAGGTTTAGGCGCTTTTATAGAGCCCTAGGGTTTAGGTTTAGGCACTTTCATAGGAGTTTTAGGGTGCACTTTCCTATTATAGGATTTTAGCGGTTTAGGCACTTTCATAGGGTACCCTAGGGATTTAGGCATTTTTATAGGGTACCCTGAGGTTTAGGCACTTTCATAGGGTGCCCTAGGGGTTAGGCACTTTCAGTATTTAGGATTTTAGGCACTTTCATAGAGTTTAAGTGTTTTGTTAATTAGAGGAGACTTGGTGGGAATTACTTTCTATTTTCTGGACCTAGAGGTAAATTGCCCCCAAAATAAATTGATATGGCCCTCTAAAATTCACAGTATTCCAGCTAAGTTCTGGTTCATACCTCCTAGGTTGTTTGCAAATGCATTTTAGTGGTCATTACTTGGTTGGAATTGAACTGGTCCTACTTCAGTGTGATACTTAATTTGGTCGACATTAGGATATCCATTCCTAGCAAGAAATCAACTCTTAGGCATCTATAAAAAGAACACCACTGAAGTAGGGTGAAACAAGTAGATTAGTAAAACATGAGAGATTTGAGGGTGCTCTCTCTTTCTTCTCTTTGTTTTCATACTGACATTATTGTGCATTATCAAGAACCAGAACCAGCACACAGATTCATGTTGTTCTATCATACAATGACACAAACTTTTTTTAACTCAACTCAAGTGAGACAATCAACTGTATAACTTGTTATCAGCAACTGCCAACTGGTATTGTTGCTAAGGGCAAACAATCATTCTGTCACGAGTCATAACTTCATGAAAAATTCTATCAGATGTACTTTCTTTCCTCCAAATAAATGAAAAGATGTACTGCTAAAGTCAAGATGCCCAACCATCACAGAATTACCTTTGAATCTCCAACAAATGCATTAAACACAGCATCTGTTGCCAATGTTGCTGCCAATGGTACAATCCCACCAGTCATCAGCTTTGCAAAACAAGCTATATCTGGTTGACAGCAAAGTAGTTCTGCAGCAGACTGGAAAGAAAGATAAGCTTAATCAGATAACATAGTATGAGGGAGAAGATGCAAGTAAGACTACATGGGCAACGAACCTCCACTCCCAAACGCCAGAAACCAGTAAAAACCTCATCGAAGATGACTGGAATCTTTCGCCTTTGGCATTCTTCAACAAGTACACGTTGGAAAAGTGGATCAACCATCAGCATTCCACCCGAACCTTGTATAACTACAAGACCATCCAGGTAATTAAAAGTCATAACGTCAGAATACGATAGATAGATCAAGCAGCACAATCTTTGGCCATTTAGTGCACCTAATAAGAACATGTGTGTGCAACTAGGATAATGAACCTTAGGCTCTCAAGCTTCAGCCAACCTTAAGTTTTCCCTTACTTTTTGGCCTTTCATTTAACACCAACCTCAAAATAGCTGGTTAGAAAAAAATTGAATAGATGTTTGACAATGACCATAAATCTGGAAGATTTCCTTGATCTAAACTCCCTGTAACCAAATTAGGTAGCAGTACCATTCTAACACTGACCTAGATCACCTTGTTAATTCTTCATACATTGCAGAGAAGTACATAAACAAGCTGAGGATGACCTCTCTGATGACATGATTACAATTTAAGAAAAGTCTATGCATGCTTGACCAAACGACCACATGGCCAATATTGAGTACTTCCTTCAGAAAACTAAGGAAGCTACTTATGATTTCTGCACACATCCAAGAATTGTCTACAATGTATCCCAAAGTGCTCAAGAGAGCCAATGTCTAAAGTGGACAGGACTTTAGGCAGGGTAGATTACAAAAATGCCAAAATACCACTACTTAAAAGTTAAAAAGCCAACTGTTCAGACTCAAGCATGAGTTAGGCAATTGTGGGTCCACCAAGAATATCGTCTATGTTTTGACTTTTATATCATTGGTCCAATATGGTTCATGTGAGACACTTCTCTCTTTTCTCCTTATCCATCCATCACTTCAAGGGTTAATCCTCCCAACAGAGCCAACAAAATAATTGCTGAACCTCCAACACCTGTGTCACTACCATATGAGAAACCAGTATGGATGATGAAGATGCAACATCAATGTTGAAAGTGAGGTCTCATAATCCAACTCATTTAACCAGTTGGAAAGAGCATGATGTAGAATGTGCCCTGGGAAAGGAAGGTTGACCCAAAGAAAAGATTTATTGATAGAATCTTAATCAATTAACAGCTTTAAGGAACACTAAGTCCAACTATTTTAAGAACTAAAAGATTCTAAGAAGCTTAATAGTAGTTCTGAAACACAATCAGGTGTAATCTTACCTGGTTCTATAATCAATGCTCCAATATGGCTATATTCACTCATCCTGGAATGTAGTGATAATGCTTGTGATATATATGATGAATAACAAGCAGCAAGACTTGACCCATCCCTGCTCTTGTAGAACAGTTCGTCGCGCAACCTAAAGGCTGTCAAAAGTTCAACACCTATTATTCACAAATGAGAAGATCAGCAGGCAAGATATTGGAACACAATATACTCACCCATATCTTCCACGTTCACGTTTTCAGGATGTATCCTTTCAGGTAGAGAAAGTTTCCAAACTCCGTTGTCCATAAAGGCTGTTGGAAGATCCAGAAAAAGCCCTCTTCCCGTATACCTGTCAAAAATTGGAAGGTAAAATATTACAGAACCTTACTCTAAGTTGGTTTGCTCTTAACTTCCATTCCTTGTTCCGAGACAAGTACCATTAAACAATCTATTCATGAAGATGTACATAAACTACATGAGCAAATGAACTATACTTATTGCATATATAGCTGCTAACCAAAACATGCAGTATGACAGCCAAAATGATTTATCACCAGTTCTTATTTCTTTCTTTCTTTCTTTTTTATAACCACGTGTCCGGGCAAGCTTACGTGCACCTCAACTAATCTTGGGGGACCATAATGAATTATCACCAGTTCATATATGCCAAGTTATTAGGAACAAATCTTAAGTACATGGCAAAATATACTATCTTAGAAGCAGCATAACTGTCAAATCCGGAAACCAGACTATAAGGATAACATCCTCCTTGAGTGTCCCCAAAGGTACATCTGGAAATCAATGAGTACAAAACATGACAAGGAAAACATTAATGATAAAAACATTAATGATAAATCAAACTACATCTGCTCAAAACAGCAATAATCAAAAGAAGACACAGAAGATGGCCGAAAGAACATTAGCTCCAAAGGTGAAGTATCAAAGGTATACAACACTATCTATGAAAACACATACTAAGAAATGCCCATACCATGGTTGCTGGAGGAAACCTGTATAAGATGACGGTGCTTGTGCTTCCATAGCACCCAATGTATCACCATGATAAGATCCTCGAAGAGCTAAGACCTGTTTTAAAGAACACAGAACGAATTATGACTAGCTCCACCAAAGTTGATTGCATATATATGTCTAATGTATAGTATATCCGTTGAACTTCTAATTATCAAGCCTACTGTAAGGATACCTAAATCTTATACTTCAATGGTTTTTAATCACATCAATATGAAACAAAATAGTCATAGCATCTAGGAGATGGCCTAACAATTGAGCCTTGCAGGGTAATGGCAACCTAGGTGCATAGGAACAAGAAAATGTAGCTTCCCCGGGAAACAACTTCATCCATAGCTTCACTAACGTATTGATAGGGATAATAAAAAATGGATAACTTAGGGGCGTGATATTAAACAACAGTTGGGATAATAAAAAATGGATAACTTAGGGGCGTGATATTAAACAACAGTTGGAAGACAGCACAATGCATCAGGATCAAGGTGAGTTGTAGTGACAAAAACAATGGCTTACATGTGCCAAAAGAAAGCACTTCAGTGGTTGATTTTAGCACAATCCTCCACTATATATAATAATAACTCTAAAATATACTCGTCAAAAAGTTATCAATTTAGGAAGGATTAAGACCATATAAGGCTGAGCAATTAAGCTTAAATAAGCATCCATTTGAGTACGATAGGTAACAAGAAAAATAACAAGTATGAAAAGCTAGAAAGGTAGATGGTGGATAAAACATTCTGTTAGAGAGCAGAAAGAAAGAGGAGAACACATGGTGAGGTAGGCTAAAACACAAAAAGGTTTCATAAATCTTGATTTACAACTCAAAATATATTTTTCTGCCATTTAGTTCTACCATGCAATTTATAGCATGCTTTTTACTTCTAAAGTTGTGATCCAAATACTTCAAACCTACGCTAAAAACGTATGTCAGAAATGAGCAGGCGAAACCTTAGATTTGCTGAGTGCAAATCATTCGTTGCTACCCACAAGAAGAAGAAAACAGAGAAGCAAATTTCTAGCACACATCAACTTGGTATCAGAAATTAAGATACTACATTGTTTTAACAAGTCTTTTAGACTAGGCAGTTTGTGATCTCACCTTGAGCTCAATACATCTGTCACCCGTCTTTGCTTTCAGAAGGTCCAAAAGCATCCCATGATCAAACAAGAATTTCCGGAATGCCATCTTCAAAGCAATTTCAATTGCTGTCGATCCATTGTCAGAAAAAAATGTTCGAGAAGCCCATCCTGCATGTCAAACAAAGTTGGTTGAGTATTGTTGTTATTACACCAAAGTAGAACTGCTATCAGGCTATCAGCAATGACATACTCCATTCTGAAGTGGCAATGCACTACACAATGTCTAACATTAATGGCATGCGGACATGAGAGAGAGAGAGAGAGAGAGAGAGAGAGAGAGAGAGACCAAAGTAATCAGAATGCTCAAACAAGGGGGGAAAAACACCCGTAAATGTTATCTGAATGGATCTTAGAAGGTGAAACGACCAAGTAGCTTACCTTTACCCACGCCTTCAAGCAAAAGTTCTGCACATTCTAAAGCAGGTTCATGAACATTCTCTGGAAACATTACATGACCAAATCTAGCAGCAGCATAACCCATATCTCTGGCAAGTTCAATCTGAAACCACCTAAACACAAACCTAAACTTACATACAAGGGTGTAACGGAGCCATGCAGATACTATATTGTAACGATGCAAGGGAAAAGATGCAAACTGATGTTATAAGTATTTGTGTCATCTATGTTTTCCATTTTTGCTGCAGGTACTCGGTTTGTATATGTCAGTTTGTATCTGTATTTTCTTTTGCTAAGTACATGTAAAGGAGCTAAAGTGGTCCAACAGTTGTCTATTGCTTCTAAGACTCTCCAAGAACTTGGGTGTTCAAGCCACACCAGCATCAGTTCTGTATGGGTTTCACATCGTGATTGGGAGGAGGCATGGAATACATAATGTTGAAGTTGGTCTCATGAGCAATGAATGAACCAGACTAATAAAGTGATCCACAACCAGTTCTGACAGTTCACTGGTTTAAAAACTAGCTTAGGTGCTTCTAACATACCCCAGTTCGATGAACAATACAATCGTTGTTGTAATACTACCCAAAACAAATTGGATGTTGCGTTAGGAAAGAGGAGCCAGAAACACTAACCATCGCAGCAAAATTAGATCCTAAAGAACACAGTAAGCTTCCAAGAATCTTTATAGGTTATCAGAAAGAAAAGAATGACCTGTAAACTAAGATCTGGCCCCTGTGTCCACCAACTTGCACATGCATCAAACTGTTGCGTGATGAAATTGTTATTTAACACCTATATTGAGAACAAAACACATTAGCATGATGACAACTCATGGAAAATTGGGATTTCGGAAATCAAGATAACAGGTTGTGCTAAAACAAGAACATAGTAAAATGTGAACCTTGGGAACGGCAAAGTTCTCGCCACAACGAGAATCTATTATAGTAACTGCTTCTTCGGGTACAAGTTTGTGTTGAGTAAACGGCCACCAAAATATATCTTGTGCCATCTTTGGCATGCTATGTAATCTCTCTATTCTCTGAATATAAGCTGAAATCATTGTTTCCTTGAGACAACCAAATACAGTCTGAGCTTCATCAAACCATTCCATCAATGTATCTGACATGTCTTGAGGAATAGGTGGAAGCACAAGTACAGGGACCCTAGAGAAACAAAGGGAAACATGTAAAAGGTTGCACACTGCAATTCCAAATGAAGTTCAAATGAAAAATAAAAACAAAAGCACAAGGTCAACAGATTCAACACAACCGTATGCATGGAAATTTTTACATGAGTAGAGAATATATCATGTTATGTGAATGGTAATTACAAGGCCTGAAGGCCATGCACTTGCCCAAAATGAACAATACAAATTGGAGTCAAATAGAATACAGAGAGGACTCCTACCTATTTCTCAAGTAAGACAACAATGGAACCTCATTTACAAGGCCATGATCTTCAAAAACAACAGCAACAACATCATAGCCGCGAAGTTTTAAACTTTCATAAGCTGATATTGTTGACGAAATCCCACCAAGCCGTCCATCCCCAACAAGAATAGCAGGTAACCGGAAAGGCCTGTAAACATGATTTCCAAGGACCTGAACGAAACTGAGGAAAAAATGTGGACATGGTACTTCAAAATCATATAATATGTCGCCCGTCTTGTTAATGACTTAATGTAGGCACTTTCCTATCTCATGTATCAGCTTAATATGATTATAAGAGATGTTTATTCGGGTATACCAATAGATTACTTTGGATATAAATTAACTATCATATGAAACAGGGTTTTAGATTTAGATCAATATATGATAAGATTATAAGAGATTGCAAACAGGTTAGTGTAAATTTGTACTATATGTCATAAAAGGTTTGAATTTAAATTACCTAGTCTATTGTCTACAAGACTTGGAAATTTAGATCAACTTTATAAGTGTGTCACAACATTTTTTTTCTTTCTTTTTATCTGCTTCAAGTTTAGAACCAAATTCAAAATTCAGTGAAAATACCAAATGGCTACTGTAAAGCTCGCAAAATCAATCCTTTTGAGACTCCCAAATGGGCTCTATAAACTTTCAGCCCAGTTTAACATACAAGTACGGATTTTGGGCAAAATTTAACCTCATAAATTGTAAAAGGAAAAGTCGCTAACTACAGACACATAGGGAGATGGTTAAGGTTTAGAAAGTATGTTGAACTATGTGAAAAGTGTGTTAAATACCCAATGAAGTTCTATCAATTTTCGCATTATGTGGGCCTTAACCACTGCAAGACGGTCACAGGCTGTAACATATAGATTCATAGAACAACAAAGTAATTTGCATCCATAAATTCCACAATGCACTACCAAAAAATACTAGCACAATGAAGTAGACTCATCACAAACCGGTACAAGTCGCACTGAAGAGAACCTGAAGGCCCTGGACTAGCAACACCACCAGCAGTTTCCACCAAACTAAAAACACCGACCTTGTCACCACTACCTTCACACCCTCCTCTTCCTTCCAACCCGATTCCCAATCCCCTCTTCAACATCTCCAACACCTCCAAATCCTCCACCACCGCCCCTTCCCTCTCCGCCGCCAAATGAGCCGAAACCGCCTCTCTCCACCCGTACATCGTCTTACAAATCAACTCCGCCGCCACGGCCCCATCCTCACCTAACTTAATTTCCTCGTACAACCCTAAATCCCTAAACCCACTCTCCAATTCCCCACCCTCTCCAGTTTCTACAACAGGCAAGCTGTCAGAGCCCCGGGCTAATACACTATCAGCAGCTGAAATCGACGCTTTTAGGACGTGGTTCGAAGCGAGAACAGTAAAGGATGGGTTTTTAATGCCATGGAGAAAGAATTGGGAGAATTTGTTGTAAACGAAGCGGGAGTCGGAGTCGGATGGGAAGCCGGTTTGGACGGGTTTGAGGTAGATGAATTTTCTGGTGGGGGGAAGAGAGGGGGAGGGAGGAGAGAGAAGGAAGGAGGAGGCGAGGCCGGCGGAGACTAGGGTTTTGCCGACGCCGGTGTTGGCGCCCCATATCATGTAGATGGGGTGGGAGAGGGTGTATTCGATGGACGGCGGTGGGGGTTGGGTTGAGAAGAGGTTGGGGTGGTGGAGGCGCAGGCTGAGAGAGGTTGGGGTGGGGAGGATGCGGCGGCGTGCGGTGGCGAAGAGAGCGGAGAGTGGGAACATTGCGGGGTGAACGACGGGGCGGAGAGAGAGAGGGAGGAGGGTTTTTAGCGGGGTTTAGCGGCAAAAGTAGCGTACCAATTTCGAAAGGAAATTTATTTTCAGTTTTTACCCCCTTGCACACCGTTTTATGGGTTAATCATGTGAGAAAATAAAATTAAAAATGGAGTGTCATTGGCTAAATTTAGAGTGCCAAAATCACGTCCCATTTTGAAATGGCCAAAAGACACCTCTCAAATTTGGTTCTTATGAGAAGCCTGGCTAACGACGTCCTCTCAAATTTAGCGGAGTAATTGCTATATCTCTTTGATCACTTCAGACGGCCACCGAGAGTCTAGAGTTTCTATAATCACACTTAGAGAGAATTGCTATACCTGGTTGCCCTCTTCGTCACATTTTTACTTGGAAAAGAAAAAGAAAAAGAAGAGGAGGTACTTGCTTCTCTTCCGTAACTAGTTTCCCAAAATGAGCCCCAATTTTTTTGTTTTATCCTCATTTAGAGTTTTGCATCAAAATTTTGTAGATTATAGATTTATCCCGATAAAAAAAATAAAAAATAGACTTTCCCACCTTTCTTTGTTGAAAATATCCAACTTTTAGCATTTTTAGCTTTCGGCTAGAAGTAGTGTTCCTTTTAAATGGTGATCATAACATGGTGATAAGGGTAATTTGGAGAAGAGAAAATCTTGTTGTGAAAAGTTGTTTACGGAGCTATTCGCGACTGTCTAAAAGTGTTTAGGATGGTCCGGATGTTAATAAAACTTTTTCATAGAAAAGTTTAACTCTTTCCAAGAAATTTTGTTATTTAAATCCGAACCGTTTAAAACAGAAATAGACGGCCGAAATTGCGCGTTCCCCCACGAGTAAAAGTTTCTCACTTTGGAGTAATTTGTTTTAGGCCAGAGCAGTAGTTGGACTTGGGCCGAGCGTCGAGCAGCATTAAACGCGCGAATCACGGCCCTCCAACGAACTCATTTATCGTGAAAACAAGAAGCAATCCACTATTTACCCAAAAAAAACAAGCAATCCACCAGCTTATCAAAAAAGGAAAACAAACAAAACAAATTCAGGAAACGCAAACAGCACCAGGAAAAGGAAAGGAAAGTCCAAGAGAAGATTACCAGAACCGTATATCTCAACACGTGATTATCATACTTCCTCCATTATCTTCCTCTCTCTCTCTCTCTCTCTCTCTCTTCACCCGCCCATTTATCTTCCTCTCTCTTTCTGATCACAAATCTCTATCTCTCTCTCCAGAGCATTTCGAAATGAATCCAGGGGATTCGGATGGAGCCTCTGAAACATCCTCGGTAGCCGCCAAGAAGAATTCCAAGAAACCCAAATGTACGTTTCCTAACTCTCTCGCATTTTCTTTTTTCCTTCTCCCTCCTGAATTTGTTGCAGCACTGTATCATCCTTCATGCATTTATTTCTTTTACACTTTGATTACCGTTTCCTTGTGCAAATCTCCGAGATTTTTTTATTGGGTAATCCATTTAACTCTGTATTGCATGCATAATTGCAAGAATCCCTTGTCGCCAATACGGGTAGAATGGTATCGGGTCATTGTGGTTTGTTGTCATTTTAATTAGGGCTGTATCATCTTCAATAATTTGGATGGCAATTCAGGAACAGTTGAAATACTTATGAAGAAAGTATGAATCAGATTAGGCACTTAATGGGCTGCAATTCGACATGCGTGCTCATAGGATCTTTTTACATCATGGCAGAGGACTAGGGCCTGTTTGATTGGCCGGATTAGACACGGGTTTGGATTACAAATAGTATGGGATGGGACGGCATTTTCCGGGCCTTTTGTTTTAAGGATTGGATGAATGTGCATACCGATGCTCTAGACTATCAATGAAGGAAGCATGGTAATGTGCACATAAATTGAATTGGGTCTCTAGGCCTGCCTTCTCTGAGGCCATTTGGTTTTGATTTTGGGGCATGGTTCCGCAGCCAAACAGGTATAGGGGCACTGTTTCAGTGGTATTCTGAGAGCAGCCACTTTGTGCATATTGCCAAAGGTTAGGTTTGTCTTCAATCCTCCCCCGCCCATACCCCCAATGATTGGGGACTACATGGGTTCTGTTGTTGTTGTTGTTTTAAGGATTGGATGAGGCATTGTATATCTGTTGGACAACCAAATTCCAGAAACGTGAGATGTGCGAGATGTTGAGCTGTGAAATTGGTAATCTCATCAATACTAGTTCGGTGGGACCATCCATCCTCTGAGATTACACATAACTTCATTGGTAGTCCGACCAATTAAACATGGCCTAATTAGAGGGTACATCGAAGAGGAAGTTGTATAGCAATTTTCCGAGGTCGAAAGGCCCTCAATTTTTGAAGTTCAATGTAGTAGTTATCTTCTAAAGCAAATTGTTCGGATCATGCAATGAATGTAAAATAAGAGATCTGAATGCCATGCAGTGAAGGCAATGATTAAGAGGACACTATTTTCTACATTCATCATCGTTCTACAATTAAGACTTGCATGACTACAGAGTCAGTATTTTGAGTTGGGCTTGGCGGGCCTGTATAGTTCAGTGACAAATAAAATACACACTATTATTGGTTCTATATTTTTGAAAATCATATGGGTACGAATGCCACATTTGTTCCCTCTGGCACCATCTTTCCCTGCATCAGATTTTGTTTACACCTGGCCCGTTCGTTTTGGAATTTTGGATTTGGATTTATAGGTAATGAGTGTAGAGAGAAATAGAGTAATGATTGAAAATATGGGTAATGATTGGAGAGAGATAGAGAGAAAAATGAAAGTAATGATTGGAGAGAAATAGGATAATGATTAGAATCTAAAATCCAAAACCCTTAAATGAACAGTCTCGTGTCTTGAGGCAAGTTGTCCTCAGTTTTACAGAACTACGGCTTTAATGATTTTTGTTCTGTACTGTGGTGGTCATGAATGAACTATTTATGCAGAGATTTGTTTTACTTTCCAGATTCTCGGTTTACACAACAAGAGCTTCCTGCTTGCAAACCAATTTTGACTCCTGGTTGGGTATGGTCGATCACATATTTTACTTAATCTAGCTTACAGAAAAGATATTGTCTCTAAATGTTTATATCTAGTCACTTTCCTTCTCTCTCCTGCCATTCAGGTTATTACAGCTTTCATCTGTATTGGAGTCATCTTCATCCCTATTGGCCTCGCTTCCTTGTTTGCATCTGAGAATGTAATACGTCAAATAGCTCTTACTATTGAATTAGTGATGTTTTGTAATCAACATCTTGAAATTATGTATAAACTATCTCATTGTTTAATGTGCAGGTGGTAGAAATTGTGGATCGTTATGATAAGGATTGTGTTCCTTCAACTTATAACGGTAGCATGCTTGAATTTATTCAAAGCTCCGAAACCAACAAGACTTGTATCAAGACCTTGACTGTAAGTGCAATACCCTTGTACGGATGACTTCAAATCAATTATGCTTGATCTTCTTTTCTGTGATTCACAACATTTACATGAACCCCTTTAATGCTTTTTCAGGTGCCAAAGAAGATGAAACAGCCAATTTTTGTATATTATCAGCTTGACAACTTTTACCAGAATCATCGCCGGTACGTTGTGTAGTTTCTTTGATTTTATGGAATCTAGTAATGTGGTTTGGTTCTTATTCATCAAAAGGTTTTGTTTTCTCATAGACACTGGTCCGTCATTTTTTATAAGACTTAGGCTTTAAACTGTTCACATAATAACTGGATTTGGGACTGTGTTCTGTGTTACCCAATACGCATGCATAGTACTTTCTTGTAAAGTCAAACTGGAATAGAAATATTGAAGGTAAAATTGGAATATTGTGCTTGTATTCATTAGTTGTGACATATGAGGACCAGAGCAGATTAGAAATGACTTTTTGATCTCTAAATATGTAAAATTCAACAGGATCTAGGGTGTAATTGCCATTATTTTCTGGAATCTCATGGTATCATAACAAGTTCTGACCAATGCAATAGCCAATGATGTAGTAGCAGGACAAGTCAAAGGATTGCTGTAACTCTTTGCTACCCACCTCTGGTTCTAGCTTTTTCGGGTCTATGCAGCCATGGTCTTATAATTACATGACATTTGCAGAATGGTTTGTTTGATGTAGAAGACCAAAGAGTTCGAGGCCTGAAAGAACAAGTAGTTTCACCAATGCACTATTGTTTTGGGCAAAACATAGATACAAAAAAGTACACCAGAAATTCTACGGCATTCCCATCTTATTTATCTAGTGTTGTTTACCTTTTGATATATTCGTTGGGCAAAATTAAGTGTTTCGGTTTTCCACAAGCAGATAACTAGGACCAACACTAATAAGTTTTGTGCTAATGATCTCTATGAACTTCGTGCTAGCAGGAAGGGCTAAAGACTGACTTTTCTTTTGGTGTGCCTTTCTTATCATGTTAGCTTTTTCCTTGTGATTCTTCGACCATGCTTTGATATATTTTCCGATTCAAAGATGCTGAGATTTTTTCTGTTTATTACATTTCAACCTTTATCAAGGACTGTTGAAGACTGGAATATTTAACCCCTGAATCTCTCATGTGGAGAAAGTGGACCGTTCCGTTGTTACGTTTTCACTTGTTACGTTGGTTTTGTTAGAAAAGTTTCACTTGTCATTCTTCCAAGTGTGGAAGTCTTTTCACATGTATCCTCTGATTCCATATGCATAAACTTACATTCAAAATGGACATCCAATATGTTATAAACTATTAGCTGCCCCAGTATCTATGTCAAAAGTACGTAATCCAATATTCATTCCAAACTCAGCTTCTGATAAAAGGTTGTTCTTTCCTCTCTGAGTTGTGGCTATCTCTCTTCAGATATGTCAAAAGTAGAAGTGACAAGCAATTGCGTAGCAAGGCATTCGAAGACGAAGTAGAAGATTGTAAACCTGAAACCGACGCTAAGGCTGGATCAATTGTTCCTTGTGGCCTCATTGCTTGGAGTTTGTTCAATGACACGTATGGTTTTTCTAAGAATAACAAAACTATACAAGTCAACAAAAAGGGTATCGCATGGAAAAGTGATAGACAACACAAATTTGGGTCTGATGTGTATCCTAAGAATTTCCAGCAAGGTTGGATTGGGGGTGCAAAACTCAACGAAACTGTTCCAGTATGTATATATTTTACTTATTTCACCTTCTTGTGTCTTTCTAGGTTATTTTTTTTAACTTGGTTTTCCATATTTTCCCTGTTTGTTTCCATTTTTTCATCTTTATTCTGTATCTAATAGTTAAGTGAGCAAGAAGATCTTATGGTTTGGATGAGAACTGCCGCATTACCGAGCTTTCGAAAGCTATATGGAAAGATAGAGGAGGATCTTGATGCTAACCAGAACATAACAGTTGTAATTCAGAACAACTACAACACCTACAGTTTCAGTGGAGACAAGAAGCTGGTCCTTTCAACTACAAGTTGGATTGGTGGGAAGAATGATTTTCTTGGTGTAGCATACCTTACAGTTGGTGGACTATGCTTATTTCTTGCAATAAGCTTCATTCTTTTGTATGTCTTCAGACCACGGTAAGTGATGGTTCTTATGAAGTCTTGCCAATTGCATTGTCAGATTGATTGAGGTTCATTTTCCATGTGGTTGCATATTCATGTCTCTCTTGGGATTTAGGCTGTGTCATGCTGTTTCCTGATATGTTACACCGTAGAATCCTTGATTATGTTCTAAATAGACTACATCCCTTTTTTCTTTTGATAATGTTTCTGGTTGTCGACCACGTGAAGAGACGGACTATTGTATTAGAGGACTTCAACACTTTCATTTTGAGGCTGTTGGCATCATTTGGAATGATATTGCCAATGCTAAAGAAAGGAACTGATTGGCCCAAAATTCAATTTTGTTTAAATTAGGCCATATCTGAGACAATGAAGTTGCACTTTCTTTAATTTGAATTGAGGAGTTTCTGTGTCAAAGGCAAAAGCCTCAGTACTGTTCTTGGTAGTTTTCTTTCCAGGCTATGAGTTACGTCGGAGAATTTCATCCATTGGGAAGTTTTACTCCTGGATGCAAATTCAAATGACGTCCTGAGTTTCTCAATAGTAAGATCAAATAGGTTTCAAAAATTTACATGGCAATGCTTTTATCTTTCGAAACTTCTTGTTAGGTTTCAATAATTCAATGTAAGCTTAGTTCTCTCTCATTTTTTTTTTCTTCTGATTTTGTAACCTTAGATTTGATCTGGCTACTGAGTTAATTATTTTTTTCTCTTCATTCAGGCCTCTTGGGGATCCATCTTACTTGTCATGGAACAAAAATCCTGCTGGGACTCTGAACTAAGATTTCTTCATTGATGCACCACTATAGTCGCTGGCCTACCCCATCGATGGATAGCGAAATGTTTGGATTTTCACTTTAAAAGAAGGTTGCTGCGTATGAAACCTCGTCTTGGAGTTTCTCTCGGGAAATTCTCTTTGCCATGGAGGAGTTTTTGACCTAATTGTGAGCTACTAACGTCATCTTTGAGGGCTTTCGTTAGTAGTGTACAGAGGTGGGATGTTATTGAATGGTGGTTTTCGTTATTTACTTTCGCGAAATAAACTTGTTGGTGACGACATTGATTGATAGGTTGTAGATGTCATTTTTCGATTTATTTCTGTAGGTTGTAGATGTCATTTTTCCCATGTTCTGTTTTTCCATTTATTTCTTACTGCCATATAGCGAAAATGATTAGGGCCCTTTGGCCTAACTTATTTGTGACTTTTTGGGATTTTTTTTTTTTTTTTTGGTACATAGATTTGGGTCAAATTTTTACATGACATCATTCGATGAGAAATCATAAATTTGATAAAGGTAAAAGAAATTCATGTAAGATGACAAAAAAGATTCAAAAAGTTAGGGGGGTTTTCGTCGTCTTATGTGAACTCTTTGCAAATTTGGTCTGTAATTTTATTCTATATGGGTTTCTCTCATCGAGACGAATTATGTAATCTAAAAAATTAGACTCAAATCTAGCAACAATTAAGTGCGAACAACTAAAATTGCAAAATTCAGGACCACGTCCTGGTAAATGGGGCAGGGGGCTAACCTCTGTTATCTAATTGTTCGGTACAGTGACAAATTAGTCAGTTTGATTTTTTTTTGTGTGATCCTTCAAATTGCAAAATTTTATTTGTATTGTTTTCAAAATAACGTAAAATAAGACCCGTCCACGAGCTTCCAAAAAATTGCTACTCCATCTATTTATTATATCTTGCGAAGAAATCCAAAGTTCTTTTAAAGATTTTTTTTTTTTGTGTGTTTCTCTTGATTTTTGCTACATAGATTTGGGTCAAACTTTTACATGACATCATTCGATGAGAGAAATCATAAATTTGATAAAGGTAAAAGAAAAAATTCATGTAAGATGACAAAAAAGACTCAAAAAGTGGGGGTTTTTTCGTCGTCTTATATGCACTTTTAGCAAATTTGGTCTGTAATTTTATGCTTTTTGGTTTCTCTCATCGAGAAGAACTAATGTAATGTAAAAAATAGGACTCAAATCTAGCAACAATTAAGAGCAAACAACTAAAATTGCAAAATTCAGGACCAAGTCCTGGTAAATGGAGCAGGGGGCTAACCTATGTTATCTAATTGTTCGGTACGGTGACAAATTAGTCAGTTTGATTATCTTTTTGTGATCCTTCAAATTGCAAAATTTTATTTGTATTGTTTTCAGAATAACGTAAAATAAGACCGGTTCACAAGCTTCCAAAAAATTGCTACTCCATCTATTTATATCTTGCGAAGAAATCCATAGTTCTTTTAAAGAAAAGATTTTATACCTTGTGAGATAACAAACATGTATGAGAGACCATTTTGTAATTAATGAAAACTTTTGTAGTGTGAAACTTCCAATTTTCAACTCAGCTGTTGTCCCGTGGTCAAGACCTGAAATTTAAGAGTTTAAAACCTCTCAGGTATTAACAACTATTTTCGGGCTAATTCGCTTAGAATTTTTCGGGCTAATTCGCTTAGAATTTAATTAGGACCTTCAAAGGGGTGGAATTGATTTTCTACGATTAATTGAGATGCACGTCAGCAGAGACACCCGAGTTATAAAAAAAAAAAACTTAAAATTTAGCTCATGATTGAAGGAGATTGGCTTATTCACGGGGAGCCGTGAATAAGCCATTTGCGGTGCTGAACGATCTCAGCCGTCCGTAGATTTTCTCGAAAAAGTTTCATTAAAATTTAGACCGTCCAATGCACTTTGAATGGTCGCTATGTTCCTCTAAACAGTTATTCACGGAAACTTCCGTAAAAAAGATAATCTCGATTGGAAGATCACAAGTCAGTTTTGTTCCTAATCATCCCCAGATCAGCATAAAAGTGAGAGTTTAGCTCATAATCACCAAATTAGCGAAGGATTGATTGGTTTACGAGAGACGAACAGAGATTAGAGTCGGAGAGAGAGAGAGAAGACAAAAAATCGGAAAAATAAAATGGCTGGTGGAGGGAGACCGGGGTCCGATTCAACCCCACTGCTGGACTCATCCACCCGATTCTCCTCCGTCGAAATGGCCACCGCCGTTCCCCTCCACGTCCCCCGCCGCTCCGTCTTCCTCGGCGTCGACGTCGGCACCGGCAGCGCTCGCGCAGGTCCATTTTCATTCGCAAACGCTCTTTTTCTTATGCGAGTTCGATTGGTTGGTA
Source organism: Rhododendron ferrugineum (assembly GCA_025642025.1). NCBI lineage: Eukaryota > Viridiplantae > Streptophyta > Magnoliopsida > Ericales > Ericaceae > Rhododendron > Rhododendron ferrugineum. The sequence goes on from JAOTQK010000001.1 coordinate 533,073, forward strand.
CTATACTATCGGTTGATCCCCCCGCCCTCCCTTTTCTACGGTTGTGATTTTTGGCTTTCTGATGTTTACTGTTCCATTGCTGTGGCTGTTTATATCGTTATTATACTTAAACGAATCTAATCCCGTCCCTCTAAAATGGCGCCAAACTTGTTCTTCGACCAGTTATGCCCTTGTGAGGGTGTCCGGGCCAGCTTACACGCAACTCAACTAATCCCCTTCCCCATCCGGTCAAAGGTAGGCAATGCCCTTCCCCATCCGGTCAAAGGTAGGCAATCCACGCCGGGACTAGGGAATTCACAAGAAATTATTTCTTGCAGCTTGACCCCAAGAATCGAAACATGGTCAATTGTGTGGGGGAGCAAACCCACCAGCCAACCGGACTAAGCCATGGGGCTATGCCCTTGGGATTTGATGGTGGGTTGCTCTTGGATGGTACATATTAAATACATGTTTTGTGAAGTTAGTTAAACTTAAAATAGTACAGCCAATTAATGCCCATTATTGGGCGTCTGGGAGTTGTAGATTGAAGACAAACCTAGCCTTTTGCATTGTCCATAGACTCGAACTCACAACCGAAGATTGGAAGGTTGATATGTTCTTAGATGGGAGTTCATTGTTCAGTATGCAATTCTAGTAGAGACACTCAATCGTGCGATTATTCTGTTTAATTGCCAGTTGCTTAAAGCTCTTATAGGAGTTACGATAATGTATATTAATTGACTTGGTTAAGTCTATTGCTGATTCTCGGTTTAATGTTATTTGATCTCCGGAATGAAATGGTTTATGATTCTTAATTTGTGTAATCAAGTTTTGATCAGAGTCCTGACCTTGGCAGTTTTTTAACTGGTCTGTTTAAAATGTGAGAGGTGAAAATTTGAATCCAGTAATTTTATGCGATCCACAGAGTTACTCATATTTAGATAAGTTTATGAACCTTGTTGGATTTTATTGCTTTCTCATTCTATGATAAGTTAGAACTTTCTGGATTACTGCATTAGGTTTTGTCTATCAGTTGTCCCCCTCCAATAGTTTTTCCAAAAGAAATGCGAAATTTTCTATATTTTTCACACTTCAATTTTGTTTGATCCTATTTGTTGTACTTAAAGTTAGAGTACAATGTATACATTCTCCTTGGACACCGCTATGTGTTCCTTAAGCATTGCTGCTTGATGCAGGTCTGTTTGATGAGGATGGAAAACTTCTAGGTTCTGCTAGCAGCCCAATACAGATATGGAAGGAAGGTGATTGTGTTGAGGTGATAAACACTCAGATTCCATTAAACTCATGTGGATTGTAGAACGGAGTCTTATGCTTATCTTTAAGCTATATATTTGGCCTAAAACCTATTTTTTGGAGGCTCTGGTGATTATTCATGAAATGAGGAATAACATCTTGGGAAAATAGCTGGCATTACATGTTTAGGATCGCGTGTATGTCTAGGCATTCGTGTGTCTGAATGACTTTTATACATACTTAAATGCATAGTTGTCAAATCGTGAATCGAATCGAGAATCGAAATGGTCATTTTTCGAATCGTGAATCGAATCGAATCGTGA
>JAOTQK010000001.1:705580-721155 GCA_025642025.1 Rhododendron ferrugineum
GGTGATATTGCAATACTATTTGTTTTCTGCTTTTGGTTGTGTAGGTTGTTTGGTGAGGTGAAGAAAATGAAGGCTGTCCTGTTATGGGTTCTTTGTCTACATATAGTCTCCCTAGCCGTGGTACAGAATCTCTCTCTTGATTCTATTTCTCTGTGTGTGCGTGTTACTTTTTCAACTTACTATATTCCTGCCCAGTGGCATAGCCAAAATATTGTACTAGCGGGGCACAAAACAACACATGCAACTTTGTAGTGAAAACATATTATGCATCTTTTTTTGTAAGAATATGAAACACGTTGATGTTAGCTCTATAGGAATCATCTTCGACCCAAATTTGATCGAGGAGTTAGTCATAGATTTAAGATGATAAAGAGAGAAATATGGAAGAAGGTAAAAAGGAGGTTGGCCTGACTTGTATTTTGTTATTAGATAATAATTGTAATTCTGTAAACAAATGGCATTTTGGAGGCAAAAGTTCAGTGAATGAAAGCTTGCTTGTAATAGTCACAATTCACAAAGTGCCCCAACACCATTCTCTATCAATATTTATGTGGTACTCATACATTTTAGTCTTGATCCCACATGAACATGTTGCGGAGAATGGTGTTAGTACGCCAGGTGACAGAACGCCAAGGGCACTTGATAATTTTTTTCTTGTTCTGAATTGTGTACTGAAATAACTAAGTAAAATATTGCAATTGTAAATAAAAAAATCCAGTGGGGTCTCGTGCCCCCACTGGTCTCTCCTTATCTCTGTCACTGATCCTGCCATATGTTCCATCTCAAATGCAGATTGATGGGAGTCCAGAGACCTGTCCCGCTGACATTAGCAGTGGATGTGGTGATGACTGGGAAGGGGAATTTTTCCCCGGCATTCCGAAAATTAAGTATGAGGTAAGATGACAAGACTACTAGATCCGTGTTTAGTATTTTCAAGATTTTTCAACAACTGCAATTGCTTCACTACATTCAGAGGTAATTTATCTCTAAAATTCTAATGCACACTTATACCATTTGTTTCGCCTGCTTAGGGCCCTTCAAGCAAGAACCCACTTGTATTTAAGTGGTATAATGCTCAAGAGGACATTCTTGGGAAGAAAATGAAGGTTGGTTTGTTATTTTCCTTCTGTTTATAATTTGTTCATTTGTTGTTTTGGGAGAATACATACGAAAGGATTAAGGAATATATTGCTGACTGCAGGATTGGATGAGATTTAGTGTTGCTTTCTGGCACACATTCCGTGGGACTGGAGGTGACCCATTTGGTGCGCCTACAAAGATGTGGCCATGGGAAGACGGTACCAATTCAGTGGCTATGGCTAAGAGGAGGAGTAAGACCTATCAGAATCATCCAACTCTTTTCACAGTTATTACTGACTGCACTTTATGAGTAACTGAGTACTTTCTTTCTTTTAATGATACAGTGAGAGCAAATTTTGAGTTTATAGACAAGCTTGGAGTTGACTTCTGGTGCTTTCATGATAGGGATATTGCTCCAGATGGTAAAACCCTCGAGGTGAGTAATCTTCATGTTTGTTTATGTCCCCTTAATGTCAGACTCAGTGGTTTAGAGGTCGAAAATGCGGGTGAAGGAATATGAAATGTAGAGAGATAAAAAGGATGTGGCAATTTTATATCCTTTCATCCAAAAAAGTTTATTCTTTACGTTGATTGATTAGCTTGGAAATCTATCATTTTGGAACTATAAAGCCCATTAGTTTGATGGAAAGTAGAAGAGCGTGAAGACATGTAAAATCTGTTGAAACAGCTTTTGGTTATGAGTTAGGTTGTATTCTTGGTAAAAAAAAAAAAACTGGAAGTACGAATTTCCACTGCTGATTCGTGTCGATTTCCTGGGAAACTGAAATGTTTCAGCTGTGTGGGTGGAAACAAAATGAGATTTTGTTCCTTACTTCCTACTCTTTGAATGATGATGGTGGATTAATGTGGCTCTGAGGATTGCATGTTCGCTTTTGTAGCACAAATTCATTGATGTCTATTCTGATTGTCTTAGGAATCCAATGCAAATTTGGATGAAGTGGTGGCACTTGCTAAAGAGCTTCAGGTAACCTAACTTTCATGAATTGGCATACCAAAACTTTTATTGCATTTGAGTAGAGAGCACATATAATCGATATTAGGATAGATAGTTATTCATGTCTTGGTTCTCCATGTTTCTGCGAGGATTAAGAGCCTACTGTTAAGGCTCAACCTTGATAAGGATTTCTTTGTCCTCATTAGGTGGTTTAGATGGATATTTTCATTGCAGATGCAGTACAAAAAATTATTATAGTAGGTAATGCTAGACTTTCTGGGCTACCTTCCCAGATTGTGCTTCTAAACCAAACGGAACCAAATAGGACTGAGCCTTGAGTCCCAATCATTTGGGGTCGGCTACAGAAATCTGTTTTCTCCATTGAGCTCTATCAAGGGAATCGTTTTCCGTGATATCCAACAAATCTAGATCCTTTCTAACTATCGCCTCTGAAGTCACCTCTCCCCTTAATTCTACTTCTACCTTAGCCATTTCACTCTTCCTAAATACTGCATCTACTGATCTACGGTAGGCATGTCCAAACCATCTTAATCTCTTCTTTTCAGCTTATCTTCTATTGGTGCTACCTCTACCATCCACGAAGATTTTTCGTTTCTACTTCTACTTGCAAAGTCTTACTACACATCAATCGAAACATTCCCATTTCAGTTACACTAATCTTACTCGCTTGTTGTTTCAACTACTTTCAGATTTTGCCTCTGTTTTTGTTAATACACATTATCTAATTACATAGGGAAGAAAGATCCGTCCTTTGTGGGGTACAGCCCAGTTGTTCATGCATCCTCGCTACATGCATGGTGCTGCTACTAGGTACTTTTCAACAGATTCACTACTGAATATGTTCATGATGTTCATCCTATTAAGTGAGTCGTACCATTGGTATCTTGCTTTACAGCTCTGAATTAGGAGTATACGCATATGGTGCCGCTCAAGTGAAGAAAGCCATCGAGGTGGGTGGTTTCTATGTGTTGAGCCAGAACATGGGTGTTTATGTGCATTCTTAGATGAACTTGAGTTATCTTCTGTGACCCGTAAGTGAGCTAAACTCACTACTGCTACAGGTGACTCACTATCTAGGTGGAGAAAATTATGTCTTTTGGGGCGGTCGGGAGGGTTATCAGACTCTCTTGAACACGGATATGGAAAGAGAGCTTAACCATATGGTAAGCCATCAGATGACTTCTTTAGTTATCAATTTTGAGTTTAAGATTCAAGTCATGTCCTTTCATACTTTTTAAGTGTCCCCTTTACAGTTTATGCATTAGTGCATGAAGGTATGTTAATATAGGAACTGAAGGTTATCATTATATTCATTTTCTAAAAATTGGAAAAGTAAATTAAATGTTGTTTGCCTATTGGCAGGCAAGGTTTCTTGAAGCCGCTGTGGTATATAAGAAGAAGATCGGATTCAATGGTATTTTTCTTGTTCAATTCTTTACCAAGGATAATAAATGCGTAGCCAAATATAGCTTTATTGTTCAAAGTAATTCATGTTGCAGGACTTGGATTGAACTTGCATCTTTTTTAAAGATAACTACTACAAATTTGAATCTCTATTAGTCTTTTTAACGAAACTACTATTTTAATCACTTTGCCATGATTTAATGGTCTCTCTGTGTCTCTCTCTCACTCCAGGGACACTTCTTATCGAACCCAAGCCCCAAGAACCTACAAAACACCAGTATGCTTCTATCATTATTCTTTGAAGGGTACTGTATTGTATACATTCTCTCTTTACAGTTGATTATTTTATCAGGTATGACTGGGATGCAGCAACAACAGCTAATTTCTTGCGTAAATATGGTCTTGCAGGTATATTACTGCCTCTCATCACATCTTCTGTGCAGTCAAATGTCCTTATTTCTTGGTTTACCATTGTGCTCAATGTCCACTGCATGATTATTTGTGCACTCATATATCAATATCGTAAATTTGATTAATCATTATATAATAAGCCTAGGATCCCATTGGCGTAATCCAATCGCTTTGGCCTTTGCTTGACATTGCAATTGAGTATCACTGTATCAGCTACCTATTTAAACACGTTTTATAAGCAAATTGAACAATAAAACAGAGTACATCTCCTAAATGGACTTGAATTGAGTTGTAAGAGTTAATTCCCGGCCTTCTCATCTGCAGGAGAATTCAAGCTCAACATTGAATGCAACCATGCCACCTTATCTGGTCATAGGTTTGTCGTATTTTGTCTTGTAACTCTCAATTTATTTGTGTCACTTGTCTTGTGAGTTTTCTTTGAAAGAATCTATTGTATGGGCATCCAGTAGACAGAATGTCAATGGAAAACAAATCCGTTGACTATGAATAAGGAGTTTCGCTCGTATTAAGATCGAGCTTGAACTTGAGTTTTTTTTTTTTTTTAATCCACATGACAAGCAAACTAATAAAAGATACTATGTTTTTTTTTGAGCGGATAGAAGATATTATGTTGGTTAACAGCATATTTTTGCTTTCTAAAAACATGTGTCCTGAAATCACAACTTCAACATACGATTTTAAGGGAAATCACAGCTGCAATTGTGATGTTATGCTGAGTTAGCCAGACACTAGATTTGCAAGGCAACAGCACGAAATTGCTACTTGAAGGTGCAATTATGGTTAAGATCGTGAGTTGAAGCCATGATCTTTGAACATTTTTCATTTGGGTAAATACTATTTTAGAACGGTGGTATTTCCCTGAGTATTTATTCAAAGTACAAAGACTCGTTAGTAATTGCACATTATATGTATTCTGGTAAGTTCAGTTTCACAATTTATTGTAGGCAATATTTAATTCTTTTTCGTTCCGAACAAGTAAGACATTATTACATCTGTCATGGCTTCAGAAGGAATTCGGGTAGTTATTGTAATCTTATTTTACTTGAAACTCTTCCAAATTTGATTGTGGTATCTATATTGTAACCAGGGGTGACATTGGTCTATGTTCTGTTCGAGATTTACTTGTTAATGTCCTCGACAAATATGAAAGCCACAAGTTTTTCACTTTTTTCCCCTACATGATTTGCAGCTGTCACCATGAACTTGAAACTGCAAGAATCAATGGTTTACTCGGAAATATAGATGCTAACACGGGAGATCCTCAAATCGGTATTCTATCAGAGTCTCAGACTATCACTTACCAATATGCCGCTCTTTAAATAGTAACGATAGATTCTATGGTTATAAATGGGAGTTGATATGAAGAGCTTTTTTCAAAACTTCAGGTTGGGACACAGATCAGTTCTTAACTGACATAGGAGAAGCAACCATGGTTATGCTCAGTGTCGTGAGAAATGTATGTGGTTAACATATGCATGGAACATATGTAGGCTTGTAATTGCTTGTTGTACTACATGTAACTGGTTCTGCTGTTCGTTTTGTTTTGATGACAGGGTGGCTTAGCACCAGGAGGATTCAATTTTGATGCCAAACTGTTAGTAAATTCCTTTCATCAACCTTTTCTATGGCGTTATGCATCATAAATATGTGGATTAATAGAGTCTTATGGACGTTACGTGCTGCTTTCTTATTTGAGGGTTTCCTAACACTTCACCAAAAATTATCTGCAAAATACGCTCCAATAACTGCTGTTTGATTTGGTCTCCACCTTTATTTGTTTGTTTTTTGATTTTACCTTGAAATTAACCTAGTTTTGGACTGACAAATAATGCTAAAATTTCCTTGTGAAAGAAAGCTTTTATGATGTCCGTTGTATGAGTATTAGTTAGTTCATTAGTTGTATTAGGCTATGAGTGTTAGTCAGATTATACATTAAAGGCATGTGTAATCCTCGAGAAGGTACAATCGGACCCAGAATATAATTTTCCTTTTGTTTTGTATTTCTCGTTTCTTGAGTATTTATGTTTCTGAACATGACAGTATTTATGGTTATTTTTAGACGAAGGGAAAGCACGGATGTTGAGGACTTGTTTATTGCTCATATAAGCGGAATGGATACCTTGGCTCGTGGACTCCGGAATGTTGCAAAGTTGATTGAGGTGATCTATTCCTCTTTCTTAGGAAGTAATACAATTTTATCAAAAGAGGTTCTTCAGTTCCTCTTGATTGTTGTACTTAGTCGTTTTTTTTGATGTGACAAAAGGATGGTTCTTTGGATGAGCTTGTTCTCAAACGATATCAAAGTTTTGATTCAGAGCTTGGTGCTTTAGTAGAGGTAATATGCGTTTGAGTTTCTTTTATCTTTTGTTTTCAATGCGTTCTTTCATATCCAACGGTTAGTGCTCAACCATACACTTCCCAACAGGCTGGGAAAGCTGATTTTGAACTGCTTGAGAAGAAAGCCATGGAATGGGGAGAACCCAAGGTTCCGTCTGCCAAGCAGGTAATTCAACATTATGTATTTCAAGTTATTTAACATGCTAGAAGACTAGTAAATGATCGCTAATAATCTCTCGGGAGAAAGAGAAGCATGAAACATGCGGACTTCCAAATGTATTGTTTCAGTTTTAGCAGCAGTTAAAAAAATAGTCTTGTACCTCTTGCTTTCTCTCTCCATACGCTGCTTCATTTCTATCAGACCAAACAGGGCTATCATGTTGTCATATTATCAACTTCATGTGAAATCCATTTTGAAATCTTGACTCGAGATGGGTCTGTGGGTTTGAGCAATTATTTTTTGATGAATACAACTATATGTGGTAAAAACAGGAAGGCAAGTTTTAAAAATCCTTTTTTTTGGGTGCTGTTTGGTCGACTTGGAGAGAGAAAAAAGAATTTTGGAAACGACTTCTGAAACAATTGCATGTCATCTCGAACGATCATGATTATGTAAAAGGTAACTTGGGAGGAAGTTTCCATCCAAATTTAGGTCGAAAAAATAATGCTCAATATACACTTGAGGATCAAACAGTTTCAAACTGGAGAACTACAAAAGAGATGATTAACAACCTTATCCCCCTAATTCCTTCTTTTTTGTCTTTTGCTCCTTTCCCTTTCTCTTCTCTTCCCGACTTCTCAACTCTGTGTATTAATTCCCTAGTCGAACCTTTTCTTCACAGGAAGCTTCATTATATTGTGTTCTACATTTCACTTGATTTTATTTTCAAATTCTTCATTTGCCTTGCTCGTATGGCTTCCGCGGAGGGAAACATGGATCCGTATTTCAGTTTTGACCCCAAATTGGGTGACTAGCAATATCCAGTCTCACCTGGAAAACTCACTAGGTTGTACCATGAATGAGCGGATATGGGAATCTAGACATGTTTCAAAGTTTCAGAGTGATCCTCTAAAATAAAATTTCATGAATACCAGGTTATTTTCAAATTGTTTGCATTGCTCAAGGGGTATTCATCAAACTTGGTTGGTTTATTTGTTGGCTATCCACCTCAAATATAATTTGTCACATGTTCTGCTGATCATCTTAATTTGTTTGTCAGTTGTTTGTTTGACTTAACCTGAATTTGACATTAGTTTTGTGTACACAACGTTGCAGGAACTTGCGGAGATGATTTTCCAATCAGCACTGTAGACTACTGACTTTTGCAAATAACTCGTTAGATTTTCCTGCCTAGAGTTTCTTAGAAATAATACATGATGCTGCTTATCGTTGATATGTGCGACAGTAGGGTGGAGTTCAGAGTTAAGTCTTCTCATCGTGATTGTTATGTATTATTCTCAATATTCGTTGGATAATAATGGAAAGAATTTTTGCTAGTTTTCAAATTCTCTCTCTCTCTCTCTCCTGTGTGCTGAAGTGCCGTTGGATGTGGATTAGAGTATACCCATTGCAGAAATGATCGAAAACTTCATAATAGAATGACCAATATGGGTAAGCGAAAGAGTATCAAAGTGGGAGTTTGGTTTGGTTCGAAGTCAATCCATGTGTGCCAAAATTTTGAGCTAGTTTCCAAGTAATTTGCTTCCACCATCATGGTCCAATCTATAGCCAAGTTGATGAAAAAACACGGATTTGTACAGGAAAAGTTTAACAGAAATTCAAAACCAAAACATGTGTGCAGGAAAATTATTTTCGACTTTCACGACAAAGGAACACTCCTATGTTTTCATGTACGTGTACAAACGGTAAAAGAATTTTATACAAAAATATAGATGGATCGTTCCTTCTTCACTCTCTATAGCAGGATACCCTCAGTACACGAGTATTTGAAGGTCGTCTTTTGCTCTCCGCTTTGCGAATTGTGGGAAGAGCTGGGAAGGGGAAGAGGAACTATATAAACACAATGGAAAAAATAAAAGGAAAGATAGAGATTCTCGTGATTTCATTGCCTTGCCCATCTATTGAACATGGCCGAAAAGGGGTGCTTGTGAATTGAGTCTGAAAAGACAATGAAATTGGCCTTTCTAATTCACATAGCAATAACACTAATGTGTTTTGTTCTAGTCAATGATTGGTTTATTAAATTCGGAGTAATAAGGAATCACTTATATGTGCATCACACGGGATGCAAATCGATCTTTTTCAGCAAATTTAAATTCGAAAGGAAGCATGGAGAAATTGTCTATCATCACCATCCATTCGGGAAAGCTTGCGCATATTGTTTTCTAGGCGTGTACACGTTCATGGATTGATTCGGTTCTATAGGAATTTGAGGACCAAACACTACTCGTGGTTCTAAGAAATTGAAGACCGTGTGCAGAACAAAAGTCCTATAGATCGAACTCAAACCAATCTGTGAATCACAGTTCAGTTCAGGACTCCACCCCAAACTGGGACTGTGCAAAATAACTTCTACTACCTACAATAGCCTACTACTGTCATGCGCGCAGTTATTGTTCAAGAGAGAATAAAAGAACATATCCATAACTTTAAGAATACGAAAACTGATGAGATAATTTGCAAAAATGGTGCAAGTTAGGTGACTGCGTCGTACCGTGTCAAAAATATATTTATAAAACTTTGGAGTTAACTATTACTCCGTAGAATAGTGGTTAAGACCGAGTGTCGATCCGCAGGGACAATGAAGCTGAGTTACTATGGTTTCAATTAATCTTTATATTAATTTGAAGAGAAAATATTGAGTTGTTTGATTTCAGAAAACTAATTAATTAAGAAATCAGCTAATTAATTGATTTGAAAATTGATGGAAAAAGTGTCTAGGGTTTCGAATCCACCCCGACCGTGTAACAACGATATGCATAAGCTAGGTTTAACATTCGAATCATTAAATACCATCGTTAGGGCTTGCAATCCCTTCCGACAATTGTCAAGATAATATATTGAGCTGTCAATCGGCATGGACTATTTCATAGCACGGACCGTCTCACTAGCCCGGTCAAGCCGCCTAACAGCACAATTCGTCCTATGAGCATAATCCATCTCAATCACCCAAACTCAATTAGAGAACACCATTGTTTAATTCTGTATTTGAAAACCGCGGATATAAATATGAAACATATTGAAAGAATTAAAATCATTTTCATAAAACTGAAATGAGTTCTAGTTAAACAATCGATCCGAATATCAAAACCTAAACCTATACATATACAAATTACTTGGTATGGTGCTTCATCTCCTCCCTAGAGAATGGAATTAGCCGGCCATCCAAGCCGGAGTCCTCGTCCATGAAGTCGTCTCCTATTCCGTCCCCTGCCGAACTCCCGTGATAGCGTGGGTCTCCTCCTTTTATACCCTACTGCCATTCCTTTCTTGTACATGCACCGAGCCACCGAGTAATTGCACAAGGAAAAAGAATCATTTTCTCTGGCCAACTCTTGCTCAAAATTCCTACTACAACTTGGGCCCACCACCTAATTAATTGTATTGTTCCATAGATAATAATTCCAGCAATAACAATTCCACTTGTAAGCCCACGAGGATTACACGAGTGCAATTCCTAAACCCAATTTCATTGCTATTTTTCTCCATCGAATAAATGTTAGCCAATCCTCACGGCAACCCTCCGTAAGACCTTCCAATTTGTACGTTTTCGCACTCATCAATCTCCAAGGCCTACAAACATTACAAAACACTAAAATATACTACCAAATAACAATATAAACGGACCGACAAAACGTATAATAGTTAGACTAAATAGGTGTTTTTTAGCACCTATCATCAGGGATCCACCAACAATAATTTGAGAAAAAGTTCTATCCGGATGAGCCGGAGAACCTCCAGTATCCGGATGACCAATGGGGTAAAGCCATGTCACCCACCAATAATTGCTGCGCGAGGGAAAACAATCCACCCCTTTGTGAGTGTGTGTAAAAGTTTTGTGTGTGGTTGTAGCATTATTGTAAACCCAATTATGCCTTTTGAGTATTTTTTTTTTTGAAAGGCCTTTTGGAGTTTTCGACAAAGATTGGAGTAAAAGTAATGGCTCCACCGAGATCATTTCTGAATATTCGTTGAATAAATTTTTTCTTGATATTTTATTTTTGATAACTTAGGTGTTTGTATCAGTTTTTGCGCACTTCGACTAATTCTGAGAGATCAATCTCACCGTCCACTTGAGGGGGTTTTCTTGATCTTATTCTTTGAAAATATTAAATTTTCAACATTCAATTGCTTCCTTATGGTTTCCTCATTTCCTCCGAATCCTTCTATGGGTACACCATTTGCATATTGCGCTTTGAGAGACTCAATTCGTGATCCTGTACAAATGATTAAAGCCGCTCAAATAACTTTTTTAAAAGAATCGTGTAAAAATTAAACTACATCGCATTTCGGTAGGGACTTTTATCGATTTTTTACTCAATTTCCTGTCAGAAAATTGAACAAAGAACTAATTAAGAGCTTACCAATATTCGACTGAACAGATTTGTTACAAAGATCATTAAAAATGCATTTAACATAAATTGAGTGGCTCCGACCACTTTTGTGCGACACCAAGATGGATCTTTTATATTGCGGTGTACATTTGGTGTAACCATTCCCCAGAAATTTCTCTGGGTTGTGCCATAAGTTACTCTCCTTGTGGCTTGTATATTTAGGTGGATTTGGATTGAAAAGTAGGGTGACTTATTTTTTTATTTTTTTTGTAAATAAGTGCAAAAAAAAGTTGAATAGAAACAAAAAAAAGTTACTGTTTGAGTTTTAAAGCCACAGGATTAACTAAAGTCAACTGTGGGAATGGTTTGTTTACCCGGCAAAGCTGCAGGCTGCAGCCGCATTTACCAGCGGCTGATGTGACTGTAGCCAAGTTGGAATTGAAAGTCAACACCAACTCTTTAGGAGTCTCCGAATGCTTTGAGAATATTCCGGATTGCACTAGAGTCTTCCGAACTCTTTCAAAATACTCCTTTCGTCCCAATGTACTTGTCATTTTTAGAAGTTCGTATCACTTTTAAATTAATTATATCTTGTAATTTATAATGTTTCAGGTGATTTCAAAAACATCAAATTATAGAATAAATTGAAATCTATCAAATAAGATCCATATTGGATATAAAATTTATTATCACTTTAAAGATGTAACAAATTTTTTAATCCAGTTATAATAGAATTGGGACAAATAAATTGAGAGGAAGGAGTACTTTGATTTCTACTGCAATCTTTCAGACTCCATCAAAAAATTCTAGGCTACGCTAGAATTCTCCGAAATCTTTTGGAAACTTGTGCACCATAATGGGATTTTTCGGTTTTCTCCCAAAACTTCTAGATCTCTTTTCCTAGAGTTGTCTTTGTCTAGAAATTCTTTTGGTTCTATAAATAGAAAACGAGAGGTTATTGTAAGAGTGAGAGACATGTGTGAATGAGGTCTTTTGCTCCCTTGATATTCGATGAATGTGTGTCAATATCAACTCCCATACCATTAAACTTCTGAGTGTGAGCAACTAGACCAAAGTTGATAGTATGTCTTAGCCTATAGCTTCCTATAAATATTACTCCAGGTTTTTAGCTACTAATCCATCAGGATGCCCCTGAAAAAACTCTAAGCTGTATGCACATTTTCCTTTGTTCAATCATAGAAATCCTTCCTGTTTCCAAGTTGGTGATGGCAGCAGCTAGCGGAGCGGCCGGGGCAACTGGAGGTGGACTCGGATATGGATTGGCCTGCATCAAATTCAAAAATTGGAATTGGTTGGATTCGTAGTTGCAGGAACCTCCTATCCTTTATTTTATTTTGTTGAGAAACTACTTAGACATCATATACATACAACATGTGAACAGGAGATGTTAACCACCTAAAAAAAATCAGCTTGTATGTATGTGGTCTCCCATTCAGTTAATCAGATTCTCCATGCTTCTTTGGAATCTAGTAAAATTTACCTGGCACGAGCATTGGCGGGATGAGCCGCCGCCGCTGCCGCAGCTGCCAAAGTAGACTGTAACAAAATAGATAGCATGAATAGTGCATAAAAATCAAACTAAATAATCGCTCAAATAGATGTACAATTGGGGGAATTATATATAATTAAACAAACTAAATAATCGCTCAAATAAATGTGTACCGAGATCGACCTACTATTTGGAGACTATTGTCTTTCATTTTGATGCTGCTTTTACGGACTCTTATTCTAAAACTATTTTTGCAAATTTAGTTTTTGTTGTTTTTTTGGGATATTATGTTGTTTTTTGGATAGGCTATTGATTTTGGTGCAAAAATACACTTGCAGAGGAGTGCCGTTAACAAAAAACAGAGTGACAAAATCATTTCCCTTTGGATATTGTGCAGATTTTTAGAACTATTGACCTAGAGTACGTTTTATTGTTGGTTTTGTTTATTCTGTTGTCCATTATAATGGTAGGCACCTCATTTGCCTGCGGAGAGTGCTAAGATATTAAGGGGACATAAACAAACATGAAAGATTACTCACCTAGAGGTGAGGAAGAGAGAGGTGGGCAGTGGGCGGCCAACGGGCGGCCATGGCTGCCGTTGTGTCGCTTTCATCTTTCTCTCTTTTTTTCGTTTTGTTTTTAGAAGAAATTAGGGGAAGCCGAGAGGTGAAGGGGAGTGGGGAAAAGGAATAAGAAGGGGAAGAGGAAGAAGAGGAGTGGAGGGAGAGGTGGGACGGTGGCAGCGGCCGGAGGCCATGGCTGCCGCTGCAAATTTTTTTATTTTGTCATTTTATTTTGTTCTTTAAACAAATTACTGGGCTACTAATTACCCTCCCCCAAAAAAAAATTACTGGGCTACTGGGCCAACAACCCAAGAAAGAGTGAGGAGAAGAGAGCGTACTGGAGAGACGAGTTCGCCGGGATGGCGGGATGGTCGCCGGAGTGAGCCGGCAACCATGGCTGTCGCTCCAGCTTTTACCCCTTTTCTCTTTTTTTTTTTTCATTTTTATTTTGACAGGAATATGAGGGTGGACGAAATGACGAGGATGCCCTTCATTTTGACGGATGAAGCTAATAGTGTTAGACTTGGGGACTTGATTGGTACAAAAATTGATACTATGGGGACTAAATGTCTCCTATTTGTAGATTGGGGACTAAATTGAGATTTTCTTATTCCAACAGCGAACTAGATGCAATCCAACGGCTCCTGTTATTCCAATAGTTAAAAAAAAAAAAATACTCCTGGTAAAACCATCCTATTATTCCAACAGTAAAAAAGAAGAAGGTAAAACCATAAAAATCGTGGTTTGAAATAGAAGTGAACACAAAAATAAAAGGAAAATAATGAAAATGGTGTTCTTATTGTAAGGGTAAAATTGGGAACAAGTAATTTAATCCTATCCTAGCCAAAACAAACACATTAATTATTAAGAATCCTACCATCTATTCCTGTGCAAAACAAAACATGAATAAATGATCCATCTCCTCATTAGTAATTCCATATCACTACCAATCCCAATTCTAATCCCATCTCATTACGAATCCCCCCAAAACGAAGTCTGCTATCAAACACGCCTTAAGGGTCCATATTCAATAGAAGCATCATACTCCCATAAAACTTGGGAGCATGGCAGAAATTTGCCATCACACATCGTCGCATACGTGAAGCATCGCATGCATATTGGTAAAATATAGGGTCCAAAAATATAATTAAACATAAGATCTGTTAGATATCCATCTACTTTATCTCTAAGCAATCGAATCATTGGATTCATAGGATACGTGTCACGTATCGTATGATTATAACAACACCGAGTTTAATTTAGTGCAGGGAACACAATAAAGAAACATACAGATAAAACAGAGACAGTGTTGGTGATGGCTTGTAGTGTTCTCGCAGCGTTGATGGGAGGAGAAGAGTTGACCGCTCTTAAAGCCACTGAAACTGAAGGCTTTTATTTTTCTCTGGGAATTTCTTTTTTATGGAGCCGGTGTCCGTAAAAAAGTGTTTAAGGAGCATCATCGCAACCGTCCAAAATATATTAATTGGACCGTTCGGAACTTTTCCGGAAAAGAGTTTCATTAAAATCTGGATCGTTGATCGCCGTACTACGGACAACTGTGATTTGGTGCCTCCATAATTTGTTTATTCACGGCTCTCCATGAATAAGCCTCTCTCTTTTATCTATATATTCGGACTCCCAAATGGAAAAGGGAGATTTGATTCGTTTATTGTTCTATACATTCGGAACCAATAGGGAAAGTTACTCAATACATGAGGCGAAAATATATACTAATACCGTTTGGTTGGTTGATGGATTTACTCTCCACACAATTGATTAAGGTTCGATTTTTAGGGTTAGGCCGCAATAAAATATTTTTTTTGTGAATTCCCTAGTCACATGCACTAATTACTTACTTATCTTTCACCGGATCAACGAAGAATTAGTTGAGGTGCACGTAAACTGACCCGAACAACTCCGAGGTCCGAAAAAAAATATATGCATTATACAAATATTTTAAGGGAGGTCAGTATAATTTTCCCTTTCCCTTTTTCCTTTTGTGTGCCGTTTCTATTTGGTTTCCATCTAGAACTCGGAAACGTAACAAAAAGTGTTGTTTCCTCGTTTCCTATATACTCTTTTGTTTTCCTTAGAGAACTCGGATAGCCAACAAAACAAAAGAAACAGGAGTATTTTTCTTTGTTTGATGGTCAGGGTGTCCGGGCCAACTCACGCACACCTCGATTATTTCCTTTCCCGGTCCGGTCAAAGACATGTCATTCAAATCGGGATTAGGAATTCACAAGAGATTTCTTTCTCGTGTCGTAATGTGGCCCTGAGGGTTTGCCAAGCACAAGTACCATAAATAGGAGAGTTCTGCACAGCAATTAATTGTGGAAATCTCAGTTTTCACGAAGGTATGCTGTTCCCCTGTGTGTGTCTATTTTCATTGAGTCTATGCTTTATCGACAAATTTTTAATTTAATTTTCAAGTGCGCACAACACCATCCCCAGGTCCAACATTCATGTGTTTTCTATTCATGCTCATGCTAAATCTGTTCTCGCCCTTTCTGCTCAACCTCTTTTTTTTTTTTAGCTGACTTTTGTCTTCAAGAACTTTTTTTAAATCTTCTGGTCAATTTTTTTTATTCTCTAGAGGAATAAAAAAAAGCATAAAATTTTAAGCCAAAAGCAAAGTCAGATTAAAAAAAAGAAAAAAAAAATGCTATTGGTATCTAGGTAGCCCAATAACTTTCTCTTAATTTATCCTTCTTGTTTGGAACTTACGGAAGAAAATAGAGAAGCCTCCTTGTTTGAT
>JAOTQK010000001.1:727443-737817 GCA_025642025.1 Rhododendron ferrugineum
GACCCAAACAATAGAACTCTCCATGGTGAAAGACTGGATTACAGTGAGAGAGGAAAAAGGGCGAGTTATTTTCACCACGCAATACCTGCCAACTTTCTTCTCCGCGGCAAATGGTTGATATGGAAAAATACATCTCCCCAACGTCGACATAAATGCCAAAAACCATGCAGTCGGACAATGTCGGAGAGGATGAGAATGTTATCCCTCCAAAATCGTATCTGTTAGGTAAATCAGGCAAGTTAATCAATGCCTTTGTGAATGGATTAAAGAAGAAAATTGAGTGCTCGCCTCTGGACATAAGCAGCCAGCCATCTTTGGAAAACCGTGGTACTGCACCGAATAATTCAGGAATGCACATGCTGTAAGAGTCTTTGTAGAGTGGGTGGAAGAATTTGCATCTCGTGGTATCATTCCCAATGCACATAAGCACTGGAGATTGTACTGATGGAGTGGGAGTATCTCGCCATGATCTGCACACGTTATGAAAGCGTTTGACATCGCGAAGAAAGAGCTGAGGAAGAACCAAACACAGAAGCTCAGTTGGAAGGGCAGCCCAGTCTCTATTTAGTACTACTTTTGCCAACTCCTTAGAGTTTTCAATTTCTCTCTGGGCATCATCTGCCATACTGGTAGCAAGAGAGTTATCACTGAAGCAAAGTGTCTGGAAACAAAATATAAAAAGGATCAGGTAAGAGTACGATAAGCGTCTAATAGCAATTTTCGCCCTTCACATATATAATCCTTTTGTAGATTTCATTTTAATTTAAAATTTTCTTTCCGTATTACTTATTCTTTAATGCTGCACTTTTATTCCATTTTGTCATATCCTTAATTAGCCATCTGCCATTGCATGTGGCAGTCTACCACACCATTCCTTCTTTATGATTTATGTCTACTACTAGACCTTTATATTGGATCAAGTCTACTCTTCTCCTTCAAAGGACATAGAGAAGAAAAATACAGTCACACTTCTATAGCAACAAAACAGACCTATATTCACTCTGCTTTCAGTTTCACATTTTACTTTGAAGCTACTCCTATTTTTTGAGCATACGGGCAATTATGGGTTCGTAAGTAAGCTTTAGTTGCACACAAAGCTTCTTAGAGGATCGTTGAATCTTGAAAGTAGGGCGTCATTCACACGTATCTTCTCTTAGGAGGGCGCCACCAAACATGCCTTGATCCACATGCTTTCTAATCTTTAATTTTCTGATTAAAATTTTTATCAGTGCTTTGCTTTTATTATCATATTGTTTTGCTACTAGTTTACAGTAATTCCTACTAGTCTGTTAATTTTAGTTCAACAGGTATTTTGCCCGTTTGAATTTGAGAAACAAAAACAATGAAATACCAATAAATAAACAACATTGTTCTCTTTCGAAAGGCCTGGAAAAGAAAAAGTACCAAAAAATACCTGAAGGCATTGTCATCAAAGTTAAAAAGGGAAGAAACAATGCGAGGCTCAATCATTGCTAGAAAGCGATGAGAATTTCTGCCCCGTCGTATAACCCTCTTGATGGGCCAACGTAGGATGATATTTTTGAACATATGAACTTATGAAACAATAGCAATCAGATACTCCATAAATGAACAAATAGAATAACATTTTATCGAACACGAGGACTCTGTTTTCCTAGAAAATTGGATACTTCGGGCATGGGAAAGAAATAGAATCTAATAGCTAGATAACTACCACCAAGTTAATAGGGTGAGTGATCAATGTCACCACTCGCCCTAACAACCAAACCAAATCAAATACTACAACTTAGTCCCCACCCCTCATAAGTAGATCATTTCTCTTTGTTACACCAAAATACGCCTTGCGAACACACATCCCAGTTGTTCCTGGCAATAGTAACCGTAAACATACACCAATTTCTAGTCGTGATCCACTGGACAAAATGTAGGCCACTGGAAATCAGAAATTAGTTCCCGAAAAAACCTTACACATTCAGAAATTTGATATCACCATATCTGCTAATAAGGTAAAGTCGCATCAAAAGAGCTAAACAAGGTAAGAGAACATTACTTCTCCTCAATCCAAAAGCATTACTTATTTACTTATAGTAAAACTAGTTTACTATATATCAACCTGAGTCAGCTAATTTTTTTTTTCTCGGCAAACTAAACTTTTTATTAACTCGAAGTGGGTACATCGAGAAAACAAAAACATGAAAAAAGAAAGACAAACCGTCCAACAGAGAGTTGGACATTACAACACCAAACACACTACTAAATCCTTAGCTTTCGAATCCCATCCAGAAAACCTTTGAACTCCCCCACCGAATATAGTTTAATCCCAGCTAATTTTACAACAAATTAATTTCAAGTTTCAGTATTTTGTTCTTAAAAACTTCTATCCCACATACTTTTGGGTGATATAAAAATTGTACGTTCAATTCGTACATGAGAAGGATTATTTTGAATTATAGTGTATAATCGAGGGGGAATCTCGTGTATCGTTTTATAGCTAGGGTATCGTATGAAAAAAATATGTATGAGTAGCATAACAGCTGTATGCATAAGTTAAAAATAGTTGAATATAAACTACAAAACTTGTTGCACATACTGAATAAAATCCAACAAAATATTCCAAATTTTGTTTTCACAACGAAACTAGGTTCTCTAATACAAAAAAGAAAAAAAGAAAAAGAAAAAAGAAAGGCGTTTTTCACCATGAGATTCTTGTAAGAATATTTACTTATACATAGAATAAGTATCGATTTTATCTCGATTAATCCTCTAACCAACCGAACCGAATTGTAGCAAAATATAACAAAATATACACTTAGAGATATCTATCTACTTTACCTCTCAACTATCGAATATACAATACATATCTACTTTATCTCTCAACGATCGAACATACAATCCATGTCACGTTTAATGGGATTTAAACAACAGTGAGTACACTCACGAATTCAGAGAGCACGGAACACTACAAAGAAACATACGCATAAAACAGAGCCAGTTTTGGTTTCAGGTTGTGCTACTCAAAACGTACCTATATAGCTTATTATAAAGCGGTGATCTTCACTACGTTGGAGAACGACGGTGGTTGAAGGTAGGAGGAGAGTCGACTGCTGTAAATAAAAAAGACCCTCAAACTGAAGCCTTGTATATATACACACACTTCGGATCAAGTAAGGGATTCTGAATTTTGTGTTTCGTGTGGACCTCTTTTACCAGCCGTTGAATTGTGTTTATGACCGGTCATAAACCTTCCGCAGATCCGGACCATTGAAAACACAATTGAATGCCCGAAAAATTTATTTATATATACACACACTTCTCCTCTTCTTTTTTCCTTTTTTTTTTTTTTTTTTTTTCTTTTTCCTTTTTTTTTTCGGGATCCCAATCCCACTAGGTTTTGACTACCCTTGGTAAGCGGGAAATTTGTTTCTGTATAGGTCGTGTATATGGGACCAATACGGAAAGTTACCTCATAAGTAGGAGTAATAGTTTTTTTTTTATCCTTACAAAACTGTCTCTAAAAAGTTGTACATATGAATTGTGTCCTTATAATTTAGATGACTTTCAATGTTATCCTTGGCGATGAAAAAGAAAATTATTCCATGGGAGCATCTTTTTTACTGCAACATAAATGAAAAGAACTAAAATAATTTCAAGCACGCAGGAAAAAGATTTATCTGTTGATTTTTCCCCATTCTCACTTCCCCCCCAAAGTCCTCCTTCCCCCCAAAGTCCTCCTTTGAGATTTGAATATCAGGATGAAAGAATACATAATTGGAAATGGTATAGAAGTCTGCAAACGTTTTGTACCGGGGGTATAGCCGAGTAGGCATGTGCAATTAATCAGATGTGTGCAACCGATACATGTATGCAGACGTTATAAATGTTTGCAAACAAATGAGATTTTGGTCGGGAGTGTCTTAAAAGCATGGGCAATTTGCTAGTATATGACAAATTCTATTTCTTTGTATAATTGATATTTTCAACGAGCGCTCTACAAATTCAATGGTCCCTATTACCAGGGTGGGCTCACATTATGGCCAAGCAAGACCGAAAATGAACTTGAGAAAATCTGCATCCTATAAATATATTCCTATGTTAGGCTCTCAAGGATACTACTCGATCCGTTGGCCTTGTTTTCGGTGTGATTCTTTTAATAAAATTAAGAATAATCTTACCAATAGAAATAAGGGGATAGTAGCTCCAATAAATATATTGAAGTACTACTACTGAAGAGCAATTTTGGGCAATCCTCTCAGTTTTAACGAAGGTACGCACGCTGTTCCCCATGTGTCTTTCTTCTTTCTTTAATTCTTTGGGTGTAAAAGCTCTATCGACAGATTTCTGATTTAATTTTCAAAGTTCATGAGTTTTCTTTGTAATAACATCACCTTCACCTTCTTCGATCTTCTTTTGGTTCCTTTTGCACCAAGTGGTTCACTTGTTTGTCTTTTTTATTGAGTCCGAAAAGCTGCTTAAAACAAAAGCGCCACTTATTTTTAACACAATTGTGCTGGTTAATGCTATTTTTTTGAACAAAAAAATATGATGCTACGAAAATAGTATAGTGTATTTCCACCAAAAGTTCAGAACATTGGTTAGTGTAAGATTACTTTACGTTAAATTTAAGCCAAAAAAAAAAAAAAAGACAGATCAAAAAAGGATAACAAATGTTATTTGGAACCAAATAGCTCGAGCTCGGCTAAGCTTTTGGCTTGTTCAAACTCGTTTAAAAAGGAAAAGGCCAAGCTCAATCTCGTTTTTTTTGTTTGTTTATGAATTCAAGTCATGTTTGAGCATTTAAGTGTTTGGCTTGATATGCTCGTGAACAAAAGGTCATTTCATAAATGTTACAAATATAGGGGTAGAATAATAAATATCTCAAAATATAATATTTGCGTCGACCTTTCATATGAATATTTTCACTAGTTTTACAGTACCATTGCATCCAAATAGGCAATATCCTATGTGAGATATGGAAATTTAAGGGTTTGAGGGTTTTTAATTTAATGAATGTAGCTAGTTATTGAATTTTATGTTTTATGAATTTTTTTTGTCTAGATTAATGATGCTAGTTCTTTTTTATGGCTTTAAATTACCCCCTTTCATTGTGTAACTTAACGAGTCTAGCTTGAAAGCTAGAGATTGGTTTGCATATTTCACAAGCCAAGCCGAGCTTATTACGATCACAAAATTTCAAGCTCGAGTTGAACTTGAACAATTAATCTCAAAAAGTTTTAAGCTCAAGCCAAGCTTGAAAACATGTAATAATGAGTCAAACCAAGCTTGGTTGCTTCAGCAATACCTGTGCTTGGCTTGTTTGGCTCAATTAGTACCCCTATAGCTAGGCAGCCCAATAACTTTCTGTTAATATATTTCCTTCTTAGTTCTTTCATTTTAGAAGTTTCAAACACATCTGGTTTCTTTGGAACTTTTTTTTGATGGAAATCCAACAAAAAGTTGGATAGTATATCTCAAAGGCCGAAGCCCAGCCCATAAGGTCTAACACAGGAGTTCAAAAATAATACAACCTAGCCCACCCGGAACCCAGATGTACAACAAAGCCCAAACAAAACAAACAGACCAAGGAAGACTCGCACTGCAAATCCAACCCCACAAAATCCTAATCCGCCCGGTTTCTTTGGAACTTAAGGAAGGAAACAGCAAGGCCTCCTTGTTTGATATCTAGTGTAGAAAGAGGAAGGGAAAAAAATTAAGAAAAAGAACTGAAAATCAACTTTTCTTTGTTACTTTCCTTCTTGTAACGATGCGGCAATATTTTTTTCCTCCAGATGACCAGATTCAAGCCAATAGCTTCTTTTCCACCTGCTGATCTACCTTGTCCTTGGCTAATGTTTTGTCATGGACGGCGCTTAAATACACAAACCTTCTACAGTGTAACTGAAGCTAGTTTTCGTGTCAAGAGAATACCAGATATCTCAGGAAAACGAATACGTGCAAGCTTTCGTGAATGGATGGTGATGGTAGACAATTACTCCTCTGATTGCTTCCTTTTGAATATGATTTCACTGGAAAAGGTCGATTTGCCCCCATGGCAATTTGTACGACATCAGTTCTGGATACTTTCAGCACCTCCCAAAGATGACAACTACATTGTTGGATTCGTCGGTGAAGATGGACAATCCATAACGTTTTGCCGCCCGGGTGATGGTGAATGGGCTGAGCATATTTTTGAAGCTGAAATTGGACCTCTTAAGACTTACACTATATGCAAGGGGGAAATTTACTTACAGGGCATAAAAGGTAATCTTGTGATATTAGACATCGTGGATCACAGGGTTGAAGTGAGGCATGTCTTAAGAGATGATAGGACACTAGGATCACCATTAGTACCAGAAATAATGCTTTCGTTCAAATGGCTTATTGAATCTTGTGAAGAGATCTTTCTAGTTAATATGTCTATGCTTGGAGCATCATCGAGGAGAATCCGAGACATAGATATTTTCAAGCTGGACTTGTCCGTTTTAGAGTGGGTGAAGGTGGAGAGCCTAGGGGACCGCACGTTCTTCATCAATCAAGCCACCAACTGCATCTCGTGCTCTTCCACAAAATCAGGTACTTTGGGAAACTCAATATATTTCATGCGGAAAGACGATGAAAGTATGTACGTATTCGATGTTGAGGAGAAGTGCATCTATACCCACCATCCCTGTCCGTATCTTGGTCGTAATGTTGCACAAAGAGTCAAAGACAATGAGTTATGCCCATAAGGACATAGTAGGATCTTTAGTAGAGCATATATATTCAGAATTGGTTATTGTTATGTCATCAAAGATAGGTGGCGTGGATCGTATATGTTGATTATGATTGGACTAAACCTTGTTAATTATTCTTGATAGAAGGTCCCGATTGATAAATGTAGGCTTCTTTTTTTTTTTATCTTCTTGACACTAAATACATATTCGCTTTGTGACTGCCATGGCCACTATCATGATGCCTTGATTGGAGTGAAAAACCATTTTGAAGTGGAATACCTAAGGAAGGATTTGGTTTTGGGCATCAATGCACTACGTATATTTTTCCCATTAGATCAGCTCATCTCCACCATTTTCAACTTATCGCATTTTGCTAGTCTTGATCATGTATGGTTTTGTTGAGCTACAAGTAATTGATTTGGGTTCTCCTAACAACGTTAATAATGATTCCGGTTTGGAATCTGCTCAAATAATTAGAACAAAATAATCAAGACCATTCCGCATAAATCAATATTAACAACGTTCCAGGCAACAATTTGGTCCGTTTGGTTGGTAAGGAATGGCCTTGTGTTAAACAATGTTTCATGGCGAGTGGAGGATCTTGGGGAGCTGATTAAAACCAGAGTAGCAATGTGGGTCAAGGTGAAGTTTGATATTAATGTGCACACGGTGGAAGATTTTAAGGGTTATCTCGATAGAATGAGGAAGGTGAAAGTGTAATTTTTTATGAGTGGTGCGGTCCAATTATCTGTTGGATGGCCAATTGTTTTGTTTTCCAGTTTTTGTCTCCTTGTCTCGTTAAGCGTCTGTGCTTAGTGAGTTTCCCAATCGATGTAATCCTTTCGAGTCAATATATCTTCGTTTTGCCGAGCAAAAAAAAATCAATATTAAAATTGAGTACTCCTAGGTGTGCCATTATTAGGAAAATGGAGGCATTGCTTTAACTTCAATCCTGGTACTTCATGGAAGAAGCTGAAAGCATGACGAAGGATGCTGTCCTATTTGTTTCCCAGAGTTCTCGTCTTGTGGGGCTATGGTGTTTCCCCAGTTTGTTTCGTTCGCCCTCGTTAAGGGTTCTCCCTTGATGGTTTGGTACAGAGAACCATCAAACAACACAAGAATAAGACTCCCTCAGTCCCAATTTAAGTGTCCATTATGATTTTGCATGTCATTTTCAATTCCTTATATCTTTCAACATGTATTATGTTTTATGTTTTTTAAAATTATTGTCTTATAGAAATAATTAAGAACTATCAAACAAAATTCAATAAGAACTACTCCTTCCGTCCTTTTTTAAGTAAAAAGACATCATCATTACATATTTTACCTCCACTTTTTCTTCTTACCCTCTATAAAAACATCATTACATTTTTACTCTCTAACTTTTCAAAAAGAAATCTATTTTTAGGGGCAAAATGGAAAATTCACCAACTTTTACCCACTAACTTTACAAAATGGACACTTATTAAGGGACAGCCCCAAATGAAATACTGGATTCTAAAAAAGGGACGGAGGAAGTATCAAACAAGATCCAATATTGCATATTTTTAGCAATATATATTGAGAGATATAAGAAATTGAAAATATCACGCAAAATCATAGTGGACACTTAAATTAGGTACCCATGTAATCCCCATGGAAGGGGTATGGACGTGGGTGACTGAAGCACGGCTGACCCTGATATTTTGGGGCCTAAAGCGAATTAAAAATGGGGCCTAGGTTTTTGTAAAATTATGAATTCGGTGGTAATACAAGGTTAAAAAACTGAACATGGTATTTTAAGTTTCGTAATTTAACTAAAAAAACTTTTGAAAAATTTAAACCATTAGAAAAACAGTAATCAAGCATAATGAAGTACAGCTGACACCATGCGTTTTCTCTATTTAATCATGTAATTAACTTTACTCTTGCGAGAATACAATTTTTTATCAATAAAAAAATTGTTTATTTTTAACCTTTTTTATTAGAGTTTGTTTATAGTAAAGTTATTTTGGTTTATTTATGTCAACTGCGATCTACTTATGAATTTAATATTAAAATAAATAAATAAATAAATAAATTATCAAAACATTTATGGTGTGCAAAAGACTTCAACTTTAGACCACTAAAGCATAACTAATTTTCAATGTGCAAAGTCTGTCGGAGGCGGCATCAGGTTGGTGGGCTATTGAAGGCGGCGGCAGCGATGTCAGTGGCGGGACAGCAGCAGAGGAGCAGCGGTGTTGGAGGTGAAGGAGAAGCAGAGAAGTAGCGAGAAGCAGTGGCGGCAATGGTGTTGTTAGGCTTAGAATTTGTAGGTAATGGAAGTCGGAAACCAATTTCAGATAGTCTCTGGCCTAAATCCTAGCAAAAATTGATTCTTGTAAAAGTAAACTTGAAGAGGGTGATATTACTTGCCCAAAATAAAAATGAGAATTGATTTATACACTCCATTTTTTTGATAACCACACTCCCTTTTTAAAATTTTAGTGTTGAAAGTGCGTGTATTTTTTTTTCTCAGGGAGTGTGGATACAAAAAAAAGAAGTATAGAAATCAATTCTCATTCATTTTTATTTTGGGTAAGTAATATCTACTATAGAAACACCCAAAAAAAAGACAAAAACCCCCCAACAATTACAGCGAAGGAACAAAAAAACAAAACTTCACACCCTGCACAAAGCAAAAAAATATATAACTGCTCAACTGCCAAAACAAGCTTAGAAGTAAGGGTCATCATCGGGCCGGGCCGGGCCGGTCCAGCCCGCCAAGTCACTGCCCGAGCCAGCCCACGGGCCGGGTCTAGCGGGCTTTTTCATTTTTGCGAGCCGGGCTACCTACCATAAATTGAAGCCCACGGGCTAGCCCAATTGACGGGCTGGCGGGCCAAAAGTCGGGCGGGCTTAAATTTTCTTGGGATTGTTGAGCAATCACATGATGAGGATATTGCAAACTTAGTTTTTCCTAAAGAAATTTGTGATTGAACACGAAAGTAATTCTCCACATCCAGATAGGATACAACTTTATTAAATAAATGGCTCAACCATGGACACATCAGTAACATGTTATAAGTAACTTAACACAATATCGTCTAAAACTTTATCATGCCCGGCCCCTAAAAAAAACTATTAGAGAATACAAAATAAACTTAATACAGTAGAAGAGTAACATGAAAGCGCTACGCTGCATTGAGCTATCAAAATAAACTACACCATGCGAATGAGGCCGGATATTCAACATGCGTATTGTACACATTGCATATGGCCCTGATTTCTTTGTAAGCACAAGTTTCCTCCATTTCATAGTAAAAGTTACACCACCTAATCAATGTATACCAAGAAGAAATAGGAGAAGAATACAATGACAAGACTGTTCATTGAAAAGTATCTTGCGATGAAGAAGTACCATCCATCTAGCTTAATTGACCCAAAGAAATCCAAATTCAAAAGAGACCCTTTTAATTTGTCATAGTACAAACCTCTTATGGGAAAGGTGGATCATATTAGAATTGCAAGCATCTATCCGGATACCTAAGCTGATAATGAGCAATCAACAATAAGTTCCGTAGAAGCTAAAAGCACAATATAACAGCATCAGGGAAATACAGACCTCATTTACCCAATGTTCATTAGCTAGTTCGTATATCAAACTCTGAAGGTTGGCAGAGTAATGCACCAATCTATAGTCATAGTCAAAGCCATAAACATG
>JAOTQK010000001.1:737917-750968 GCA_025642025.1 Rhododendron ferrugineum
AAGTTGCTCGAATTTAAACTTAAGGGGGTGAAGTTGCCAAAAAGTGATAGTTTAGGGGGTGTTCTTGCAATTAAGCCCTCCATGTTTCTATAGATGGTATAGAAAACGGCAACCAAAGCCTTATTTGATTCCTACTACATGCTTTAATGCACCCAGTAATCACAGCTTAATTGATTCCTAAAATAAATCTAAATTGCTGAATTCCAGTTAGCTACGTCGGCTGTATCAATTATTAGGTAGGTTCTATCAAAGCTAATTCCTACAATTTTATACCTCTGTATAGAAACGGATTTTTGGGTACGTAAAACTATAGAACCAAAGTATTTCAACCCACCCCCACCCCCACCTCCACTCTAGCTCTCTCCTCGACCTTTCTACCACCGACATCAACACTGCTACTTCAAACCATTTCAAGTTAGTGGGCTTCTGAATCTGTTCTTCTTCGTTGTTTTTTGAGTATCTTCATTTTCTCTCCAGATTTTTTAGTAACTTTTTTTTTTGTCCCGCTTATAGGATGAAGAACAGTTAGAATGTTATGCAATTGAAAGCGACCATTATCTGTATGCACGTCGATACTTAGACATCCAAACAAGCACGACGTGTTAGATTAGAGTCTCACGCAACAAAAAGCTTATTCGTGATGGTACTAATATCCATCATCCAAATACTTCTTTTATAATCAAGTCTTCCTTACCATGAAGTATTTTTTAATAATGATAATGTACGTTAAACGATAGGAATGCATACTCAAGTTCAACCAATAAGGCGTACCGCGGGAGTATTGAGAAAGATAAATTTGAATGACACAGCACCACATGGTAAGAATTCTAACTGCATAGTTGGTCAACATGGTTGGATGATCAACTGATAATAGGTCCTACTAATTTTGTTGTCAATGATTTAACTACGTTGAGATCAAAGTCGTGATAATTTTTAAAAACGTACGTTCATCAAAGAATACTTCTACTTTGATAATAAAGACAACGTACCTTTACTGCTAAGAGCATCCGCAATGGTAATAATCAAAATCAATAACCAAATTGTGTCACATCAGCATTTGATTATCCATTTAGTCCATAATCAAACTTAACAACATCTACCTCCACATTTGTTATTTTTGCATTCCTAACCAAAAAAGACCCCACAATATACAATGCACATTTGTCGAATCACAAACGAGTTTCAATTACGCACCCGACCGCACCAAATTATTCGTCTCGATGAGACGATTCCAATGTGGGGTATTTTTGAGTTATTGAGTTTTGGTTATTGGTAAAAGTTGTTAAATATGGTTATGGAATGAGTAGAATTTGGCTATTTGCTAAAAGAATTGTAATTTTGCTTATTACAATGTGGGATATTTTTTTAGCATTGTTGTTAAATTTGCTTATCCACACAAATTTGCTTATTATAGTGTGAATGCTCTAACAAAGATTGCAGCCAAAAGTATTGTTTTGAGTTTTTTTTAGGGCAAAATCCACTTTCACTCCATGTGGTTATCGTCATGTGCGGATACCCCCTTATGATACAAAATTGAGCACATAACCTACTTGCGGTTTTGAAAATGTGCGGATAAACCCTCTGCTGTCATGTTTTCCATCCATATTAACGGAGGTGTATCTCACACGCCTCTAGAATGTAATCTGAGTCGTTCATAATGTATTAAATAAAGAATAGAGTATCTCTGTAAAAAAATCATCTCGATCAAGCATCAATAACCCAGTGATCTAATTTTTAGTAAATTCAAATTTGAAATTTTAATTTCATAACAAAATCAATTCAACCACGAGCTTTTAATTTTTTGATTGACTTGAATTTTGGCATAGATGTAGTAATCGTCAAAATTTACAATATCAACGGTTTGGATTCAATTTTTCGTATAGGGGATGTTGTGGTTAGATTTAAAAAAGAAGAAGAATCAAGGGACATAATGAGGGTATATCGGTGTTTTTAATGTTGTGTTCGTTAATATGGATAGAAAACATGAAGGCAAAGAGTCTATCCACACATTTTCAAAACCACAAGTAGGTTATGTGCTCAGTTTTGAACCATGAAAGGAGTATCCACACATGGCGATAACCACATGAGGTGAAAGTGGACTTTGCCTTTTTTTAAATTGATTCAATATCCGTTTGGAATAAGCAAAATCGTTTGGCTTACAATATCCTTATCGATTTGCATGTATAAACGTTGTGTAGTTGCCTATTTTGGAGGTTTCAACGAAAAGGGACCTGAAAAGTAGTAGTTAACTTCACAATTAACCATTAAAGACATGGGATTTATGGTTCTGAAAACTCTCACGTTTTTTACACACTTACGCCGACCAAGGCGCGAATGTGTTTGCAGGTGTTCGTTGGTTGAGTGCGAGCGTGCCAAGACTTCTAGCGCCTAACTTCGGATGACGATTGCCGTGAATCGTGACTTCTAACTTGTAGAGCGATTGCATGTGATCCAAAGGGTAATGATCACAAGTCAGTTCGTGGTTTGCCACACGGTTGTGGACTTAGAATTTTCTAGTCGTATAGGAAATGTGAAGGTTGTAAAACGTGAACTTTATTACACCGTGATTAAAAAGTTTGAGTACAAATAAAAGTAAGAAAGTAAGAAAGTGTTTTGAAGCGCTGAACTTTGATTAGTGCTGGACTCATTTTTCTTCGCTTAAACAAGTATTTATAGGCAAACACTAAATCGTTCCAAGTCCGCCGGATGAAACTTTATGCCTTCCTTTCGTTCATGCTAGCAGTTACAAGCAGTTCACAATAGTTGTGTTAGATCATGGGGTTATGTAGCATGTTGGGCCCGGAGTGCCCCTATAGATTTGGTTACACAATGTTATTCCCTGCGATCACCTTAAAAATAGATTTGCGGGTGCGATGTCGAATGTCATAAAAGACTTAATTAAAATTCTTCCTCCCACCAATTGGTTTTAGGAGAGATAGTAGAAAAATGGTCCGATAAGTGATATCAAGCCAGGAAGTCATGGGTTCGAGTCGTAGGAGCGTCATTGTGAGGGAGGGATTGTTGGGCCTGGAGTGCCCCCATAGATTTGGTTACACAATGCCACTCCATGCGACCGCTCTAAAAATAGGCTTGCGGGTGCGATGTCGAATGCCATAAAAGAATTAATTGAAACATTTTCTACCACTAATTGATTTTAAGAGAAATAGTGGAAAGCGGTCCGACATAGCAATTTCCCATTACTGATTTTCATCCACTGCACGTGTAAACCAAGCATAATGAGGCCATTTTGACAAAGTTAAATAGCCTTCCATTGTGATTCTAGAAGATTTCCATTACTGCTCCAAATTAGGATTTCCTCCGGTAACCGAAAAATAAAACATGGGCCAATGTGGTCCATTAATTTTTAGCCCGAGAAAGTAATAGACATCGGCCCTCTTGCGCCGATTTGGTGCCAAAAATGGACATAAACAGGTTCCAAACTTCTTATCGATCATGTGTAAGAAAAACAAGAAGCAGCACAATAGCAATTGTGTCCGAGATCATGATAAACCAAAAATCCAAATATAAGTAAATATTAAAGGTTTTGCAGCCACACTGTAGGGCATTACGCGTCCCTTAAAACTCACAAGATTGAAGTGTTGCCAAAATCTCCACAATGCCGTCAGTGTTGGACGTTTTTACTTAAATTGAACAAATACGCTAGCTCTCAAGTATTTTGGATTGCTTGTTATTTAAATCTACTCCATACATAGCACGGGCTTTATGCTACTTTTTGTTCTACGCATATCACGGGTTTTACTTTGTTTCTATCTATTTCTCCACAAAAAGTGCAAAAACCAAATTGGCTTGGAATCGCAGGCGTGTCAAAACTGGATTGCAGTCCAAATTTGTATCAAGGCCTAGAAGCCTCAATCTGACTTCTAATAGAACGAAAGTGAACGGCCTAAGGGTGAAGACCGTGAGGTGGTTCGTGGGTTACCTTAACAAAAAGGACTTAAAATTTCCTAACCATTGTTAGAAAATGGAAAGAAAAGTAGAGCAAGGCCTAAAACAGAAATAAATGGACTTTATTAACGGTTTAACAAAGTCTGATTACAAGAAAATAAAACATCAACTAGGCATGGCTAGTGTGATGAAAGATAAAGACATTTGCTGGAAATGTAAAGATAATTGAAAGATAAGCCGTGGGCTTTGATGGTCGTGGACCGAAAGATAAAAATGGTTGAAAGACAATTGAAAGATAAATTGGGTAAGCCGTGGGCTTGATGATCGTGGACCTTTGCCAAGGCTTTCAATTCTGGTATTTATAGGCAAAAGTTCCAGGGCTTGAGCTGCTTTCACAGACCTTCATGCAAGGCAGCCAAGTTTCCTCCTGGTAAAGGCTTAGACTTGAGCTACTTCTACTTCCTCCAATGAGTGATTGCCACCTATCCAAGCCTTGCTCCTCACTCCAAGAAATCAGCTGAGGCCTGAAAGTCCTGAAAAAACTCTCATTTCCTGCATATAAACTTGTAAAAGGGCAAAAGGAATTTTGGCTGTGCAGAATATCCAGGCCTTTTGAGCTGCTTGAATGCCTAGATAGAAGATCTTGAGCCCACCAAGGTTAAAGGCTGAAATTTTTCCAAGCATTATGGCTCTTGAGTCCCTTTTGAGGGCCCACTTGCTTCAACTTCAGTCACCAAGCTTGGTTGAGTAGCTTGTAAGCTGCTTTAGAGAGAACCTTCTAGGCCTTTGAGCTGCTTGTGCAGGCCTAAGCTGCTTGTGAGCTGCTTGAGCTGTCTCCATGCATGACTGCCATGTGTCACAAGCCTTGCTTCATGCTGAAGGATGATATCAATTCAGGCCTTGAGCTGCTTGTGAGCAGCTTGCTCAGTCCTGCTTTGGTAGAATATTCTAGACCATCAAGCTGCTTGCAAGTGGGTCTATTGGTGAGAAGATTCTAGGCCTTTGAATTGCTTGTGAGCAGCTTACCCAGATCTGTCAAGCACATTCTAGGCCTCACAAGCAGCTTGCTTCCCATGCATGACTAAGCAGCTTATGGCCTTCTTGACTAGGTCAGTTTTAGGCTTGAATAAATCCGAAAAACTGGGTCCAGACCTGAAAAACGAATCTTGGCCTTATTGGGCTAAATAGGCCTGAAAAACTAGTCCCAGTTTTGATTAGTTGGGCCAAGGTCTGAAAATGGGCCAAGATCTAAAAATCAATTTGGGCCTTGACTAATTAGGCCATGTTCTAAATATTAATGCAGCCTAATCAATTTTCAAACTCTCTCTAGCCCTTCCAAACTCAATTTTGCCTAATTATGGACACTTTAAATTCTACACAAGGCCCAATTCAATCAAGACCTAATTCTACCAAGCCCCAAAATAACATTTTGGGCCATTAATCCATTAACAAATTCTTTTTTAGAATTTGGCCAAAAATGGGTGAAAACACTATATATCTTAGAAACCGTGCATACCACGGGCCTCTGCTAGTTGAATATAAACTTACATAACACAAAATTTTGCTCTTCAACAATAGAACAGGTTCTAATACAAGAAAAAGTGTTGTGTTTCGCATCACGAATCTTGCAAGAATATTTACTTAAACCACACAATGCATTTAGAGATATCTCTCGTTTTTATCCCTAACCAACCGAATCGTAGCATATAGGGGTGTACACGGTCCGGATTGGTCCGGTTCTCTAGAAAACCAGTAACCGACCATTTGAAACGGTTCTAAAAAATTGGGAACCAGAACCTAACCAATATATGCATGGAACCTATCCAGAACCGAACCGCAAGACCGGTCCGGTTTTGGTTCGGTTATGGTCCTATCCAATAAGTATCCAAACACTTATTCACAAAATATGAACTCATAAAATTAAAGAAATAAGAAGATAATCTGTTGGAATAGGAAATGAAGGAAGAAATTAAAAAGTTTTCCTAACAAATGAGATTTCATCTCTAAATAAATTAAGTTTAACAAGGAAAAGATTAACGTACTAAATTCAAATACATATTTAATTACACATACATATGTATTTCTATATTTATCTTAGTTTTAAACGGTCCGGTTCGGTTTTAACCACGGTTTATTAATTGAGAACCAGTAACCGAACCAAAATTAACGGTTCTTGTTTTTTTGGAACCATAACCTGACCGCAGAACCGCAGAACCGAACCAAATAGGACGGTTCGGTCCGGATCGGATCGATTTTACGGTTCGAACGGTTTTCTTGAACACCCCTAGTAGCATACGTGAAGCATCGCATATTGGTAAAATATAGGGTCCCAAAATATAATTAAACATAAGATCTGTTAGATATCCATTTACTTTATCTCTAAGCAATCGAATGATTCATAGGATACGTGTCACGTATCGTATGATTATAACAACACCGAGTTTAACTAATGAATTTAGTGCAAGGAACACAATGAAGAAACGTACAGATAAAACAGAGACAGTGTTGGGGATGGCTTGTAGTGTTCTCCGCAGCGTTGATGGGAGGAGAAGAAGTTGACTGCACTTTTTTTTTTTTTGATATTCAAGTTGACTGCACTTAAAGCCACAGAAACTGAAGGCTTTTTATTTTTCTATGAGAATTTCTTTTTTATGGAGCCGGTGTCCGTGAAAAATTGTTTAAGGAGCACCATCGCAACCGTCCAAAATGTATTAATCGGACGGTCCGGAACTTTTCCAGGGAAGAGTTTCATTAAAATTTGAACCGTTAATCGCCGTAACGGACAGCTGTGATTTGATGCCTCCATTATTTGCTTATTCACGGCTCTTCCATGAATAGCCTCTCTCTTTATCTATATACTAATGTCAACCCGTGCCTACGGCACTATGCATTCCGGTTGGAAGGAGATGACAGTTGTGTGATTTAGGTGAAAACCATGGGCACTTAACCGGTAAGTGGGATGATGCATTACAGCCTTTGGATCAAATGAATCTAAGCCGTTCCAACAACTTGTCCCCACACCCTTCTGTTTTATAATAAAGATTCAGACACCCGAATGGAAAAGGGAGATTTGATTCGTTTATTGTTCTATATATTCAGGACCAATAGGGGAAGTTACTCAATACGTGAGGCGAAAATGTATACTGGTAAATACCGCTCGGTTGGTTGATAGGTTTACTTTCTACACAATTGACTAAGGTTCGATTCTTAGGATCAGGCCGCAATAAAAAAAAAAATTTGAATTCCCTAGCCTCATGCACTGATGACTTATCTTCACCGGACCAACGAAGAATTAGTGGAGGTACGCGTAAACTGATCCAAATAACCTCGAGTTCCGAATAAAAATATGTGCAGTATATATACAAATATTTTAAGGAAGGTCAGTATAATTTTAATTTCCCCCTTTTTCCTTTTGTGTGCCGTATCTATTTGGTTTCCATCTAGAACTCGGAAAGGTAACAAAAACTGTAGTTTGCCCTCCCTCTTGTTTCCTCGTTTCCTTTACTCCTTTTTTTTCCTTATAGAACTCGGATAACTAACAAAACAAAAGAAATAGGAGTATTTTTCTTTGTTTGATGGTCAGAGTGTCCGGGCCAACTCACGCACACCTCGATGATTTTTTTCCCGGTCTGGTCAAAGACATGTCATTCAAGTCGGGATTAGGAAATCATAAGAGATTTCTTTCTCATGTCGTAATGTGGCCCTGAGGGTTTGCCAAGTACAAGTACCATAAGTAGGAGAGTTCCATGCAGCAATTGTGGGAATCTCAGTTTTTACGAAGGTACGCTGTTCCCCTGTGTATGTGTCTTTTTTCATTGAGTTTGTGTCTTTTTTCATTGAGTCTATGCTTTATCAACAAATTTCTAATTTAATTTTCAAGTCACAACACCATCCCAGGTTCAACATCCTTGTGTTTTCTATTCATGTTCATGCTAAATCTGTTCTCGCCCTTTCTGAGCACCTTTTTGTTTTTTGTTTTTTGTTTTTTTTAGCTGACTTTTGTCTTCAAGAACTTTTTTTTAATCTTCTGGTCAATTTTTTTTTTTTATTCTCTAGAGGAATAAAAAAGCATAAAATTCTAAGCCAAAAGAAAAGACAGATAAAAAAAAAAGAAAAAAAAATTGCTATTGGTATCTAGGCAGCCCAATAACTTTCTCTTAATTTATCCTTCTTGTTTGGAACTTACGGAAGAAAATAGAGAAGCCTCCTTGTTTGATTTCTAATGTAAAAAGAGGAAGGGAAAAAAATCAAGAAAAAGAAGTGAAAATCAACTTCCTTCCTTCCTTACTTTTCTTGTTGACATTATGTAGCAAATATTTATTTATTTTTTTGGTTTCCAGATGACCAGAAGCAAGTCAAGAACTTCCTTTCCACCTGCTGCTCTACCTTGCCCTTGACTAATGTTTTGTCACGGAAGGCGCTCAAAAACACAAACCTTCTACAGTGTATCCGAAGCTAGTTTTTGTGTCAAGAGAATACCAGATATCTCAGGCAAACGAATACGTGCGAGCTTTCATGAATGGATGGTGATGGTAGACGATTACTCCTCTGATTGCTTCCTTTTCAATATAATTTCGCTGAAAAAGATCTTTATTGAATCTTGTGAAGAGATCTTTCTCGTTCATATGTGTATGCTTGGAGCATCAGAGAAGAAAATCCGAGACATATATATTTTCAAACTGGACTTGCCCACTTTAGAATGGGTGAAGGGGGAGAGCCTAGGGGATCGCACGTTCTTAATCAACGAAGCTACCAACTGCATGTCGTGCTCTGCTACAAAATCAGGTACTTTGGGAAACTCAATATACTTCATGCAAGACGACGATGAAAGTACGTACGTATTTGATGTTGAGGAGAAGTGCATCTATGCCCACTACCCTTGTCCGTATCTTGGTCATAACGTTGCACAAAAACAGTGGGTGATGCCCATAAGGATGTAGTAGGATCATTAGTAGAGCATTATCGGAATTGATTGTTGTCATTCTGTCGAAGTTAGATTTTAGGATTGTTTAAGTTGATTATGATTGGGAGTGCACCTTGTTTATTATTCTTGATAGAACTCGTTGATTGATGAATGTAGGCCTTTTTATGTTCTTGACAATAAACGCATATTTGCTTTTGCTGCTGCAATGGCCATTATCATGATGTCTTGTTTGGGCATTTATACCCCGAAAGTCGAAGAATTGACGTTATGCTGCGGAATGAACCATCAATATTACCCTAAAAATAAACTTTTTGTTTGATGGCTTGCTTTCTTGTACTGCTATGGGGAAAGGGGAGTTTTGGACATATAACAATGGACTGAGTCAGACAGCATTTTGGCATAACAAGTTGTCTGACCCAGCAGTTGTATTTGTGATACTTTAGAAACGAGTCACACATTGGTGTTATCATTACATTCTTGTTTAGGCCTAGTTTTCTAAAAGTACTAAAAAAGTCACTTTCCGACAACTCCTCTCACACATATATGTGGGACCCATCTCACAATTAAATTTGCAGGGCCAACACACATGTGAGAGAGGAGTGGTCGGTAGAAGTATACGTAGCATTGTTAAATAAAGTTTTAGATTGAGCTTTTCTCTGTTATCTTTTGATCCGCCCCCTCGCTCCCGTCTCCGATTCTCTCCCTCTCTCCCGGCACACAATCTACTGTGCCGATCTACCACCGCATTATCTTCTCCGTTGCCTCCCGTTGTGGCTCTCTCTCCCTATTTCTTCTCCTGTCTCTGGCCGGCGTCTAATCACTCCCGATGGGGGTGATTTTTATATGCAACCGATCCATTTGACTGAAGGTAAATCGTACTTTACATAATCCATTTTGAAGCTATGCTAGTGCTAGATAATTTACATGAATCCATGCCGTCATTTTCCCTTAAAATAAGTTAACTTATCTCATTTTTTCTGCTAGTGGGAAATAATCACTCAAAATAAGTCAATTTATTTCACTTTGTTTTGCTAAAAAGTCGTTATTTTTCAAAATACTTGGATAAAAGTAATTTTGTTTTATTTTTCCGATTCCTCTCGTCGAGACGAATCAATAATCCACAAAAAATTAGCACAGAACTAATAAATTCAAAAAAAATTTAAATAATGACAAATCAACTTGTTTTTAGATAAGTTTAACAGAACGCAGCCTAACCGCTTGGCCAATTTTGGCTTATTTTTTCAATTGGATCCTTCGAATCAGCATCTTCACGGCATATTCTGGGTATATTGGAGGGCATAAACGTAATTTCGCGCTTGAAAGGGACGTTTGGCCATTAATTGCAAATTACTTTAAGGGGATTTCTTACTATATTACAATTCCGTCTGTGTCCCATAATTCGTTCTTCTTCTCCGGGTTCGGCTCCCCTCCGGTGTTCAACAGTCCATTATTTTCCATTTTGTGGCTAGGATTGCCCAGCAAAAAATCAACAGTCGACATCAACCCCATTTCCAAGTTTTCTTTCCACGACAGCATAACCCATCTTATTTTCATTTTACTCTCCTTAATACTAGATCAACAGTCCACATCAACTCCATTTTCAAGTTTAAGAATTAATTAACGCCTTGAATCATTAGTATGAGACCCAAAAATGGACCCCGCGTGACGATCTGTACACTGTCGGTATAAGATACGCACAGTAGAGTTCTTAGACCTCGTTCCACTAAGCACTTTTTCTTTTACCACTTTTATCTTTATTTAATTTTTTTCGCGTTTGTTAGTTTTGCGCTAAACTTTTGTAGATTATTCATTCCTACGAATCGGATTTTTTTTTCCTTTACCCAAATATGGAGTATTTTAAAATATAACCATTTTTGCTAAAGAGTGGTTATTTTCTAAAATGCTTGGGGTGGCGTTAAGGTTTCTTTTTTCCCATGATCACAAAAATGAGTGTTTTCTTCTACCTTTCAGCTAACAAATCAAATCCTAACAATTCGATGAATATCATTTGGAAGAAATCGATTTGAACCCAACAAACATCAACATCTACATTGGTATTTTTCGAAAAATCTCGAATCGAATGGCACCTAGGTTTCTCCTTAGGTTTGGGTTCTTCAGGCTCACGTACTTTTCGTGTTTCATTTTTTCTAGTTCCTCATTTATTTTCTCTCGCCCTACCCAAATTGATGCTTGTAGATAGTGACCATCATAGGTTTTTAAGTTCGGTTTCTAATAATGTTTTTCATGTATTAATGTTGAGGAAGTATGTGCATAGTTGTCTCATATTGTTGATTACAAACCACTTCATGCTTGGGATGACTTAACTTATGACAAAGCAACCCGTACAAATTGTGGATGCGAAGGAGAAGGTGGTTTGTCACAAGACGATTCTATTGTTCAAGTATTGTGGCGCAATCATGTAGTTGATCGAAGAAGCTACATGGGAGCCAGGAGAGGAGATGCTCGAGTCATTTTCAGACACTAAGTGGGTACAAACACAAAGTAAGTTAGGATCACAAGACACAAGATGTACACTGATATTCTGGCTTTCACTGACTTGAATATTACAACGGGGGAGGCTCTCCTTTTATAGGCAAGGAGAATACCGATTACATCATTGCTTACATAATAGCATAGTACCAACATAATTGACAACTACTATTTAATCCTAGACTTTCAAACTAACGTACAAATTAACTTTTCACAAAAGTCTAACATCCAACAGTACTATTAAACAACAATCCAAATAGTAATATACTTTACAAACAATCACAAACAGTAATATCTCTAAACCCATCTTAGTATGCATGAGGTGATTATGCAATTTTGATGACGAAATTTATTTTAAGGGGGAAAGGATGTTACGGCCTAGCATTTTTATTTATTTAATTAATTACTTACGTTGCTATTTATTATTTGAGTGTTATGGTTGGGCCATAATTAATTATTTTGTGAGCACTATGGGTATTGTTGTCACAATTGTAATCTTTGGAGTATGAGATTGATTTTGGATAAAACAGTAGTACCGGATGGTAATTTTATAAATTTGTGTTACGTTCTATCTAATTTCTTTTTTTTGAAAGGCTCGTTCTATCTAAATTCTAATTAACTAATTAGCTATATTTGAGGGTGTGCGTGGTTATTAATGGGTAGTTTAAAAGGGTTTCACTTGGTTAGGTAATCACAAATTCATTAGGGTTGACATTGGAGATAAGAGGCTGGAGAGAGCAGTGGCCACATGATGCAGCGCAGCCTCCTTTTACAAAACTATTTACAAGAAGAGATCACGAACCTGCTGATAAGCACTCGGAAATGTAATAAAGGGTGCGCTAGTGTCTAGGTTTAGTTAACTTTATCGCTTAATTAGTTGTTTTTATTTACTTTTGCTCGTAAGGTAGTTGGTTGTGTTTTGTAGAATTTTCATTCCAAAACAGGAGAATTAAAGCTAAGGCGTGCCAAAAACTTTTCAAGAGCCAAAGAAGACCCGATGGCCAAGGCGTGGCCCGGGCAGAACAAACAAGAACAACCAAGCAAGGCATGACAAGGAGATGGCTCGGGCAAAATGAAGCACCAGTCAAGACCGAGATAAGCTCTCGGTATCAGTACCAAGACTTCCATTCCATCGATACCGAGCTTCTGCCGTTCCCAGCACCTGAAGATAGTGCCTCGGTATCGGTACCTTCCAATGCATCATATACCGAGCTCTTTAGCGCCCCAGCCCTTAACAGTATCGGTACCAAGTACCTCATCCTATCGATACAGAGGCCTTAACGACCAGTTTAGCGTGATTGCTATCGATACCGAGGGCTTACGGGTGATTTTCTGAAGCATCTTCAAAGAATATTCTGTGCGCGTACCATGGGGATATAAATAGGGCGATGTCACATTGTACAAACAGTTAGGAAATTAGATTTTCTTGCATTTTTAAATCTAGATCTAGATTTCAAATTATTTTTCATTATTCTTGGTGTTCTTGAATTTTCAGCATTTTATTTCTTACTTTCAAGGTTTAATTAGTTAGTTCTTGAACTTTTCGCCTTTATTAAAGTTGTAGCAAATTTCTCGATCTAGCTAGATATCTATTTTTCTTTTAGTCTTGCATTTCAAATTATGTTAGCTAAATTTTTGCTTGCTCTTATCTTTCTAGATATGTGTGAGTAGTTTCCAAGGGTTAGGTCATGGGATGATTAGCATCCCATGGCTTGAGTAAAAATTGCGTTT
>JAOTQK010000001.1:762013-773311 GCA_025642025.1 Rhododendron ferrugineum
ATCGGATTTGATCCAATCCGTTGGATCGTGACCTTTCGCGGCCGACGGCTGGGATCGCAACCCACGAACCAGTGCACCCGTTGGCTCAAGTCGCACCCGATCGGAACCGCTCCGTGTGACTCACCTACCACGCGTGTGACACGTGGCATCCACGTCAGCGCCACCTTACTGCCAACTCGCAATAAGAAATGGCCCCTACAAGGCGCCAAGTGCAAAGTGCGCCGCTAAAGAGCCACAATGCACCACAGCCCACGCCGCGCGCGCGAACGCGTGTGGGTGTGTATGGATGTGCACTGGTGCGAAGCACCGGCTTCGGCGGTACCATAGAGTTGTACCACACTAGATCATTAGTTATTCATATTAGGAAGGTTCCCTAATATATACCTCTTTAACATCTCTCAACTATCCAATGTGGGACAAAGCTCACAAAGAGGAAAAATAAGCATTCTAAGGAAACAAGGAAATTTTACAAACCAAAACCATGACTCTTTTATTTTGAAAATCTCTAATAATTTTGTCTTCAACATTAGAATAGGTTATAATAGAGAAAACTATGGTGTTTCGCATAATGAATCTTGTAAGAATATTTACTTATACACACAATGCCCCATCACGTCTATATTGGTATGATTAATTTAAAAAAATGCACGTTTAGAGATATCTATCTACTTTATCGATGTTTTATGGGATTTAAACAACAGCGAGTACTATACTCACGAATTCAGAGATCAGGGAATACAACAAAGAAACATACAGTAGTTTTTGGTGACAGGTAGTGCTACTAAACGTACCTATATAGTAGCTTATTAGAAAGCGGTGATCTTTGTTGCGTGGTAGAACGAGGCTGGGTTGAATGAAGGCCAGGAGGAGAGAGAGTCGACTGCTGTAAATAAAAAAAGACCCTGATACTGAAGCCAAACATATACCATATATAACACTTCTCCTCTTCCTTTTCTTTTTCCTTTTTTTTTGGGATCCCAATCCCACTAGATTTTGACTTCCATTGGTAAAGGGAAAATTTGTTTCCGCATAGGTCCGTGTATACGGGACCAATACGGAAAGTTACCTAATAAGTAGGAGTAATAGGTTTTTTTTAGGCTGCTGATTTTCCCATTCCTTTTTTTGTTAACACTACTCT
This sequence comes from Rhododendron ferrugineum, assembly GCA_025642025.1. NCBI lineage: Eukaryota > Viridiplantae > Streptophyta > Magnoliopsida > Ericales > Ericaceae > Rhododendron > Rhododendron ferrugineum. The sequence goes on from JAOTQK010000001.1 coordinate 763,152, forward strand.
CCTATAAGTGTATTTTTGGTGCAAAAATACACTTGCAGGGGAGTGCCATTAACAAAAAAATAGAATGGCAAAATCATTTCCCTTTTTTATCCTTACGAAAACACAAAGTTTCAAAATCATCTCTATAAAGTTGTACATATTAATTGTGTCCTTATAATTTAGACGACTTTCAATGGTATCCCTTTCCGTTAACTCGTTGACAGAAAATGGTGATGTGGTTAACTGCCGGCTTATGCGAAGATGATCACATGGCTCAAGGAGAAACTTCATATAAGAAAAGAAATAATACTAACTTTTTCCATGGGAGCATCGTTTTTTTTACACCAATATAAACGAAAAGAACTAAAATAATATCAAGCACTGATAGGTGCTAAAAAAACACCCATTTAATCTGCCTAATCTACGCTTTGTCGGTCGTTTACATTGGTACTTAATATATTTTAGCGTTTTGTGGTGTTTGTAGGCCTTGAAGACCAATGGATGCGAAAACGTGCAAATTAAAAGGTCTTACGGAGGTTGGCGCAGAGAGTGACTACCATTTATTCTTCACACATTATATAGCAATGGGATTGGGCCTTACGAATTGGACTCCTACTGTCCACGTGGTTTCACAAATGAAATTGGTAAGTTTTTCACACCTAGAGTCTTAAAATCCAAAAAAATTGAAAATTTTGAAAAATGTAAAAAAATGGGACTCTATTTGCATGCGATTTGGCACTTGTTGTGATTGATTACTTGTTGGATAATTGAGTTGAGGTGTGCTGCCTACCATAGTGATATCTGTTTTTGACTTGGTAGTTTTACTTGCTAACTTGTCTTAAGAAGTTGATCATGGCACTACTCTTGTATAGCACTATTGCACGTCACGTTTATTTGGACCTTGACCACTTTTGAGCTGTGACTTAACCAATCTTGATAGCTAGATTAGTGGAGACTTATGTCCTAGTGAGATTTTGAGCCTTATCTTTTATTGGAGTGGTGTCACGTAACTTCTCAGTTTGTCAATGGAATGAATATAGTTGTTGATTGGTCTCATTATTTTTGATTGCCGAGTGTTGGAAGTTGAATGCATAATAGTATCTCTTGGGTTTGGTCTGTCACATGGATGCTACACCCTTGGGAGAGGATTATAAGCATTTTCTTGATGCTTGAGCCGGTTTGCTCTTTTGTTTTTTCATTTATCCCTTGCGTGCCACTTTGACCCTTATATATTTAGCATTTTCTTGGTTAGCTCCACCTTCCATATTGTGTTTGGAGAAAAAAAAAAAAGAATTATCTATTGATTTTTTCCCATTCTCACTTTCCCCACCACCCCCACCCCGTACCTCCATTCATGGCAACCACCACCCACCTAACTCCGTCAACATCACCGCCCCTTGCCTCCATAGCAACCGCCACTCTATCTTCTTCTTTTCCCTTGTTACTTTTTAGTTCACAGTGTATTCAAAGTGCCTTTGTTTGCTCGGCAAAAGAATTTTATTAGTTTTCAAAAGATTACAAAGATTAAAAGGACAAGGGTAGTTGAAAATTAGAATTACTTAATCTCCAAGACTACCCGAGACCCAATCGTTGGCCAATAATCGACAAAACCCTAAAAAATCCATAACCAAACCAACATCCTATCGAAGAAAACATAGAACCATCGTCGAAACCCGGGGAACCAGCCCCTGTTGCTGCCCCAAAATGATATTGATGCTCCTCCATAGATTACCACTGCCATTCCTCCACCGGAACCTGGAAACCAAAGCACGGCTGCTGCCGCGAGGAACTCCGTAAACCTCCTGTATGTCATCGATTCCAAAAAACCTCTAGAGTCGCCAGCTACCTCTTATCCCATTTTCCCTCCGCAAGTAGGCACGTGCAATCTGATGCCTGCAACCGATACATGTATGAAGACATTATAAATGTTTGCAAACAAATGAGATTTCAGTCGGGACTGTTTTAAAGGCATGGGCAATCTGCTAGTATACGACAACTTTTATTTCTTTGTATAATTTATATTTTCAATGAGCACTCTACAAAATAAGTGGTCCCTATTACAAAGGTGGGCTCACAAATGGCCCAGCAAGACTGAAAACGGACTTGAGAAAATCTGCACCCTACAAAATCCAAACCGTTAATTGTCGATATGGATGATCACAATGGAGGCGTTGCAACGTGCAGTGCAACAGGGGGCGCTGCAAGGTCCATAAATATATTCCTCTGTTCAAAACTTTTAACCTTTCCTTGGAATTCCATGGTAATGTTATTCTTTTTTTTGAGAAATTTTTTTTATATCCCTTCGACTTTGACCAAAAATTTATTTTGGTCATTCACCTTTCAATGTCGGCATAAAAATACTTTGACTTTCTAATTTTTTTCAATGTCATCCTTTAGGGATATATACATATATACACGAAAAATATGATGTTTGGATCAAGCACCCTACACACATTGGATGCCGTTGATTCCCGCAAAGGCCCTCTCGTTTTTTTTTTATAGAATTTTTGGATGGCTCGGATCGGCCGTCCGATGGCCAGAGACGGACCGGAGCAGGACTCAAAGAAAACGGATTCCTTCTAAAGGACGACATTGAAAAAAATTGGAAAGTCGAAGTATTTTTATGCCGAAATTGAAAGGTGAAGGACCAAAATGAATTTTTGGTCAAAGTCGAAGGGATATAAAAGAAATGTTCCCTTTTTTTTTTTTTCAAATACAGGTTTGACTAATTCCAGGGCTATTCAAAATGCATCGTTTGAATTGAATAGACTAATCATATATAGGAGACAGTAGTTATTCAAACGGGAGGGGAAACTATGTACATACTAAAAGGGAGGTCACTATAATTTGCCCCCCTCCCCCTCCCCTCCGTTTTTTTCCTTGTTTTCCTTATAATGTCCCGAATTTGGTTTCCGTGTAGAATTCGGAAAGCAATACAAATTATGAAATTAAGTGTAATTTGGCATTCCTCTTTTCTCCTTGTTTCCTTTTGGGTTTTGTAGTATTTGGTTTCCTTATAGAACTCGAATATCTAACAATACAATACAAATATCACAGCTACAATAAATATATATAATATACATAGGAGTACTACTACTGAAGAGCAATTTTGGGCAATCCTCGCAGTTTTAACGAAGGTACGCACGCCGTTCCTCTCAAAACTTCAGTTCTGTCGACAGACTTCTGATTTACTAATTTTCAAAGACCATGTGTTTTCTATTCATGTTCATATGCCAAATCTGTTCTCACCCTTTTCTACTACACTTTTCTTTGTAGCATCAGCTTCACCTTGTTCTTTTTTGGCTCCTTTTGCACCAAATGGTTCACTTGTTTGTCTTTTTTATTGAGTCCGAAAAGCCGCCTAAAACAAAACGCCGCTTAAAAATACATTATGTGTGACAAATTTAAGATCGGAAAGTGTCTTTCTCCATGTATGTGTGACAGGATACACAGACAAATTTATTTACACGCTATAATTAACCTGTTATTGGTTAGATCCAAGGATATATTTTTTCAGCTTATGCTATTTTCTTTTACTAATTTTTTAACACAATTGTACGTGCTTGATAATGCGCAATTTTTGAACAAAAAAGAAAAATTGATGCTACGAAAATAGTATAGTGTATTTCCACCAAAAGTTCAGAACATTGGTTAGTGTTAGATTACTTTACATTATTTGCAATCTCGTGTAGAAACACGGATTTTTTCCAGACGATATACAGGGGGTTAGCTAGCGAGGTGTTAGTATGTTAGTCAACGGGGGTTCAAAGACTATCCATCGCCTTGAACCCCAAACCTACTCCCCGTTGAGCTCGAACCTTGGCCACCACTAGGGAGAAACACGGGTTTTATGCAAGTAAAATTTAAGCCAAAAAAAAAAAGACAGATCAAAAAAGGTAAACAATGTTATTTGGTATCTAGGCAGCCCAATAACTTTCTGTTAATATATTTCCTTCTTTAGTTCTTTCATTTTAGAAGTTTCAAACACATCTGGTTTCTTCGGAACTTAAGGAAGGAAACAGAAAGGCCTCCTTGTTTGATATCTAGTGTAGAAAGAGGAAGGGGAAAAAATTAAGAAAAATAACTGAAAATCAACTTTTCTCTATTACTTTCCTTGTCGTAACGATGCGGCAATATTTTTTTCTTCCAGATGACCAGAAGCAAATCAAGAGCTTCTCTTCCACCTGCTGCTCTACCTTGTCCTTGGCTAATGTTTTGTCATGGACGGCGCTTAAATACACAAACCTTCTACAATGTAACCGAAGCTAGTTTTTGTGTCAAGAGAATACCAAATATCTCAGGAAAACGAATATATGCAAGCTTTCGTGAATGGGCGGTGATGGTAGACAATTACTCCTCTGATTGCTTCCTTTTGAATATGATTTCACTGGAAAAGGTCGATTTGCCTCCATGGGAATTCGTACCGCATCAGTTCTGGATACTTTCAGCACCTCCCACAGATGACAACTGCATTGTTGGATTCGTCAGTGAAGATGGACAATGCATAACGTTTTGCTGCCCGGGTGATGGTGAATGGGCTGAGCATATGTTTGAACCAGACATTGGACCTCTTATGGGTTACACTGTATGCAAGGGGGAAATTTACTTCCTTGGCCTACAAGAAAATCTTGTGATATTAGACATTGTGGATCACAGGGTTGAAGTGAGACACGTCCTAAGAGATAACAGGACACCAAGATCACCACTAATACCAGAAATATTTAGGAAGTCCACACGGCTTATTGAATCTTGTGAAGAGATCTTTCTAGTTTATGTGTCTATGCTTGGAGCATCAGAGATGAAAATCCGAGACATAGATATTTTCAAACTGGACTTGTCCGTTTTAGAGTGGGTGAAGGTGGAGAGCCTAGGGGACCGCACGTTCTTCATCAATGGAACTACCAACTGCATCTCGTGCTCTTCCACAAAATCAGGTACTTTGGGAAACTCAATCTACTTCATGGAGGAAGACGATGAAAGTATGTACATATTCGACGTTGAGGAGAAGTGCATCTATACCCACCATCCCTGTCCATATCTTGGTCATAATGTTGAAGAAAAACAGTGGGTGATGCCCATAAGGACATAGTAGGTTTTTTAGTAGAGCATATTCAGAATTGGTTATTGCTATGTTGTCAAACATAGATGTTGGATCGTATATGTTGATTATAATTGGACCGGTTTTGCTAACCTCCGCCTATTAGGCGGATGTTAATATATACATAATTCCAAACAAGTTCGGATATCAATGCATATCTCACGGATAATAATATACTTTCACAAATATCAATACACCTTTGTCATTTATCAATGCACATTTTTACCTATTATCCTACCCATTTGGGCGGATTTTAGAATAATCCGTACTAAACCTTGTTAATTATTCTTGATAGAAGTCGCCCATTGATAAATGTAGGCTTTTTTTTTTTTATCTTCTTGACATAAAATACATAATCGCTTCTGCAACTGCAACTGCCACGGCCATATGCCTTGTTTGGAGCAAAAAACCATCTTGAAGTGGAATTCGGAGGTGAGATCTACACAAGGAAGACTTTGGTTTTGGTCATCATGTATGGTTTTGTAGAGCTACAATTAATTGCTTTGGGTTCTCCTAACAACGTTCATAGTGATTTCCGTTTGAAATCCGTTCAAATAATTAGAACAAAATAACATGTGTATATGATGGTAACAGATTCTAAATTAGAACAGTCTTCATATCTATAGTTGGAAATCAAGACCATTCCGGGTATATCAATATTACAATTTTCCAGGAAAAAAAATCATGTCACTGACTTTTACTCTACTTCCAATTGAGTACTCCTAGGTGCCATGACTAGGAAAATGGAGTGCATTGATTTAACTTCAATTCTGGAATTTCATGGAAGAAGCTGAAAGCATGACTAAGGACGTGTTACTTTTGTAGTCAACTGCAAGAACTATTTTGGTTTGCAAAAGTGATAGGCATTTGGTACAATGCTGTCCATTTGTTTCCTAGAATTCTTGCCTTGTGGGGCTATGGTGCTTCCCCTGTTTGTTTGCCTCTCCCTCGTTAAGGGTTCTCCCTTGATGGTTTGGTGCAGAAAACCATCAAACAATACAAAAATAACAGTTCCCCCAACGGGATGGGGTATGAACGGGGATGACTGAAGATGAACCTAACATTTGACAATAAATGCAAGAAAGTGATGCTCTAAGAAAGTTTTATAACTGAAATAGCGGCTCCCTATATCACTAAAAATTGATGAACTCAAGGAATTGAGGTTATGCCGTGTAGCGAACCATCAGAATTTTAGATAAATTCTGTATTTTGAATTCTAACAAAAACAACTGTCTTACTTTCTTGCTTTCTTGTACTGATGTTGGGGAAAGGGGAGTTTAGAACATAGAACAACGGGGTGAGTACGTGTCTAGGCTGGCCCTTGCCTTTTGAAAGGGAAATTGTTCTCAAAGTTACAGTCATGACTTCAGTGAAGAGGGGATTAAGGATTGAAAATACAACAAACGAAGAATATTAGCAAAGTATTGACACAGTGGTCTTATCATCACGTACAATGGTCTTATCAAACAAAACCATACCATTTTGACTAATAATGGAGTTGTCCACCCATCAGTTGTATTGGTGATACTTTACAAAGTATTGACATAGTGGTCTTATCATCACATTCTAATTTATTTGAACACCACATGCATTAGTTAAAGCTGCCCTCAAAAGGAGAGAGCTAACTTCATATTGTATACTTGTAAGTATTGACTGTAAGAATTTAAGGGTGTGTTTGGTTGGATGGAATGGAATGTAAATAGGAATGAAATTAAGAATGGAATAGAATTGGAGGAATTGAGAATAGAATAATCATTCTCATTCTCATGTTTGGTTGTGCTTAGGAATAGTCATTATCATCTCCAATGAAATAGTGTGGCAATAGTAATTTTTAGAGTGACAATAGTAATTTTTGGAGTGACAATAGCATTTTTTGGAGTGACAATAGTAATTTTTGGTGTGGCAATAGTGAATGTTGGAGTGACATTAGTAATTTTGGTGTGACAAAGAAATTGAATAACAATTCCTTAATAGTGATTCCATTTGGAATCATCATTTCATTATTCAATGGTGAACCAAATATTAGAATAAGTAAGTCATTGGAATGACTATTCCATTCCAACCTTAATTTCATCCAACCAAACACACCCAAGTACTAGGAAAAAGTGTCAACAGCATGAGCTGCCAAAACAGTTTAGATTTCCTTTAAGTTCCCTGTTGTCTGCCACTGTTACATCTTTCCTCAACCAAACAAGTGGGCAAGCCTTCGGAACCTGGAAACCAAAGCACCGCTGCTGCCGCGAGGAATGCCGTAAACCCGCTGTATGTTGTCGATTCCAAAAACACCTCTAGAGTCGCCAGCTACCTCTTATCCCATTTTCCCTCCGCAAGTAGGCACGTGCAATCTGATGCCTGCAACCGATACATGTATGAAGACATTATAAATGTTTGCAAAGAAATAAGATTTCAGTCGGGACTGTTTTAAAGGCATGGGCAATCTGCTAGTATACGACAAATTTTATTTCTTTGTATAATTTATATTTTCAATGAGCACTCTACAAAATAAGTGGTCCCTATTACCAAGGTGGGCTCACAAATGGCCCAGCAAGACCGAAAAAGGACTTGAGAAAAATCTGTACCCTATAAAATTCGGACCGTTAATTGTCAAGACGAATGATCATGATGGAGGCATTGCAACGTGCAGTGCACCAAGGGGCCCTGCAAGATCCATAAATATATTCCTATGTTTGACGTCTCTTGCAACTTTCCTCTGTTCAAAACTTTTAACCTTTCCTTGGAATTCTATGCTAGTGTTAGAGTCCGTTCCAGAACACCTTTTTAAAAAATAATTATTTATTTCATATTTTTAAACTCAAAAAAATGTAAATGAAAAATAACTTTTCAATTTTTTTTGCACCGTATTAAAGATCTCAATGAGAACTTTTAAATAAGATCCATATTGCATATTTTTGGATTTCAATAAGGGAAAATGACGGCTAAGGACATGTTTTGATAATTAATATCCGCCAATGACATTTTCAGTTTTAACAAATGTTCTCAGCATGTCCTTAACGGGTATTAATTATCAAAATACGTTCTTGACGGGTATTAATTATCAAAAAACACGTCCTGGACCGTCATTTTCCCTTTCAATAAGCCCATCGTTTTTGAGCTTGAAATTGCATTCTTAAAAAATAAATACTTATTTCACGTTCCGGAACGGGGCCTTATTATTATTATTATTATTTCAAATACAGGTTTGACTAAATTCCGGGGCTATTCAAAATGCATCGTTTGAATTTAATAGAATAATCATATATAGGAGAGAGTAGTTATTCAAACGTGAGGGGAAACTATATCCCTTCTTTCCCTTCTTGCCTTAAAGAGGATTGGCTTGTTTTTTGGAGGGACGAAAACATTTTTGTCAAAATACCAAAATACCCTGGTATGGTTCTTTGGTTGGAAAATCTGGTCGTTTGGTTTGGGATATAAAGTGTAATCGCCGGGGGCATTCTCGACTTTTCACCTGTTTTGTGGTGGGGACACGGTACTGTTTGGCTATTTTCCAAAAGACTAAAACGGGTTTTCTGACTTTTCCACAATTCCGGTTGTGTCCCCAAAAAAGACATTCTATATTGTCTTTTAGCGTCTGGCATTTTGAGTTTTGTTAGGGGTATTTTCGTCTTCCCAAGTTTTCATCCCTGACAGGTTCACGCGTATTCTGCAAAAGTTCACGCGTGGAGGAAACGGCTGTCTCTCTCTCTCTCTTGACCTCCACTGGCTTCGCTCTCTCTCTCTCTCTCCCTCTCTCGACCGATCTCCAGCCGAAGGCACTCGATCTCCACCGACTTCCTATTCATCATCCTCACCGTCATCGTCTTTACTTTGTCACGCCTCTCTCCTCGCTCTTTCTTCGTTCGTTCTCCGTTGAAGATTTGGCGTGAATCGATCCGTTTGGCTCTTCTGGTTTGTTCGAATCAATCCGGTAGCCAGGTATTGCTTTCTATTAGGGTTTTTCCCTATTTTGAGTTTGATTTAAGCGAAAACACAAAGCGTTTCGTTTGGATCTAGATTCACGCACAGTATTCTCTTTGTCTGGGTTTGAGTCTGTTTTCAATGGATTGTTTCATTTTATATGACTGAGCTTATTGTCTGTGATTATTTCTTCTTGTGTGTGTTAATTAATTTAGGTATTTGGTATGGTATTTAGAGGTTTTAATTTAGTTCTCATCAATAAATTTGGTATTATTTTTTCTGGCCAAAACTGGGGAAGACGTATCTCACCACTTGATATGGTTAGTGTATTTTTAAGTTTCACTTGCATATGCTTTTTGGTTTGGAGAATAAAAAGTACACAAGCAGGCTATTTGGTTATGAAAATAATCTTGAACAAAAATGAAGCTCCACATAAGCTCGGGTCAACAAAAAGGAAAAAAGTAATGATCTATATATTGAAAATCAAATGAAGAAAAGCGAAGCACGTGTAGGTAATCAATGAAACTTCCAAGCACATAAGGTGTTTGGTTGAATGTCTTAATGCAGATGTAATTTTTAAGTCTCAGGGATGAAGTTATATTTGTACTCCAACTATGTGGTGATCTGGAAAAAGAAATCACAGCATTGCATTTCTCATAATTATTTAAAGCATTTGTTTTCCTTGTGATCTTAAATGAAAACCAAACCAAATCAAATACAAAATCTAACTCTTTACTCGGTGGGAAAAAAACAAAACAAGCTTCAATAACATTGACTGTAAAAAAGACTTGTCTAAGGATCATCCTACATTTGCTTGCCCACAAAAATCTCTGCTGAATACCTATGTACCTGGATACTACATGTGTTGAAACTATATAACCTACACATAGTACTATCATATATAAATCTATATAGATTCGACTTTGACAAATTTGTAGATTTGGGGGGAGTCTTCTACACTTGGGTCTATCACATTCTGTTGGGTGATTGGTTCAGCATTAAATTTGCAAAAGGTTTGATATCCGCAATGGCTTATTTACCTTTTTGGTCCCCAAAGTATTTCCGTCATGCCACTTTGGTCCCCAATATTCCAATTGCTAACATTTCGTCCCCAAAGTATCAATTTTGTCTTTAAATGGTCCCTGCGGCTGACGCCGTTCATTCCCTC
>JAOTQK010000001.1:815453-826320 GCA_025642025.1 Rhododendron ferrugineum
TACTAAACACATCCATTATAAAGCGGCAACGATATAAGAACTTGCAATACAAGATATACTTTTACCCTTAAAAAAGCGGGCATAGATAGAAATTCCAACGAAGGAAGTACATACCTAACACAACCTTTCAGAACTTTATCATTCCCAACAACTTTTCATATTTCTTGCAATAAGAGTGAGTGCAGCTCCATTTTAATCCAGTTATTGCCATCTGGGAGGCAGGAGAAACGTAGACATTATGCAAAGCCAGTCAGATCCTAAATTGTAAAACAAGTAGTGACCATTTCTCTCGTTTTGTATTTCTTGACCCAAAAAACCTTCCTATTTATGAAGGTCAAGATGAACGGTTTAGATTATCAATACGGGTTCGGGATGAGCCCATTGGAAAAAAGTATGGAGGATTGATTTATGTATGGGAGCTTAACCCTAAACTGATTACCCCTGAACTGAAGCATAGATCGAAAGCAATCATATCTTCTCTACTCCACGTTCATTCGCCGCTCTCTCTCTCTCTCTCTCCTGGCTTTTCTCCGCCAATCGGGCTTCTAACCATCACCACTAATTGCCTAATTGCAGGTCTCTCTCTGTTCTCTCTTTCTCTCTCTCTCTCTCTCTCTCTCTCTCCGATTAACCAATTCCTGTTTTTTCTTTCCGGCGTGTTTACATCAGACATGACATCTTTTTTTGGGTTCAAAAATAACATCTTTAATACGTATTCCTTCAACAATTTTATTAGATTTGATTAAAGATAACCCCTTTTGGGTTCGACGAGACTTTTGAAGCCTTTTGAAACAGATCTCCTCCTCCGATTAACCAATTCTTGTTTTTTTGGCGTGTTTTCATTAGACAGGACATCTTTTTTTGGGTTCAAAAATAGCATCTTTAATACGTATTCCTTCAACAATTTTATTAAATTTGATTAAAGATAACCCCTTTTGGGTTCGACGAGACTTTTGAAGCCTTCTGAAACAGATCTATTGATCTGTCCTTCACTTCTAACGCCCCTCTAAAGAAGAGATCTCATCTTGTGTACGTATGTGTGGTGGGTATGTTGATTGTTTTCCTTTCATCCCTGTTTAAAGTGTTGGTATTGTTATGTTGGTTCATTTTCTTCATGTGGGTGCTATAACTGATTGGAGACTGGTTCTTTGTTTGTTAATAATCAATTTATTTATGCAGATTGTCAAGCAATCGTTTTTCTATCTCACCGGTCACCACTACCACCGACTCCCCCCAATCAGATCCAGTCTCCAGAAACCCTAACCCAATCAGATCACAAAATGCTGTCGTGGACGTGCCTCACCTGCAAAAGGGAGTTTAACACTACCCTTGCTCTCGCTGCCCACAAACCTCATGGCGTCTACAGTCAGCTGGGATCGAATCTCAATTGAGTGAAACTAAAACGGAGAAACGAAAACAAACTTGAAGGTCATGAAAACCGAGAGGGTGTATCATTCCTAAGAAGACAATGATTCCGCGTGCCTCGCCAACCCCGCATGCTTTTTGTAAACACTTATCTATGGATAGTTTGGTTGATTATTTGACTAACTATTTCTATTAGAAAGATGTTGAGGTTACTCTAACAGAAAATCATATATCATGAGAAGAAGGGGAGAATATATGTCCAGATGGAAAGATGAACACATCATCACATGGCCACAAATAAAAAAGAATGCACAGGACATGTAACTCTACGTGTCAATAGTCGATATGAGTGAGAAATCGAGAACATAAATGAAAGTAAAAAATTGCAATACCTACATGTACGGACTTTGTGCCAATTTATAAGGTGAATTCTCTTAGAATTATCAGTGTCTTCCGCCTGTTGATTCTGAACTCGGCATTGCTAGGGAAGCATTTTCAAATCGCACACCCTGCCATTCTTGGATGTCTGATTGGAGAGCCTAGTAATGGGTTAGGGTTTTGCTTTGGTAGTGGAGAGTAATGTGTGTTAAAAATCAAGATAATGATCTCTAATGATTTATAGGGATTGATCAACAAAAAAAAATATATTTCAGAACTGCTACAACTACCGGCCGAAGAGACCAACCGTACATACTGACAGCACGCGGGGCCTACCCTGGGGCTCCAAACAAATGATCTGTGCCAACTAATACAACACAACAACCCAAGAGAAGAAAATTGAATATGTAGTGAAAACTCTTCGATCGGCATGACCATATATAGTCTTCCATCTCTTCGGTATATGACTAGATGTATTATTTGATCTATGGGCTAACATTCAGTCTTCCAAAACATTCCCAAAATATCTCAAGGATGTACCCCTACTACTACTATATTGTTGAATCATCCACTCTGTTCAACGTTTTTAGTGGAGCTCTCTATGCTTTCTAGTTTCTAGGATGCTCTACCAACCTTTCAGTCAATTTTGAAAAAGATTTTGATTTTGGCACTCCAAAATTCATTGTCGGCGCTTCAAAAGTAGAGTGCCAAAATCAATCTCTATTAGGAATCAAATTTGGCACTCCACTTGTTAGAGCGCCGACAGTAATTTTTGGAATGCGAAAATCAATATCCTTTTGAAAATTGTCTACCTTATGAATATGTTTAGAACCTATGAAAAAGCAAGTTCTTTATTTTAAACAGTTTATTTTATGATATGAATTAAATTATGAAAAAACAAGTTTTAATAACCTGCGAAAAAACAAATACTTCTGTGGTCATCTCTGTTATATAGATTAAATTATCCGGATACATAGTCCAAACTTTTAAAGAAAATCACTAATGGCTGAAAGCGAAAAAAAATTATACAAACTTTGATTTCCGTCTTTAATAAAGAAAATGGAACTTTTCATTGATTTCAATAAAATTGTTTTGGTTTATCTGATGGAGAAAAACCGGCCAAGAAAACAAATTTGACCAGAAAGTGAAAAGTCCATTATAGTGTAGGCATAGATTTAAAAGACATTAAGGCTCCGTTTATTTGGGCGTAAAATAATTTCAGGGATGGCAATGGGGCGCGTCGGAGGGAATTAAAGAGGCTGTAATGCACCTGCCACAGTTGATCTCATCGTCCATCTCGGCACTGACGACTTGGATTTAATCCAACTCTTACAAATCCTAATTGTCCATTGTTCGGATGAAAATCCGAACCGTCCATTGCCGAGATGGACGGTCGGATCGACTGCACTACACGTGTAATGCAGGGAGTGCACTACAGCACCCCGAGTCTGCGTCGGAGTCGGATTTAGGGTGACCTCACACTATATTTTTCTGTCGCCATACTAATGCCAAAATATCACTTGTTTCCACTATACCATTTAGTCCATTTATATAAGGAAAATGGGTTGTCTTAAGTAGCGAACAATTTTGGACCATATACCGTTATATGTAGTCCTCAGCTCATGTATTTGTGGGGGCATTGCCGGAGCAGCGAAAATCACAGAGATGCCAGAGTAGAAGAATAATCGATCCCCATTCAATGTTTGTCCAATCAAAAAATACCCGTTCGAGTCGGTGCAGGAAGGTCGGAGAGGAAAGTTATTTTTGATGCAAGGAAGAGAGAGAAGTGAGAGGAAAACATGGCCGAAGAAATAGTCTCTTTAAGTCATTGATCTAAATGTGTGAGGGGAACTCGAAACTCTAAGTTTTTAAGTCACGTCTCAAAAAGACTTACTAATTCATCACTTATATTATCTTGCGCCATATTTGGAAGTTACGGGAAAAAAAAAATCGAAAAGAAAACAATGAAAAAAGAAAGTGTGAGAAAATTTTGGAGAAAAAATTACTCTGCTTAAGCTTTAGTTTAGTTTTTTCCGATTTTTTCCTCCCATTTTCCCTCTCACTCAAAACAAAGAAAAATTAGTTAGTAATTTAATACTCCTTCCGTCCCAATTTACTTGTCTCAGTTCTATTCTAACTGGATTAAAAAACTAGTTATATCTTTAAAGTGGTAATAAATTTTATATCCAATATGGATCTTGTTTGATAGATCTCGATTTGTTCTATAATTCAATATTTTTAAAATCACCTAAAACATTATAAATTACATGATATAATTAATTGAAAAGTGGCATGAACTTCTAAAAATGACAAGTAAATTAGGACGGAGGAAGTACTACTATTTTCCTATTCTTCCTTTTCTTTTGGCTACTGATTTTGTCATTCCTTTTTTTTGAATCTAAGAAAAATACACTTGCATAGAAGTGACGTTAATAAAAAAAGGGTAACAAAAAAAAAATAGCAAAATCATTCCCCTTTCTTTTTCTTAGATTCCAAACAAGCCCTTAACCTCAACCCATTGGATAACCAAAGTATTACCGGGAGTAATTATCTCGCGGTTATCATTAACCACACTCTCACAGTGAACCGGTACGAGAACAGGATCGTCAGTCCAACCCACCCAGTTCGAAACTGACTTGCAATTTCTCAAATTCAACCAATCCCAATATCAATCCTCTGTAATCACGTAATTTCTCTATCTGTCCCTGCGAATTTTGTGTTAATAAGTTTCTGCTTTGCAAGATCTAATCCTAACTTCACAATTGGTTTTACTCTCCATCTGTAAGTGAGAACAAAGGATGGGGATAATGTTTACAAAGTTGTTCTCCTCACTATTTGGTAACAAAGAAGCTCGAATCCTCGTCCTCGGTCTCGACAATGCCGGAAAAACAACAATCCTGTGTAAGCAATCTTTCTTCTTTTTCTGATCTTGCATTGATTTCGATCTGGGTTTTCCCAAAAGTTTGATAGTTTAATTCACTCAATTGATTTGGTGCAGATCGACTTCAGATGGGAGAAGTTGTCTCCACAATTCCAAGTTCGTTTCCTTCTCTTTTGTTTAATCTTTTTATTCAAATTTTTGCCTCAATTACCACTTTTACTTCATAAAAACTTGTACTTGTACTTGATTTGATTATTTGAATTACGTCGATGGATAAACTCGAATAGTAGCATAATTTTCAGTTAAGAATTCATTAGTGGTATAGTGTACATTTAGAAGGCACTAATTAGCCTTCAATCTAGTCGACTAAGATATGAGCCTGTCTCCCTTAATTGAGTATTTGGTGAAACTTTATTTGATAAAGCCACATAGGTTTGAGTCAAGGAATGGAGTGAGTTTTAAGGGGGGTTTGACTCAATTTTGATATTGCTAACTCTTTGGTCAATTTTTCAGTCAATTTTTCTAGAATTATAATGAGAAGCTTCATTAGGGTATGAAGCGCTAGAATGGGAAAACAAGAGGTGAAAACCACAAACAAGCCTTTGAATTTTTGAGCAAACAAAGAGTCTCCCTGATTTGAGTAGAAAGATGAGTAAACTCAGTTTTGTACGAGTTTGAGTGAAGGAGTGGAGGGGGATTTGAGGATCTTTGTTGTCAAGCCTGAGTATGAGTACAGATTTGAGTAAGGGCTGGAGCTGCCCTGATTGTGAATATATGACATTGTAGCTGAAAGCGCAGTTGAGTGGAAGCCTTTTAATTCTTGGTTCTCAAATTGGCCATAACTATAAGCAATTCCTCAGCAGTGAAGGTTTTATTCTGCAGTAGAACAGTTGTATTTACTTATTTTGGGACCTGCGAATTGATTCATATGTTTTATTTGATGCAGCAATTGGATTTAATGTGGAGACAGTGCAATATAACAACATAAAGTTTCAAGTTTGGGATCTGGGTATGGAAACTATACTTAAAGGCTGTGCTATCTTTCCTTATAAGCTGATGTTGTTCTGTCTGTATTAGTTCTCAGAGTAGGGTACAGTAAATTGTTCATCTTATGTCAGTTTGGTTTCGAAAAGCTATTGCCGGTTCTTGTTGGTACCTTTTTCTAATTGTTGTTGCTTTTTTCATGACACAGGAGGGCAGACGAGTATTAGGTATTTCCTTTTTACTTGGTGTTACTTCTTGTTTCTCTTTTGTCTGGGATATACATGAACTCCATCTGGATGAGTTCATAGCTTTGTCTTATGTGTACCAGCTTTATATCGTGCTTCATTTGTTTTCTGTAGAGTGATTGTGCATCGGTGGGATTATGAAACGAATTGGCATTAGTCAGTTTTTCAAACTTCTATCTTCAGAATGCTTGGGCAATGGACATTGATTTAGTTAACTTGTTCAATTAGTCAGTTTCTTCCAAATCTATGTTTGGTTTAGTTTGGTAGCTTACCATTATTTATTTGCTGGCTTTTTTAGTTCAATTTCTTTTAAGCTATTACTTGGTCCTCGCTAAGCCATCCTTGACTTGTTTCACCTTGATTGTTCTACTGTGTTTGTGTTTTGAGAAGATGAGAAGGCATCCACATTTTGCTTGTAGGATCACCTTCTGTAGGCCCTATTTCCTCTTCATACCTCATTAAAAGGAATCTCATGAGCTGGTTTACTAATTCTTTCATAATTTCTCGAACGTTCAAACGTGTGCATAGTAAAGTGGTAACAATCCTAAGAATCTTATTGGTGAATGGTTGTTTGATTCAAATGCCATTTTCCAATACTTTTGAGTTCACCAGTTTCTACTTTATGAAATTGTAGGAAGTAAGCTATGCCTCTAACAGTTTAGATGCCTGTCCAGTGTCTGTATCATGTTTAGAGTTGTCATTCAACTATCTTAGATCTGAGTGTAGATCAAATTACAGAAGTGTTTAGGAAGGGCGAAGGTGATGTCAAAGGGAAAATTTTAGAGACTGAAGTGATTAATGACATTCTAGCCATTAAAGAATTGAGGGAACAAAATCAGTTCTATAGTAAGAAAGCTTTCCACTGTCAAATCTTTTCCGCTACTGGTAAAATTTGTGGGGATAAATGGGGATTCGATGTTGGAAGCATAAAAGGCATTTTTTTGGATGATAGCACGTTATCAAAAACACATTAGTGAGGTGGTGTGTTACTGTGTTTTCTATCATGCAAAAGTTTTTAAGTTCAATTTGTTCCTGGTCTTTTTAAATACTGAGCTATGGCAATCTCCTGATGTGCACAGTCTAGGTGACGTAACAGCTCATTTAATCTCCCAAGGATCCAAAAGTATCTTTCGTGGTTCATTTTGTTTCATTGTTTTGTTGAGCCTTGCTGGGTGTAATATTATCATCATTCTCTCAAATGGACATGAAAAGTATGAAACCAGATAAAAAGGCAACTTAAGTAGGAACTGGGGATACATTCTTTGTTACATGGGCTTGGGGTCCCAAGGATAACTTAGAAGATGGGAACAGAACAAAGATTTTATTACATCGAATTTGCTTACTCAACAAGTTTGGGTGACACCATTGTCTTCTATACTAATGTGTATAGGAAGTGGCTGAATGGAAGTGACCGCGGAATTGACATAAGTGGATATTTGCCATGAGATTCTTCTTTGTAATGCTCTCATTTGCTAGTTTTTCTTGCATATTCAGAATTTATAGGTTGTTTCCCATTTTGTATAGATTAATATGATTTGTAAATGTATGTGGCTGTTCTTATCTTATTTGTGTAATGGTTGTTTTTGGATAAATGGCTCAAGGTTTTTCTGAGTCTTTTGATTGCTGCAGGCCGTATTGGAGATGCTACTTTCCAAATACTCAGGCCATAGTATATGTTGTTGATTCAAGTGACACTGACAGGCTGGTAATTGCAAAAGATGAATTTCATGCTATCCTGGAGGTAACTTATACCTGTTTCCTCGTTATTTTTCTTTTACCAACTTTAGTCCTATAAGAAAATCCTTCAAAAATTGTGGATACTGCTGTTTTCATGGTAGTTTTTTGACACTTTTTTTCTCCGACTCGCATTAAGCATTAGTATCACCTTTTTTTTGGATTAAAAGAATCCATTTTTATATCACAATTTCTTTGATCTGGGCATTAGAGTATGAAATGTATTCATGCATTTAAAGGTAGAAGCAGTATGAAATAAAGAGGCAGTGCTAATTTTGTTCTTTGAGTTCATTTTATGAGTTGTAAACAACAGACCAAGATTAGTGGGTGCGCCACATTTTGATACTTGCAATGATTAAACTTCCTGTCATGGAGTATCTGATTATTGTATATGGTTAGTTATCCCAGATACAGCGGGCCTTTCTTCTTCTTGTTTGCCGCCTCCTACTCTGTTATTTGCTTTTGCAAATTATCGTTCTCCATCCAAGCTGGAAATACTAGCCCCTTTTTTGGCCACCATTTGGCCTTTGTGTTGGCATTTCTAGTGCTCCTTTTTTCCATGTTGTAACACCAATCGTCTTTAGTTAACAAAAATTTGCATCGTTCTGTTTTTGGTCAGGAAGAAGAGTTGAAAGGGGCAGTTGTTCTCGTTTTTGCAAACAAGCAGGTCATCTTATTCTCCTTTTCTTTTTCTCGTTTTACCTTCCTTTTTAGCTTTTCCTTAAGTCCATGAGCACATCGATGTGAAAGTTGGCCAGGAAGCTGCGGGCTTATTAATTCGTTGACATCATGATGTTTTAGCTGAAGCCACTCTACACAAGAAACAATCTTCGTGAAATGATTTGTGGATTTCTAATTTCCTTCTTGATACTGTCTCTTTTGGTCCTTCAGGATCTTCCTGGTGCAGTTGATGATGCTGCAGTGACTGAGGCCTTAGAGTTGCACAAGATAAAAAACCGTCAATGGGCTATTTTTAAAGCTTCAGCAATAAAAGGAGAAGGCCTGTTTGAGGGCTTGGACTGGTAAACTTTTGACCATTTCGTTATATAGGTTCTTATATTCCTATGATTGGGTACTTCTGGACCAAATCCCAATTCCTTCTCTGACGATAAGAAAAACATTGATTCTAATGCTTCCCATTCAACTCGGCTATTTACCCATGATTAAACCGGAAAGAAAAAACCGTAGAACAGGAAAGACCCATAGAGAAAACTATTCGGAAAACTAATTTCCTGTGAAGGTTCAACATTGATGTTGGTTGGTCCATATCCGAAGGGAATACGCACCATACACCTATGTCTGGTTTATTTTCTGTGGTTTAATTCTTTTTCTTTTCTTACTGGCTCTATGGTTTAGTTTTGGGTATGTAAAACAACATTCGGCAATTGCTTCAGCATCCTTGCATACTGCTTGCACGACGCAACTATACTTGTGAGGCTTTTGTTACCAATGTTATGCAATAATTGCATCCCAAGTAGATTTTGCTTTTCCACTAACCAGGACGGACATACACAAATGCATAATGGTCTAATGAATGGATTTGTAATTTCGATTTTAACCCAAGTGTAAGAGAATTCGCTATGTGGCTTGTGAAACTAGTGTTGGAGAATGATTTTTTTTTGAACGGTGTGTTGGAGATTGATTAGGTGTTCAGTAGAGATCGAAGTCCTTTGTCTGGATTCTTGATTCTTGACTGCAACATTACCTAGCATAAAAATTAAAAGCTCTCCAACAAAATCTCGAAATACCTACATATTTTATCTAAGTCTAAACTTTTGTCGATGGGCAATCAAAGTCCAAACTTGGGTTAGTATAAAAGCTCCCCGCCAAAATCTCGAAATCCCTATGTATTCAATCAAGGTCTAAACTTGGGTTATTCTTGGTGAGTAAATAATAATGTCAAATCCCTTGAATTGGAATCTACATGTATCCAAATAGACTCTTCTTAATCTCCTCATCTCTCTGCAGTGATGACTGTTGCTTTAAGGATTCCTAATGGAAACAATGACCTAATTTTTGTACAGGTTGAGTAATACACTCAAATCAGGGGGCTAGTTGCTGCTTACAATTCCAGAGCTAACAACAGGGGGTGTGTCCCTCTATTTACTTGGTGTGATCTGTGATGGCGATTTTTGTACTTGAGCTGCAGCTACTTCTTTTTGGATTATCCTCACTAACTCCTGAATGAAAAACTAATATAGGTGTTAAAATGTCGGAAGCGGGGATTGTGCTGTGCAGCGCGTGTTGTGCACCATTTGGACCATCCGTCTCGGTAATCAATGGTCCGGATTAAAATGAAACTTTTCCGGGCTAACTCTTCCCCGAAAAGTTTTTTAAAATTTGGACCATCCATAACACTTTTGGACGGTTGAGATCGCATAGCACCGTGTTGTGCACTAGGTGCGCAGCACGCCCCCCCCCCCCCCTTCCTAAAATGTCACGGACTCATGGGACTTGTTATTTTTTAGCAGGTTATATATGGTCTTTTCCAAGTTATCTTTAAATACTTTGACAACTGCGATTTATTTAGTCATTTTTATTGCAAAAGCCTTTCTTTTTCTTCTTCTTTTTTTTTTTTTCTTGTATAAACTCCGGAAAATGGTCTTGGTAATCTTGTTGACTAGGGCAGTTGGCCCAACGGTGATGTAGCATTGCTTTGTGGTGTGAAGTACTCGGGTTTTAAGAAACTTCTCAGACTCGCGTATTCTCCGGTACGCATTGCCAGGATATCTGAATTTTTTTCTCATTTCATTTTATGGTGTTTCAAAGATGGCTTGAGAGACTACAATGTTACGATTCGGAGTGGCTAAACAAATGGTGTCAAATTTGGATTGGATTGATCTTTGACAAAGTATATAGAACCACTAAACCGGATAGGGGATGCTGCCGAGCATAGGGGATGCTGCCGAGCGGCATCCCTACCAAGCAGAATGGGTGTAGAACGGCGGATTTAGTCGTTCATCTTGGCCATTGATGGCTCAGTTCTTAACTGAGCAATGGACGGTTCAGATTTATATATGTTCAATTCAATCCGAGCTGTCTGTGCCGAGATGAACGGATGTCTGCTTGGTACCGCTCTGTAAATACCCATGGCGATTCCCAAAGATGTAGGAGACGAAAGGTTATCAAAAATACTAAGAGCAGAGACACTTTGCAAGGATCCATGCAGGGACAATCGCGTTTGGCCCCATTCCGGATCCCAACAGTTCGCCCCTACGAATCCAAAAGTAATACTTACCGATATCCGCATGAGCTGATTTTTTACAGGGCCCTATAAAAT
>JAOTQK010000001.1:842806-852912 GCA_025642025.1 Rhododendron ferrugineum
CCCCCCCCCCCCCCACCCCCCCCCACCTTTTTTTTTTTTTTTGTGAAATATTTTGCAGATATGACATTTCATCTTCTCACCCCATCTGCCTTGTTGGGAAGTGAGGGTGGAAAGGTAGGGACCAAATTAATTGTGCGGAGATATCTTAGAATTAAAGATATTTTTTTTTTTTTGTCAATCGATAGAAAAGATCATTTTACATCAGATATGAAGTACAAAGTACATATCCGGAACACTACATCAATTATGAGAGTACACGAGACAACCAAGCCCAACAACTTAACCAATACAAGAAATAAGCCCATTATAGGGTAGAACCAAAAAAAAGAAGGAAAAGCCATCTAACAGAAGAACACCCACACACAGGTGGGGAGACTCGAACTCCTGACCTTCTAGTAAGATGCAAGAGTCCTGACCAACTGAGTTAACCCCAATTGGTTGGATTAAAGATAATTAGGCAAGTGCGAAATTGGACATTCTCGAATTAGGCAGGTTATTGCACAAGATCAAGGGGATAATTAGGTAGTTTATTGTATAACATTAGATTAGGCTAGGCCGACTAGCAACTTATGCCAATGTTGGGGATTAGGCATACTAGTGTCCAAAATCAGACGAGCATGGATAGTTGGTCTCAAATATCTAGGAGTATTTTACTGTTTGAGAAATCGGTTAAACCACAATCACAAAGCGCAAAAAATAATTAAAAACAGAACATAAATGGAAAAGACCCAGAGATTTTAATTATTATCGATTGAAGTAAGAGCGTAGCTGACAATCAGTTATGTATAACAATTATTTATATCCTAAGATTTGTATCACCAACTACCATAATACTATTGTTATGAATGTAGTGAGTGGGCTCTGAACCCATATGACCTGACCGGGGTGTCGAAACCCGATATAGTCAATGAAGTGACAATTTAAAATCAAATCAAGATTCACGAATCCAACAATTACAAATGCATGACATGATTGGATCTGAACTTTAGAAAACCCGTTATATAGAATTATCCATCATCAATTATTGGCGCTACTGATACCAAGTCCTAGCTATGTCACTGGTAAGACCCACTAGGATTGGATAATGTATGGTCTTACCAAGATTTGGAGAAATTTTAAGAGAGAAGGGAACTTCTAGGTTTGGTGATTTAGGTTTCCATAAATGAAAGTGGTCTTAGGGAAAATCTTGTGAGATGGTCACAATCAAGATAGGAACCTAAGGACACCAAAGGGGGGTGCGGGTGATAAGACGAGATTGATTCCAAACCTAGTTTATGTCCAAATTGGCTCTAGACTCTAGAGTGCCTAAATGTCTGATCCACCTGTTACCATGTCCATATTTAGGTAGTAATCGTCATAAAAACTGATAGTAATTGTCATAATTAAGAACTGACATTTCATATTTAGCTATAGTGGTTTGGAATTAGGATTAATGTAGAGAAGCTTGGCCAAAGTCAAGTAACAGCGTAAGCGTGTTAAAGTTTCTTGAAAACTAGTAGAACTCGAGCTGGACTCGTTTGACAGTATAGAAGTTGAAGTTTGACTCAATCATGCGCGCATATCACTTATAAGTACACAATGAAACAATTACAAGGTGAACTTCAAGGTTTGGATTATTTATTGTCCGTAAAATTTGAACATGCGACCTCAAGGAGGATTTGCCCGCCCCGCTCAAACCCATTTGGATCAAAAGGTACATTTATGAAGTTATTTTAGAGATTTTTGGTCGTTCTTTGTGAGAAGAACTGTTTTGTTGTTGTCCTGTGTATGTTGAGGTGGGAGAGAGAGAGGATTTTTTTTTTTTTTTTTGGGTACATGAGAGAGAAGATAAGCACAAAGTAGTGAGTCTAGTGACAAGTATCAGAATGGGCCTGGGC
Source organism: Rhododendron ferrugineum (assembly GCA_025642025.1). NCBI lineage: Eukaryota > Viridiplantae > Streptophyta > Magnoliopsida > Ericales > Ericaceae > Rhododendron > Rhododendron ferrugineum. The sequence goes on from JAOTQK010000001.1 coordinate 844,684, forward strand.
CATGTTAGTTGTAAATCTTCATCTCCTTCACGTGGGTCACGGGCCCACGCGGTGAATTAGCTGGGTATCCCTGTCACCCACTTGGAGTGGTCCTTCCACTCCTTCCCCTAAAATGTTAGGAATTTCATTTTATTTTATTTTTTTTAAATCGTCGATAGTCAGCAGTGATAATTGTAGTCAGCGAGGTTTGAACCTCATTCAATGCATGGGAGTAGGGCTGTAAGCAAGTCGAGCTTTGTCGAGTTCTAGCTCTGTCGTTAACGAACCAAGCTTAGTCATTTATTTAACGAGCCTCTTTAATCGAGCCGAGCCTCCATAACCGAGCCGAGCTCCACACGGCTCGTTTAGCCGAAAACTCGAGCTCGCAAGCTGCTCGATTCGTTTACAACTACATGGGAGTACATGGAAAGCTTACCATTGGACTACCACTCCACCTCCGACATCCGGCTCAGTTTGGGCCCTAATAAGCATATAGGCCGGTGTGACTTTAAAACTATCACTGCCTATTGGGACAGTCAAATTGAAGGAAAAAAATAATAAGGCCAAAAGATTAATTAATACTTTTGAAAATTTAATAGTAAACATAGTAACGAACAAAGCCAGCAAGAATGGGGCATACCCCCGGGACATAACAGGCAGGTAAAGGCCTAAACAGCAGCAAAGCCTCACATGTTCGGCCCAGCATCACAATTACAATACTGTTACTCGCAACAATTTTGCTACCACCACATACATATACTATCTATTATACACAGACGTACACATTGGATGAGCCCTGCACACTCGCAAGTGTTTGTATCAATGTTGTGAATCCGGTTCTGGTATCGCCGTTGAGTACCATTTCAATAGAAATCCAGTATGTTACGCTCATTATTCTGTTCCGGCGAATTTATCAGCCGGTCTATGTGGTTTTAGGATTTTTGTTCTTGCAAATTGGATTTTTTTGCTAAATATAACTAACAAACAAGTGAAAAAAACAGCTAAATAAAATTGGACCTGATCATGACCCTTTTTGTGCTAAAGCAAAAAACTTGGAAGATGTCCACTATTGTGTCTAAAGCTTTTCTTATTGCCAAAAGCACAATTATAGCGATCTTGAACCCTTAAAGTCCCTCTCATGGTGTGTTCTATTTTTATCAGTTTCGAACAATTGTTAATTTTGGGCAATGGGCAAAAAGAGAGATTTCTAGTAGGACCTAACATAACGTTTCTTGCTTTCCCACCATTCTGTTTTCTTCAACCTTTTCTTGCCAAAAAAAAAAAATCCTTAGTTCTTGTTTTCTGTTTCAAGATTTTATTTTGAAAGCAACCCATGATTCGCCCACGATTTTAAACATACAGCTCTTTATATGGGAACCATATATATAAAAATCTCAAACAACAATCGAGGAAGCAATTTGCTAAATAAGTTTTCTTATCTTTATCAATGAGCTAGCTAACCTCTCCAATCGACTATCTAGTTATATGTGATGGCTCACAAGATGGGCTCATTATATGAGACCTACTAACTCGCACATGGAAAATTAGACTAGATATCTAGTCAAACTCAAGAAAAATCATGTTGCTTACTCTATATACTCTATCTCGAGAATCTTGTAACAATTAAAAAAAATATAGCAAAATCGGGTTTTTGACACCCTATATGTCCTCCAAGCTGATATCCGATGGAAGATCGTATCCGAAAATCATAGAGTAATCATCCATCTCGTCGGAAGTGAATTTCGGCATCCTCCAACTCCTTGCAACCTCAGAATCATTACCGATTGTGAGTAATTCTAGTACCTGCAACAGAAAGGCGAAAAGAACAAAGAAAAGAAAAAGGGAGATGAAATTGAAAAACATTAAGGTATTGGTATCAAGTGCAAATACTAGTAATTTAAAAAATAAAACATTTTTCTTCTGTCTAATGAGTTTAAATAATTTTATTCTTTCTCGTACCTCACTCATTGATGGGCGCCAAATAGATGATTGTCGAACGCAGTAGCAAGCAGTCAGCACCAGCCTAAGCATTTCGTCAATGTCATATTTGCCTTCCAATTTAGGATCAACTAACTCAATGATATTCCCACTTTCCATGAGTGGCTTTGCCTACAAATAACAAATCATTCAAGGGTTAGTAACTTTCTAATCGTGCAAACAAGTCGAGTCGAGCCGAGTAGAGATTTATTGTGTTTGAGCTCAGCTCGTGCGTGTATAAGTCGGGCCCTTAATAAATTGAGTCTGGATCATTTACTAAACGGGATTCTATGAACGAACTGAACCTATATAAATGAGCAGAGCTTTTTCGAGCCAAACTGAGATTTAGAGTGTTGAGCTCGGCTCGTTTATAACATGAGCCTAAAACTCGAGCTCGGCCTGATTACTAAACGAGATGAGTCAAGTCGAGCCGAGACTCGCGCTATTCATGAGCAGCTTGGTTGGTTTGCAGCCTCTCTAGGAGCATGACAGTTGAAGTACCATGCATGTAAAACGTGCACGGAGAACAACAAATGGTCCTAACAAATGGTGCTACTTAGTGTGGGCCATAAGACTCAAACGAACCTAGGCTGCACATTTCAATCTTTATGGCTTAAGCACTTTTAGTTACATTGGGTATACGTTCAACAGGGGAATGGGAGATGCTGCCAAGTATCTCCGTGTAGAGAGGTCAATCTTGTCGCTCTTCTCAGCAATCGACAGCTCGAATCTTCACCGAGATGAATGGCCGGATCAACCGTTTTACATCCGCTCAGCAGGGAGCTGCCGACCGGCATCGTACAATAGGTTGGGGTGGATTTGGGCCGGGATCGCACTACATAATATATACTAGTAACAAATGTTAATGTATGCCAAGTCCATCCAATTATTAAGGGGTCTTATGCGTGACAATCTCACATGCATTCTATTAAAAATTCAATTTTAGCCAATTTCTACTTAAAGGCCAAAAATTTTCAAAATCACAACCACAATCTTATGCTACAACATTTATCTTGCATTAGCAAACCCTAGAAAAAGTTGGTTTGGTTGGGCGGGTGAACCTCATGTGATGCAAAATAGAACCCATCATAGTTTTCTGAAATACCAATCCCATACCCTAGAAAAAGTTGGTTTGGTTGGGCGGGTGAACCTCATGTGATGCAAAATAGAACCCATCATGGTTTCGCCTAGATAGTTCGAGTTGTTTATTTTGTGAGCCTCAATTTGTTTATTGTCCATGCAAAGATCAATTTGATCTGACATCTGTATCTACCTATACAAAGCATAATTGTCACAAGAGAAGTAGGCGGTCAGTGTTAAGACCACCTAACCATCTATTTCTCTTATGATTGATGCGATTCAGAAAGTTTTAGGGCTATTTTCCCACCAATGTTGTATTACGTTAAGGTGAACACCTATGAATGCATTTTTTTTTTCACAACTATGAATGCACTTAATTTTCCCTTTTTTCCTTTAACTTGCTTTGATTAGATTTTGCAGAGAAGGAAATTAATCATCTGAATTACCCATAATAGAAGGTTTTGCCTCGACGAATCGACCGGCCTCCGGCCAGTAATGATCTCCAAAAGGAGAATTCCAAATGCATAAACATCAGTTTTTTCGTCCACAATTCCGTGCATGAAGTACTCTGGTGCTAAGTACCCAAAAGTCCCCTCAATCGGAATCACCGCGTGGTGAGTCATTTTACTGGGCAGCCATTTCGCCAGTCCAAAATCTGAAATCTACATACAGATAGAAAAAAAATTCACATTGAGTTCAATCTATCGCATATAAAAACGTTGTTTGAATTTGTATCAATGAGAGTCCAGGAAGGGTATATCGGGTAAAAAATTCGCGATGAGTTCAAATGTTGTTCACCTGAGGTTCATAATCTCGCCCAAGAAGTACATTGGAGGCCTTAATGTCGCGGTGTATGATTCTGTGTTTGCAACACTTGTGAAGATAATGTAAACCCCTAGCAGTCCCCTGTGCAATTTTATACCTAACTGGCCAATCAAGTGACTTATCCGATTTTCCTGAGAAACAAACAATTGTGAAATTTCGTTACAACAGCTTAAAATAGATTTTTTTTTTGGGCAATTCCATTATCGGAACTTGATGAAAGATTGTGATTTTTTGGGTACCATATAATGCACAAGCTAACGTTCCGTTCGGAGAGAAGTCAAAGATTAAATAGAGTCCATTTTCGATGCAACAGCCGACCAAGACCGCGGTATTGGGATGGTTTACATGCCCAATGATGCCTAGTTCCATGAGGAACTCTTTTTCCTTGTTTTGATTTGTGTTGTCTTTGGTTAACGTCTTCACCGCTATGGTGCGCCCATCGTCAAGATCACCTCTGTAGACTTCCGAGTATCCTCCCCTGCCCACCACATTATCTGCACGCGTAGCATATCATTATCTGAACGCATAGCAAAATAGAAAACAAAAACGATACCAGATACGAAATTGATCAAACTGCGTACATTACTTGTACAAGTTTATACCTGGGTGGAAATGGTTTGTGGCAATTGCAATCTCCTCATAGCTAAAGCACCTCAATAGGGGATTCTGCTGTTCTTTACTAGGAATTACTTCATTACTTTTTCTTCTTGCACTTGAATCGAATGGTGAGCGAATGAAGGAGGAAATTCGCTGGAACGGCGATTTCAGATTTCTGAAGTTCGATTCTGTTTTCGATCCAGGAGCCAGGGAAGGGGACTCGGTAGTTACGCTCGAGTCCCCGAAACTAGAGCTATCTTCCTCTGTACTGTTAGAATCTCCTTCACTAATGTCCAAAACCCTTTTTGGTGAAGGCCTTTCTCTCTTGGTTTCTGAGAGTTCATGCGTAGCCTCGTCCATTTGGTCATTTTTATCAGTTTCTGAAATATTTTTACAGATTAGAACATAATTTGAAAATGAGGTACAGTATTTTCTTGTAATAAAGTTATAAAAGTGCGATTGTTAACCTTCGAACCGCGCAGATTGTGAATCTGAATTTGGTTGTGGGAGCACAGATTTCCCTACTGAGACCACAGAGCAGCCTTCTGGGGCATGCTCAAAACAATAGTTCGTTATCCCGCCTGAATTCCTATGAAATTGAACGAGAAAAGTGAAGCAGTGGCAATCGCGACAAGGGACTAGATATCGTCTTAGTAGAGTCGAGTACTCCATGTGAGAAAAAAATGGTTTTGCGACAAAGTTAAGAGAAAAATGAAAGATGTATGAAACTAGCTACATGTAGCAGATCAGACCAAACGGTCCGAGCCTACTGACAAGTAGGCTGGGACCGAGGTCGCAATCAAGAATGATGGCCAAATGTAACTCCAAGTTTGGCTACATCTGAGATTCGGCTGCAGACAATGTTACCTCCAACCAGGTGGGAAAACTTCCAGGTTCGGCTACCTTCAAGAAGGTAGCTCTGACAATGGGCTCTCCTCATGCGTCAACTACTGGGCTCGGCCAAGGGTGGGGCTCGGCCACTCTCTAAGTCACGTGCTCTCCCACATGCTGGAGCGGTTACGCTAAAGGATAACAATGAGCGCACATGGGGATGTCAGCTCGCACCAAAACGGTCACCAGTTCTACTCGGTGATGTTGTAATGACATCACTCGGCTCGTGCAAGGCACATGCCCGTACTTGGAGAACAAGTCAAGGAGACCCTATAAATATCAAAGGATGGCAACCCTAAAAGGTACAGGCTTCTACACACCTAAACCCTAGTCTCTTGCTTTGGTCTCTGCACATTCTCATCCTCTCGCCGGAGGGCCTTGCCGGGCAACCCCGGCCAGGTCTTAGCCGTGCGTTCACTGTGTAGGTTAGGGCGAGAAGGCTAGGAAACACTCGAACCACCAGAGGAGGAACTCAGATCAAGGATCACGGGCCACACACTACACTACTATTTAAATCAGAGTAATCCTAGCGCAAATTAAAAAAAAAAGAAAAGGAGAACATATTGAAGACTGAATATTGTGAGTGATACTACTGAGCAGTTCTCTCACCTATTTGATTTATTTCTCGGTCGGCCGATAAGAAGGAATTCTGCTGATAAGCCTTTTGCCTCCTCAACTAGACCTATCCCAGCACTGGAGCTAAATCCAACTCTTGCCTCCAAATTCACCTGGAAATTTTCAGCCTCTTTTAGCATACGTATCGGCCGATTTTAGAACATTGCAGAAGTTGTATCGTTAACTTTACCACATTGCAGTATGGAAGACAAAATACCTGTTTAGACTGGCACATTGTGACAAATTCACCCATCACTGATATAACAAACGCTTTCGCTCGCCAACAGTGCGTTCGACTATTTGCCAATGTCTTGTTCTTCTTCCTCTGATCCCCTACAGTTCCATCAAAAAACATCGTGTGTTATACGCTGCGCAAGTGAGCAGAAGTCTTGGGACTTGACAAGTGTTACGTGATTCTATGCAAGGGAAAGAAAAGAAATCAGACTGAACGGAAATAAGAAGAAACTTTCGCTTTCCTCCTCCTTTCCCCCACCTGAAATTCTACTTTCCATGATCCAACACAAGCATTTTCATTTGGTATAACAAACATTAGAGAAGTATTAATTTGTGACCAAATCGGTCATTATCTAGCTAGTACCGTGTCAAATTGAAATGACTAATTAACAGATTCATTGGGACTGAAGTGAAAATTCGGTGGAACGAAAAATGCTAACCAAGAACGTGCAAGGCCACCACAGTGTCGTTCGGATGAGCCAGAGTCTCGATTGCCCATGACAAAAGCTGCTTGCTATCTTCTGGATTCAGAGAAATACCAATAAGTATGATTTTAGCAGGAGGTTGAGGAGTCATTGTTCCCTATTTGGATTCTGGTATCAAAAATGGGTATTTCAGTTTATTTTAGGCTTGTCATTTTCTAAGCATAGGAACTCTGCTCAGGTATATATACGTCTGGGGAAGAAAGAAAATGATTGGGGTCCAGTGGGGGAGTGAGGCCACATTGGCTCACATTCAAATATTCTTGTTTATGAAGCATAATATGGCTTTTACTCTCTCTCTCTCTCTCCATAGTTTATACTTTTTTGGGTTCAGAATTAAGTGTTTTTGGTTGGTGTGCTTTGGGGTTTAAGCAAAGGTTGTGGACGTGTATTTGATTTTGTCTTGTTTTCTAAGCCAAAGAAGATCTTACCTCCTTATTTTGTCATTTTATATAAATGCCAAATAACAAAAAACAAAAAGAGTTAATTCTTTGTTCGTTTGGTAAGAGAGGTTATTTGCCACTTAAAAAGAGTCCATCCCTTTATCATGGATAAAAAGAAAAAAAAGGAGTAATCTTTTGTTTGTTTGGTAGGAGAGGCTATTTGCCACTCACAAAGAGTCCATCCCTTTATCATGAATGAAACGTTGAGAAGACACTACCATTTGCACTTTCCCTCGGATAAGAGAGAGAGTGTGTGTTGAGTTGATTGTTTTGACACATTCTTTGATAATTAAGCGTCTGAGTTAGCTTGCATACATTTCCGAATAGTCTTGAAAGCCTGAAGTTCACCACCACCGGATAATCCTCTAATGGGCCTATTGTTCTTTTTATTGGTGGAGAGAATCAACCCCGCGAGCTTCTTGGAGTAAGCCATAATTCCTAACCAAAAATTGGACTAATCAATCAAGCACCTATCAATATCGTATATAGTAGCTAATTTTTTGCAAGAGGATGTCAAAAAAGGAATGGGAGGGGTTGTAATGCACCCGTTGCACTACACCGTGTAGTGTGGCCGATCCGGCCGTCCATCTCGACATGGACGGTTCAAATTTAATCCGAGCTCCTACAAATCCTAACCGTCCATTGTTCTGATGAAAATCCGAGCTGTCCATTGCCAAGATAGATGGCCGGATTGACCGCACTACACGTGTAGTGCGGAGGGTGCACTACAGCAACCCCGGGTCCGTCAAAAAATTACTATTCACTACAAACTACAAACTAAATGTTTCGGATCATCTGTGAGCCTTGAAGTAGGCCCCACACATGAAATCAGTACATTTTCTATACCGGTAGAATTATTCAATAAAATCAGTTGCAAAGATGAGTACTAGAATCATGAATGAAATATCATAGTTGGAGTACTAAGATGGGACAGAATCACGTCAAGAGAAATCAACGGCTTGGTACTTTTCTTGAGTTTTCTGGCAACCGAATGGATATAAAAAGAAGAGAAATGATTTTACCACATCCTTTTTTGTTAACGCCACACCCTGCAAGTGTATTTTTGGTGCAAAAATACACTTGCAGGGTGTGGCGTTAACAAAAAA
>JAOTQK010000001.1:928641-940925 GCA_025642025.1 Rhododendron ferrugineum
TCAATCCGAAAGTTGAAGAGATGAGTAGTTGTCAAATGAAGAAACCCATTTGTGCTACAGGTAGCAAATAGATCCAATCCTCCAATTTTTACAACAGACTACTGCAATTCCCTCAACTAATATCAAAATCTTTACCCTACAAGAAGGAGCAATATATATTTCTATTTGCTCCAGATCAAGAACATGGAACAGGAATTTAGACTGAGAGAGCTCTTGATCGAGAGAGACTTGACGTCAAAAGGGGAATAAAAACAATAAAATAATAAATAGCCTGTGAACAGTTGTTCGGTGCCTTAAACGAGCCACTGTAGCATTTGTAGAAAATTGTTGAAAATGACGAGCCACAAACGAGGCTGATGCAGCAGCAATTTTGTCATTGTCTACTTTGGTTTACAGGGATGTTTAGAGAGTGAGATGTGGATGCCCTAACGGATCAACAGTGGCGGCTCCACAAATTTATGGTAGTGTGTTCAGAAATTACCTTAACTCTAGTATCTCTATTATAATACCAACAATATATGCACAAAATCTCATATGTTAATGTAAATAGTGTTGTAGAAAAATTGTGCAATTTAAAGAAATTGTCTACTTCGCAAAATGAAAAAATTAAAAACATGTACTTTCGTCAAAAAAATTCTAACTTTTTAAAATTCTCGCCTTGCGTAGTTGTCAATCTTTTGGGGTGGTTGCGTCAACAGAATTAAAACTTTTTTAAGTTCTCGCCTGCGTAGTTGACAATCTTTTGGGATGGTTGCATAAATGGGAATATATTTGTGCTAAAAGTTTAAGTTTCAAATATGTATATTTTTCATTTGTTTTTCCTTGCACAAAACTTTTCTGTTAATGAAGCGATGTATATTCATCAAGTTGATTTTTGTAATGGTTATTGTATGAGCTCTACAAAATAGACGAATCCGATCATTATATAGGCCCACAATGACCCAAATTGGGTCGGACAAAATGGTAAAGAGTACACGACCTTGGTCCAAAAAGATTCGCAGTGACCTCAATGCTAGAAACACAATTTTAAAACACAATTCTGGACACAACGGCATCTAAAGTCATTAATTGCAAGTTAGTCCGCGTACGGCTTCAAACACAGTTGTGTTATAGTAGTGGTGGGTGAAAGTTGTGTTCCTCGACTTTTGCAGCAATATAGGAAAATTTCAAATTATACACTCACAAACTGAACTTTTCGTGGCTTTTGAATTTGAATTTTACAACAATGGCTGGGATGATCACTTCTCTGTTCCTGCACTTCTCCATGTGAGACCCATCGTCATCACCAACTAATATACTAATAATACTACTACTACATTTGTGAATCAGAATCTGGCACATGGTTTGTCTGGCAAAAACTAAGACTTTTTTCCACGCACATAGGTACAACATAGTACAGCCATTGTGAATCATGCTCTTGTAGGTAAAAGTATATACTATTGCAATTCTGGATCATGCTCTCGTAGGATATAATATTCTACTGCTGTGCATATTTTTTTGGTTGAATCACCCTCTTACAGGTAATATACTAATTATATTACTGCTATGCATTTGTTGGTATTTTCAGAGGAAGGGTTTTCAATAAGCAGGAAAAATAAGACAAGGGTTTTCCATAGAAGATTGGTTTTTGCCTGATTTCGATACTTTGGAAGCATGTGGAAGCTAGTTTATGGCTGTGTTTCGTTATCTTTGTTTCTGTTGTTGTATTCTCCTTTCAAGGTCGATGACAACTTTTCTGGGTTTGGAAGTAGATTGAGCTCTACACGTAAATTGTTGAATCCTGCCGATCCCCCGTCGCATGCCGATCCACCTTCGCATACCGATGCCCCGAGTCAGGATCATCATTTTCATGACCCCCTGCGGCGGGTTCATCATTTTCATGACAGGTTTCATGCTTATCATTTTGTTATTTTTGTCAATTTGTGGAGGTCAACTTTGTTTCTGCACATGGTGAAGAAAACCACAAACCCTAGTTTTGGCAATTTGATTGAATCAGTACTGTTTGAGTTATGATTAACTTGTGGATTATAGCACCAATGGTTAGTCCGGTTGGTTAGTGGGTTTGCTACTTTGCTCCCCACACAATTAACCAGGATACGATTCTTGGGGTTAGGCTGCAAGAAAAAAAATTCTTGTCAATTCCCTAGTTTTGGCGTGGATGGCCTACCTTTGACTGGATCAGGGAGCAAGTTAGTCGAGGTGTGCCTTTAGCTGGCCCAGACACCACTGGCAGTCGAACCAATAAAAAAAAAAAAAAGAACTATCGTGAGAATTTTTCCTGATTCTTGTAGTGTACGGCGTAACTATCTCTTGTTTTTGTTGTTTAGTGCAATTGTTACCTTAGTTGAGAGATTGTGAACAGAGAAGTATTTGGGGCCTAATTGTTCAAATTGCTGAAGAATACCTAAATGTTTAATGAAAACTCTGTGCAGTAAGGGAGGTGTAGGTAGCACAAACACCACAAATAGGACGGTTCAATTCCTGGAGCCACTGATAAGCGAATTCACCTTCGATGTAAAATTCACTGATTTCGTCGATGTAGATTCAACTGCTTTCATTAGCTGCCATGCCTCTACAATTGTGGAGGTAATAAAATGGAAATGTTATTTTATTTAGCTCTTGAATAGTCAGCAGACATATATATATATATATATATATATATATCTTAGATTTTTGCTGATTTATGGTTTCTTGAAGGTTGATAAAGATCATTTTTTGGTGGCTTATTTTGGGGGTTCATATGAAGGAGCACCTGACGTCAAAATTTGGTTACAAACGTATAAGGTAACTAAATGATTACCATTTTAGGCATCATGGTGGAGCATGTGAGATTTAGATAGGTATAACAATTATTCTGGCCTGTAAACCAATTAAAGTCATTTAGCTCATCTAACTGTCTCGATCTGGAACAGAAGATTCAGAACTTTCTCAGCTGTGATTTCGCTGCAACAACAGAATTTGTTTCTGTTAAATGATATTTTGACCTTCTAAGAGCAGCCACTTTGTGCATCTATTGCCAAATATTAGATCTGCTAATGGTCCTCCACCTCCCATATCCCCATCTATTGGAGATTACCTGGGTACTGTTATTGTTTATGCAGTCAATGCATGTGCTTTTCCATTTAGCAGCACGTGATGAATCATTTCAAGCATGTGCATAGTCATGAATCATGATAAATGTTTTACGACTTCCTTTGTTGTCGAGTAATAGTTCAGTCTCTATACTTTTGCGTGCATTAGGAATTTCACCTATTCCATGTTCTTGGCAGGTAATGCCAATAACATTTTGTAACTCATGTAACTGGAATATTTGGTCAGGATGGTCATTGGGATGATCCCGTTATTGCTGATGAAGAAACTGATACTCCAATGTGGAACCCAGTTCTGTTTAAGCTTCCATCCAATGAGGTGCTTTTGTTCTATAAAATTGGCAGGGACTTCCAAAGGTAATTTTTTCCCCCTATGGTTCAGGTCATCTAAATTCTGGCTTTTTGATTGTTTTCATTCTCTTATCATGTTCGTCGAAATCCTTATGATGCCAAGAGTGTCCTAGGCATGACAAACTTTTTCGACTTCACAATAATCACTTTAATTTTCTCTTTAGGAAATAAAATGGAAAGCATAGCTTACCAAAAAGAATGGATATCAAACAGGATATGACATCGGCTTTGTATCCTCTTGCTATATGGGCAAAAGCTAAAAGGCGCACCGATTCAGTTAGTATGAGGATAAATTTTACTTGGGTTCTTATATGTTCCATATGACTTCTGTTTATTCACTCGGTCAAGTGAGTTATTTTCTGGAATAACAAAAAGTGCATTTTGAAAGGTAGAAGCTAAGCCTTTTGAGATCTGTTGAAGCAACGGATGTCAGTCTAGGGATCTTAGAAGCATGTGCATACGCATGCAGGGAATGTTTAGAAACAATGCAAGAATGTTTATTCATTTATATGCGCTCACGACATGCAGGGAATGTTTAGAAACAACGCAAGAATGGATATTCATTTATATCTACTCACGAGTCACGACATGCATGTTAATTGTTTAACTTCAATTAATGAACCAAGTAATCCAAAAACAAAAAACAAAAGTAAGTAATCTCAACAAAATTTGTTGAAAATGGTTAATGGGGAAACGAGAAGACAAGAATGAAATGAAAATAACGTGAGCTAGTGCAAATTCGATGCTAATTTTTCTGGAATCAAACAAAGTTAGGGATAGATGTATTATTGCTAAAGAAAGACCGTGTAACACTTATGTAGGATTCACAAAATGACGCTCGTGGACAATATCCACTCATTAGAAAGAGCTGCAACTTTGAATAAGGATACTACCCTATAGGCGCTTGTCAAATGTGATTGCCAAACAACACTAGGGGACTTTAAAACTAACCGTTTTGAATCTTGATTAGCATCAAATAAGCTGTAGGACAGAAGGAGATCCATTCAATTTGCACTTTCTTTGCTGGTCCTTTCAAGCTTTTTCTTTATGTCATGCATTAGGCCCATTCATTGAAGGGACTCCTCTACATGAGGCTTCCATGTTGTAGAGATATACACTCAAGTAACAACTCTCTAATAGCTTAAAGCTATTGGGGCAACTAATTGTGTTGTTGGACTAGTAATGTATTTACTATAAAAACTGAAAGACTAGTCAGTGGCTATGTAATCCCATTTTTCTTGCCTCTGCTTGATGTTCATTGATAGTAACTGAACTTCAGATGGAGTGGATTCATGAAGCGGTCCTACGATGAAGGTATCACTTGGACAGCTAGAGAACAGCTTCCTCCTGGTATTTTTGGACCAATCAAGAATAAGGTATGAATAAGTTATCTCTCAAAAAATTTCATATATTTCATTGAATTGTAATTCAGTACTTGCAAAAAGTCCAATTTTTATCTGCTACTTACTTTCCTCAGCCCATATTGCTGGAAAATGGCAACTTGCTATGTGGATCGTCAGTAGAAAGTTGGAATTCTTGGGGAGCTTGGGTCGAGGTTGTACAAGAACCTCAATTACATTAAGCAATTGGATTATCCAGTTTTCGGAAAGAAAGATAAAATTATGAAGTGACTTGTTAATTGGAATTTGTGACTCTTGTAAAGCAGATGACACCTGATGGTGGTCGGACGTGGAGAAAGTATGGACCAATATATATTGAGGATGAGCCTTTCAGCGTGATCCAACCAGTTCCATACAAGACTGCAAATGGGACCTTGCGTCTTCTGTTGAGATCCTCTTACGGAATAGATAGAGTTTGTATGGCGGAATCCCTTGATGGTGGCCTAAGCTGGGGTTATGCAAAACCTACTTTACTACCCAATCCAAACTCAGGTACTGACTATGATCATACAACTGAAATTGAACTTGGGTTGATTTTTTTATGGCAGAACTTGGGTTGATTTGGGCGCCATATAGATATTATTGATTGGAAAACAAACTACATGTATAGGAATAGCTTGTTTTGCCATTTTTATTAAGGTATTGAGAGGATACCTGTTCACTCTTTCAGTATATTTTTTCGATGGTGCTCAAGCTATTTGTCTTTTTCTTATTCATCTTCTACCATTTTCATTTGCAATGACTTATACTAACAGTTTTAGCACATTGATGCATCAAAGTTGAAAGGAAGTCGAACAACATTTTCCTGTCCTCGTCTCAGCCCTATCACTGCAGGCTGATATATTCATTTCTGCATTTTTGTTTACATAATTATGGCTCATATGCAACCGCGGTGTCACTAAGGGACCAGTAGGCGCTCATCTGCTCCTCAGGTTTCCTGAAAGTCTTGTTCCGACAAACTTGTTTTTGATTTGCCCTTCTAAAATTTCCAATGTACCTTGTAAATATTTTAAAGCTCCTCTTGTGTTTTCGAATATGTGTGACAAAATCCACTTTTCAATCTCCATATGTTTTGATCTTTCATTTCTCTTTCTACTCTCTCTGCTCTGCGACACTGTGTACCACTAATGTGGTCACTTGCAGCTTTGTGCGTATTATACCTATCCTATTCAGACTTTTGTGTTTTCTGCTATCAAACTCTGTTAAGTGAATATGGGGTTGTCCATTTTGAGGATTCTATAAATGGACACCGCCTTATTTCTCATCTATAATTCCTTTTCCTTCCAAGTTACTGTTGGCTGATACTACGAGTTTCCGTCCACTAGGGATTGATGGAGTAAAGTTAATGGATGGTCGCCTCCTACTTGCTTACAATACGGACTCCAGGGGAACTCTCAAAGTTGCCTTGTCACCTGACGATGGGGACACCTGGCAAGAGGCCTTGACATTGGAGGATACAATGGGAATGGAATTCTCTTATCCGGCTGTTATACAAGCTAGTGACGGATTAGTTCACATCACTTATACATACAACAGGATTCAGATTAAGGTAACTAACTGTGTTATCTTGATAATGTGACCTTCCTGATCCAAAATAGCCAGTCCTTGCCCTTTATTCATCCATCTGAAAAAGCTACTATATATCTAACCTCATTTTGTCTTCCTTTTGCAGCATGTTGTTCTTGACCTCAACTGACAGTTGAGCATAACGATCGACTCCAGAACTTTTTATCAAAGAAGGTACAATTCTTGACAAGTAATTTGTCATGTGGCACATTGGTTCAGCCATTATCTAATCTTGCATTTCACAATCCTGAAAGTTCATTGAGTTATCACTAAAATAACTTCTAAGTGCTATAGTTGATCATAGGAGCTGATCTTGTCATCTTGTTGCGGTTGGATCTACGTTTACCTAAGGCTGTGTTTCGATTTTGTATCACGGATTTGTGAAATGGGATATATAAGGGAAAGGAAAAGTTGAAGGGAAAGATAACAAAAATAGACGAGCTAAGCTTACTTATTTGTTTTCTTTTCATTTTCTTTGCTTTGTTAAATCCCTCTATACATTCGTTTTGTTTCTAGCTTTCATCTATAAATTTTCTGTGTGCATTCTCATTTTCTTTTCTCCATTAGATCTGAGACTTATGTGTTTCATTTTTAGCATTTTCACAGGTATCTCGGCTTAAAAAAAACCCAAAATCTATGTTCATGTCAAGAGGTTTTCAACAATTGGAGCTAAACCCGGCATATCATATTATTTGATTCGTGTCCTTCGGAGAATTATCATGGTTCTCCAACTCATGCTGATGTAACCTGCAAGATTGTAAAAAGGGGATTATACCCAATGCACGTGTCTTCCGATACTGTAAGGATCGGGGAAGGGCCGGGTGTAACCTACGAGTGTGAGAAGAGGAAGAAAAGACGCAAGTCGTGTCCATAAGTTACCCTTTGTTCATTTCATTTCATTTATCTGCTTCTTTTTTACATTGTTGTTTCATTTTGTACAGTATATATTTCTCAACCGAAGCACCAAAATGAGGCGTTTATAGAAATTGTATTGAGGGTTCTATAAGTAGTTGAGGGAATCAGTTAAATAAGGGTTATGTGAATTAATGGATGTACATGTTTACCCCTCAGTACAAATGAAACCAGGGGTTATTTTCTTATTCATAGTTGAATGTCCTTTGTCTATTTTGGGAAATCGCAAAGCTTTTAATTTTCAGTAGCCACCAAAGTTGTGTTCTTTATTATGCTGTTGTCCCAGTGGCTTGTTACCTATATAGATAAACTTGGAAATATTTGATAGTAAGAATCATTAAGTGAAGCGTTCAATCCGTTTTTTTGGGTTTCGGGTTCTCTCAACTCCTATCTGGATCATACATTAGTATAATCAATAGGTTAGATTTTTTTTTTTGATCCGCAATCAATAGGTTAGATTTACTCAGCGAAGAAAGGGTCTAAGCTTTCTTGAGGCTTTGGCCAGGTCTTCTAATCTTTTTCTTATCGGAAATAGGTAACTGAGCAAATTTGAAATCACTAATTACAGTAACGGACGATCCAGATCTAGACGGTCCTGTTAAGAAACATTTCTCCCATAAAAAATGAAATCATATTTATTTTTCAGGTCTTTTTATCTTCTTTCTTGTTAATATTTTTGGGTTATCGATTTTTATTGTCTCAACGAAAGTCATTTTCGTGTTGGCATTAATCTCACCGCCCAAACTATTAACTCGGCGCCACTTCCGGGGGTTGCATGGCATTGAATTGACAAAACAGGCTCTTCACTTTTTGCATTAAATGGGCGCATCTGCCCTTTTCTTTTCCCATCTGTTAAACTTTTGGAGACCTTTTTTTTCAAGGAAGCGGGGGGGCTGCTGTCCCAAGGGGACAGCAGCGCGCTGTTGTGCCCGGTTTTTGGGCCCACTCCAGTCTCGCTCCGATGATCGGAAGCGTTCACTTTGTAGAACTCGTCGAGTAGAACAACTATGCAAAAAATCAGCTTAATTGAATATCATTAAGTGCCTGATCGGAGCCCATATAACTAAAGGTCCATGGGTTACAGTGGATTTGATCCCAACGACTATTCCGGTTGTTCTACTCGACGAGCTCTACAAAGTGAACACTTTCGATCATCGAAGCGAGACCGAAGTGGGCCCAAAAATTGGGCCCAACAGCGTGCTGCTGTCCCCCTTGGGACAGCAGCCCCCTGCTTCCTTTTTTCAAGCCCAACGACTATTCCGGTTGGTCGATGGTTTGCTACCCATACAATTTAGTTTGATTCTTGAGGTCAGGTTGACAGAACCAAGGGCTTTCTTGTGAATTCTTTACTTTCGGCGTGGATGGCCTACTTTTGACCGGACCAAAGGGTGGATTAGTTGAGGTGTACGTGAGCTGACCCGGATACCCTGACCTTTGAATAATGAAAAAAAAAACTTTGGGAGACTTTAGGATTTTAGGTGTCGTTCCGCTTTCTTTTTAAACATCTTTTTCAAAAAGAATGTAATTTCAAACTCAAATATAATGAAAATGAAAAATAATTTTTCACTTTTTTTTTTCACCGTTTAAAAGATCTCAATGAGATCTATCAAACAAGATCCATATTTGTAGGAAAATTATTTACGTAAACACATGATTTTTGAGCTTGAAATTAACTTCATTTTTTGAGAAAGTAGAACACCCCTTTAATGGGAAAAGGTGAATGAGTAGTAGTAGTAGTTGAATTACAAGGCCAGTTTATAGCGTGAGGATTCAAAATTTGAAAACCAACGATTCTCAGTGGAAAAGGGCCGAAAGATGTGAACTCAACTAGCGATAGAAAAAGGGAACAGACAAAACAGGGGCAAGAGAAAAAGTAATTTTCCTGGGCTTGTTCGTTTTAGGATTTGGATTTTGAATTTTGGTTATTGGGTGAAAAGATATATAGAGAGAAATAAAAATAGTAACTGAGAGAAAATTTATTAGGAACCGTCCACAGAAAAAAAGTCCAAAGTTCAAAATCCCAAATCGAACGGGTCTCAATCTGTTTTACAACTGACCTTTTGGATTCTCCTCTCTCTGTCTCTCTCTCAAATTGTTAAAAAGTGGTTTGCTTCTTGACAAGTATGTGACATGCTTTCAATCAATATCCATCCTGACCTGAGAGGCATTTTGGCCCCGTTTTAGTGATCAGTAATGCTGTACCCCAACGGAAACTTATCCGGACATAAATGTATCAAGTGCCGGTCGTTGCACGTGTACTTCACACAATATCTTCCGATCAAATGTATACGGAAACATCTTTGTTCGATTAATTATTAGTGTTCCTCGATTGATCATAGCCTTGTTGCAGTTCAATAGCGAATACGTGAAAGATATGCTTTCCATAGGTCGGATTCGGGACATGTAATTAAATTAAAGCCCTCTAATTAATTAAGTGGGAGTTTAAGATTCGAAGAATATGAGCTTATCAAGGCTTTTGTTTACCCCATTTGTGTTGTTAACGAGGAGTGTTTAGCATTTGACTAAATCCGACAAAATCTTGCTAGTTACCAAAAAAGATTGCCATTTTAAAGAACATCGGATAAGCTATTCTTGGTTTTAAGAACACCACGTAAGCTACTTTTAATAAAACCAACCACACCAGTTTAGACAATATATAATCCAACTGCATCCTGTGGATAGCTTAGATGCCTCAGAGCAAGTGCACCTATTGGTGCTAAAATGGCTTGCTATTGGATTAAAATATGAAGAGAAGTTTTATTGATCAATTCGATAATAACATGTACATAGGCACTTGCATTTATACAAGAGTGGAATCCTAAAATATGGAAACAAAATCAAATCCTATACTATGGAAAGATAATCAAACCCTTGATCCTAATCAATTTTAATCGATTCTATCAACTATAATCAATCACAATATTTTCATTATTCTAACAAAATCCATCTAATTTTTCGATGAAAATTTACGAAGCAGGATGATGTGACAAAGTTGGCAAAGCCAAAGTTGATTCCAAATTTGGAACCAAAACCACCCGTGGGCTTGCCCCAGCGGAAGGGGAAGGCCCCTTGCCTAGCTTTGGGCAGGGTTCAACTCTTCCCTGGTACTACGAATTACCTGGTTGATTGGGGTGGTGGTTTGCTTTCGTGTCATCCAGAGATTTACGCTCAATGGGTGGGTCCAATTACTGGCTCACCTATGGAATGGTTCCTTCATCATAAAAAAAAATGGAATCAAAGACATCATCATTTTTTAGAGGAACTTTGACCTGCGTGTGGAGCACCATTATCATATGTTTTGCCTAAGTTTGACTTTTGCAACCTAAATAGCTTAC
Organism: Rhododendron ferrugineum; assembly: GCA_025642025.1. NCBI lineage: Eukaryota > Viridiplantae > Streptophyta > Magnoliopsida > Ericales > Ericaceae > Rhododendron > Rhododendron ferrugineum. The sequence goes on from JAOTQK010000001.1 coordinate 939,295, forward strand.
GGATTGACTTGCTCTATCTCCATTAGAGCTACAAACGAGACGAGCTTTGAAGTATTCGAGCTCGGTTTATTTACTAACGAGCCTCTATAAACGAGCTGAGCTTTTACAAGCAAGTCAGAGTACATTTAACTCGAGTGCGGTTCATTAACAAAAGGGTCTTAAGAGCAAGCTCGACCTCAACTTATTTGCTAACAAGCCGAACTGAGCAGAATTCATAAGAAGCCGAGCTTCGAAGTACTCGCAAATAAACTTGGTTGTTTGCCGCCCTACTCTTTTGTTCAAGAGTTGTGAAGTCTAACTGTTTGGCCCCACGTAATTGAGGTGAAAATGTATTGGCTAGGGGTGATATCCCCTATGCATTTGGGCGAAAACATGGAGTACTATTACGCAGAAAGGTTAAATTTGAGGTTCCAATAACCTACAAAATGGGATATGTTTTTAGATTAGGTCCCGTTCCGCTAACTCAAATAAATACTTATATTTTTTGAATTAAATGTGATGTATTGTGAGATCGAGAATGATCTGTCTCGTAAAGAGAAAAATAAGTACTTAAAAAATAGAAACCTTAGCGGAACGGGTGCTAAGTTGGAAGGCTATAAATTATGAGGGATGAGTTATAACCTAGCTATGGTACTATACTTTTAGTATCAAGCAATTTATTTATTTAATGTAGGCCCCAAGCAAAGAAGATTAATGTAAAAGATTTGTCTTAACTTTTAAAAACAAATCTTAAAAGCCCAACTTTAGGGTTTAATTGAACCCCATGATCTGCACTCAAATATTCTAATAGATATTTAAGGATCTCATTTAACCATGTCTTCCTTTTGCATATATGTTTCCAAAGGGGTTAGTGGCTCTCCAAAAGCTTTATCTCATTTTCGAACTTCGGCTTGGTATTGTGTTGTGAGGTGCACAATACAGTGCTATGAACCCTCGATCCGTTAGATTGTGCGTCTGACGGCTCGGATCTCATCTCGACAATCAATGATCGAGAGTCGTTCATTATTGAGATGAAATCCGAACCGTCAGATACACGATTCGACGGCTTGGAGGTGCTGCGCATATCACTGCACAACGCCATCCTTTAATTCCTCATTTTCCTCTTGAAAAGTTGGAATGCTTGTGTGTAAAGTATAGCTGAGTGCATGGTTATTTAGTACTATAGGCAAATTAAAGAAAACTTTCCACACCATTAGTGGAAAAAAGTAGCCTTTTGTTATTGTTGGAGAATCCCAATGATTCAAAGAAGTTGAAAAGTTAGAAAGAAGTAGATGCCATTCTTCTTTCATATGAAACTTTTGAAGATGTGGGAATTTGGCATCTCTAAATTGTTCTTCCGGTAAAGGAAAATAATTTTGAGAGAAAAATAATGGGAATTGATTTTGCCACTCCCATTTTTGTTAATGTCACTCCCATTTTCTTACAAAATAAATCATCTTATAATATAGACACAAATGAGAGTGACATTAACAAAAAGAGGAGTGACAAAATCACTCCCCAAAATAATTATTAGAAAATTAGAGACTAGTCCTCCTTTTTAGGTTCGATTTGATCCCAACCCTAATATATTTTACCGAAGCTAGATGGCCCGGTTATGCTGCGTGATTGACATTTTTGCCCCAAATGTCAAC
>JAOTQK010000001.1:961096-973249 GCA_025642025.1 Rhododendron ferrugineum
CGCACAAAGATGATCGGAGCCGCTCATTTTGTTCAAAATATGTCGTTTAAGGTCTCTGTAAAAAATGAGATTCGTTCGATATCGTTAGAGACGTTAACGAAACACCCAAAATCACTTCAGAATTTAGGCCAAAATTCTGAAGTGATTTTGGGTGTTTTGTTAACGCCTCTATTGATATCGAACGAAGCTCATTTTTTATAGAGACCTTAAACGACATATTTTGAACAAAATGAGCACCTCCGATCATCTTTGTGCGACCCGAGGCGAGAGAAAAAGGGATCTGTGCACAACTTGCTGTGCACGTAGCTTTTTTGTTTCTTCGGTGCATCTGCAATAATTCAACAACTATTTACTTTCGGATTATTAAGCACTACTAAAATACTTCACCGTACAAATCTTTATTTTAATTGTACGAACAGTGGGGTATTTTCTTTTTGGATACTTTTCTTCCAAAATGCCGCTATATTTATGTAGGTTGGAACACGGGAGGGTTAAAAAGAAACACTACAACAAAAATGATTTTAGGTGAAGCAACGATTTCGTCGCTAAAGTATCAGATTTCGTCGACGTACAAGAGTATTAGCGAGGAGATATTTCATTAATCCTATCGCGTCTAGTAGCACTTCGGTTTTTTTGTTTTATTTTTTGAGGGGGGAAGGGAAGAGTAATATGCAAAAAAAAAAAAAAAAAAAAAAAGTCAAAAGAAAAAACCAAAACCATGTTAAAATGTCGGGTTGGCCATTCAAAATGTAGTACTTTTCTAGAAGGGCTTTTTTGATCTACTTTCTGGAAGGGGTGAGACCAACCAATTTGGGCGGCTCAGTAAAGTGGGCTGTGAATTTGGACGGTCCGGTGACGTGACTCGGATTACCACCCCTACCCTATATACAGGGACAAAACTAGAATTTTTCTATTATAGTATAATACTAATAGCATTTTTCAAAATTGTTATAGTGGCGACCGCCGCCACTTGTTCCTCATTAGCTCCATCGATCTTTGCTCCCTACATCGGTCTTTTGGAAAATGCTTTCGACACAAACGTGTCTGCAAGAGTAATACACATCAAGTGATCGAAAATTATACATTGATCGATATATATCTCTGTTCTTGTTTGTCTTCGAAACGCTACGGTCTTTTTTAATTCAACCACTTCTCAATTTCCCCAACGGTTGGAAAAAGATGTGTAAAACTCACCTTTTCTTGTGAAAATTCCATGCTTTGCATGAATGCCTTTCTTCCTGAAAGCTACAAACCAAGCAAAGATGACCATTCCTTTCAATTGGACCATATATTCCTTATCGACTTCTCATCAACTAATCAAAGCAAATTATACATGATCATGACAACCAATATTGATTTTACTACTACTCCCTTATCACTACAAATCTCAATCCTCTCTTTACAAAAATTCACTACCACCTATAACATGTATTGATCAAATTAACGAAGCCTCAACAGGTATAGGTGCGAAATTTTTTTGCCGTTCAAAAAAAAAATTTATAGTCCTTTTGTATTTGGTTGGAGTTTCTTTCTCATTACCAAACACTGTCATACATAGAAACATGCATCCACTAGTGATCCCCTTTTTAACCTAATTTGGATATGCTTGCTTTTGTTTTGATCTGAAATGCAGAAGATTCAAAGTCCCACAAGTTCACTTTTCTCTAAATTTTACTCTGTAATTGAGGGCCCACTTAGTTACCTAAACCTCTTAAAAAGAAGAGGATTGTCCTCCAAGGAATATTGTATTTATCAACTTTATCACCTCCAAAAAGTGGAGGATGTCATATGATTGTTTTCTTCTTTCTAAAGTATTCTAATTGAAAGTTAATTTTAAAAAAGGGATCTTTCTATTGATAGCCATACTAAAAAAAAAAGACAGAAATTTAACACTTTACTGCATTTTTTTTACATTTTTTCAATATAATTTCACATATTTTTATGTACTTTGCACATTTTTCAATATACTTTTTAAACCTTAAAGACAGTTCATTAGGCTGCTTATAGCATTTTTCTTTAAAAAAAAATTAAGAATGTGAGGATGTGGGATCTGTATCTCCTTGATATCATAATGATTACCCCATTTTATATTTCTTGGATGCTTTTACAGACCACTACTAGTGAAAAAAAAATATTATATCTAGAGATATTTAATTAAAATATACATATAATGGAATGTAAGAGCTTTATTTAAAAAAGTCATGGTGTAGTAGATGACAAACCACAACATGCCTTTTTCCTTGCTCATCTTTTTTGGGATTTGCAGGCTTTTTTACACCATGCTCACCTGTTCCCTCCCACAATTTGAATTTTATTGAAATAAATAATTCAATCAACTTTTCTCTCAAGGTCTCACCTCCTCCATCCAATAATGTAAGGGGGATCGAGCAAGCAATTTGGGCAGCTCTATAATTATTTTAGTTGGCAAAGCTTAATTAAAGTGCCATTAATTTTGACCTATTGCTATTAGGGAGGTAGATTAATTTGGGTCATGTCAATATTAAAGTCATAATTATAAGATACTCTAGACATATCCAATATGTGTCTGAAAATTTAAATTCAAATTTTATTTTGGTCTCTTACATTATATTTAGAGGAATAAGTTTGTATATTTCTAGGCATATTAATTGGTAAATGTTTATTTTTCCCACTTTTCTTTCTTGGATCATGGGTTGGCGTTTGAAAATATGTTGAGTACATAAACCTTTGCTAAGCTTTCATATTTATGATGTCTATTGTCTCATACTTAAGGCATCCATTTTCTTTGCTGAAATAGAAACAAAAAATGAAAGGGAACAAAAAAAACTAAGGTCTCTCGTAGGAAACTCCGGCCAAATCAGTGGCAAGGAGATCCTTCACATCATCCGGAGGAATAGCATCCTCAATCCATTGAGAATGCTCTTGTGGATTTAGGCCCCGTTTGATAACTTCATTCGGCCATGAGACTGGACTAATAGTTCTTTTGGACTATTAATTCTTTGTTTGGTAACACAAATGCCTCTGGATTGTGAATCCCATGGGATGAGGAAGCCGGACTATAGGGGGTATTGCTAATACCCTCGTGAAGATGGTACTGGTAATCCAATCCCCTTCCCTCTGTCCCTGCTCCTCTGTCATTCCTCTTTATTTCGGATTCCTATAGAGCAGAAACTTAATTATGAGAGTCCTAAAGACGAAAATTAATTATGATTATTTAGAATAATATGATTCGAAAAATAAGATCTTCATACCAATTCAAACGGATTAAAAATTGGAATTTTTTTGAGACTATTATCAATCCAATCTTATCTCATGTGAAACAAACATGATACTAATAATCACATCATCTAATATCATTCCAAACAAACATACTCATTACCAATACCTTCTCATTACTAATCTCAATCCCAATTCCATCTCCTTACGAAATCCATCAATCTATCACTGTTATCAAACAAGGCCAGAAGATCCAATTCCTATTATGGGTACTTCTCTAGCTTTATCGTAAGTTACTCTAAAACTAGTGGTGTTCGTACAAATTGTCCTATTTTATTCTTTTGTAAAGGTGGAAGTATACTTTATTTTAATCACACATTGCATATAATATATAGGCAGAGATCTCCAGCAAATACGATTGCCATTTCATCATCATACAAGAACAGAAAATTTTCATGGTGTTGGGTTGGGCTTTTAGGAAAGGAGACAGGAAATAAAAGGGCAGTAATGCACAAGTCCAAAGATATATCCATTATCCAGTCCAAAGATATATCCATTATCCAGTCCAAGAATGCAAGGGTTGCCAGAAAAGTTTTCTCGAATGAGAAATTAATGGTTCAGATTCACTTGGATGTTGAGTTTCATATGTTAAAGTGAATCTTAATCATTAATTTCACTTTCGGGGATATTATCGGGACCATAGAATTACTGCAGTCCATTATCCACCACATGCTGGCTAATCCAATTAATTAAGGAGCGAGTATATGAGAAAATTTTCAATACAATGATTATTTGTAATGCTCTCTCATATGGGGTGTGAACTACACATACATGGAATTATCTTATGTGAGAGCGTCTTACAAATAACCGTTGTATCCAAAAATAAATAAATTTTCAGCATGGGCATGAAGAGGAGAAAAACACAAATCATATGAGTATTTTGTGTTGGGAAAATTTACAAAGTAATCGGCAAAATACAGAGAACATGAATTTCATTTTGTACAAACTGAAAGTTACATATTACATGCAAGAAACGTATATAAACTGTAAATGAAATTACGATAGAAAATGGATACAGAAATCCAAAAAAGGGAATAAATACTCCATAAGAAACTCCCAAAATAAATTCTGCCATAATTCATGCATGCCATCATGGGGTCTTCAATAGCTGCAAAGTAATTAATGTAATGTTCAGATTCGTTGAATCATAAGAGGCCTTTCGGTTACTTCGGAAGACCCTCCGAAATTTCCTCCGAATTCATTCACCATAATTTGGAAAGTTTCCAAACATTTTGTATAGTCATAAATTAAATCACCCATTCGGAAACAAATACACATAAAAAGGTCCAAAACATTTCAGTGCATCAGCCTAATTTACTTGGGTATGGACGAGTAAAACATATTTGCGAAATATCAAATCAATCGAACATATGAGTACAATTTTTATTTTGAGATGCATTTGGCGGTAAACGTGGTCGAGAATGTACTTCGATCCTTGATTTGTTGATCGATGTCCATTGAGCTCTACAAAGTGAATGGTGCAGATCAAGACTCGAGATGAAACCCGTTTTGAGTTGACAAGCAACGGTATACCTGGAAGTGACTTGTCAACTTGTTTGCATTGCCACTTGTTGCAAATGAAGTTGACATATATAGTATAGTAGTTGGCCAACAGCATTGGATATTTCGAAGAGATTATTCAGTGCCCTTAGGCATCACGTGGCGTACCTTAAGCCCCTTCTCACCACACATTGTTGTGGGGTTTTCATACTTAGTTCCGGACCTTACAAAAATGTGAGATTTAAGAGAGGCATGACCGCATGAGGCACCACGTGGCGGTGCCCCAGAGGCATTGAATAACTTTACGATATTTCAAGGAATAATGAAATTGCGTGAACGCAAGTGGAGTTGAGTGTTGTTGGCCTCACTTACTATATTCTCATGCACATAGGCAGAGTTTGATCCCCGCAAGCCCCATCCCTCTCCCCCAAGTCCCTTACGATAGTGTATAGATTATGATTAACGAATGAGGAAAAAAAAAAAAATTTGTGTGAACTAGACTACAGGAATTGGACCCAAAAGCTTAAGTTGACATAGCATACATTCATTATTAGTATTAACTTTTGTGATCAACTTGGACTAGATAGGTGCATGAATTTGATCCAAAATTGGCCTGACTCACTTGCAATATATTTGGAATATTGATCACAAAAAGAACTCAAAAGTCTCTTTTTTGCTATTTTGAGTCTGTGATCTCCATAGATTCTTTGTTTGGGATGACATGACATGTCTCCCCTTAATGCAATCCAACCTAATTTTGACCCCATTGCCAACTAAACTTCACAATGTTCAATTATGTTTCATTTGGATCTTTGTCTAGACTGGTTTTAAGCTCGAGTTTGGACGTTCTTAACTTATCGGGGTTTTTTTTATTGTACTATATTTGGCCAAGTTTGCTTACATTTTATTTATATGGCGAGATGAATTGAAAAAGTAATTCTTGGACCACTCTTTAAAAAAAGTACAGAAAAGAAATATAATAACTCAAAAAGGCCAGCTCTTTGATGTATTTTCGTTTTTAAAATGTTTCATTTCTGCAATTGAGATGAATGAAAACTATCAAATTTTGACATAAACCGAAAAGAAATATATAAAATATATGTATATATAAGAAAATAAGCCATTTGCATTTTATCCCAAGCCAGGATGAAACGCTTGCAATATTCTATCTTGGGCCAGCCAATCTAGCATTTTCCCCAAAGTTTTGATAGCCCAATATGTATAGGCTTCGGCTTCATACAGAAGTCAGGGCCTTTGCTGCTAATATTTGGGCTTTGGCCGCTACATGGGCATAAATTTTTATAGCTTGGGCCAGTTGCCATCTACAGTCTGTCATTGCGGTCCTCTCATATTCGAGAGAGAGAGAGAGAGAGAGAGAGAGAGAAGAGAGAGTGAGGAAGATAATGGTGATAACGGTCAGAGAGGTTTGCTGTTCTACTACTACTACTTCTTCTTCTTCTTGGCCTCTTTGCTTCAACCTCTCTCCACTTCCTCTCTCCTCGAAATCTTGTTATTTCCTGAGGCCAAGAAATTCTTCAAGTTGCATCAGGGCCAGCCTTTCTGTCCGCAAGAAACTTGCCACTGGCCCACTATGGAACCTTGGCCTTTCCTCCAACAGGTTTGAATTACTAACTACCCATTTTCAGTTTCTCTATTTGAAATCCATGACTGTCTCCCAATTTCATCTTCCAAATTTGTTATTGATTTGGGTTTTTTTTTTCCCCCAACCTTCTTGGACTGACTAATATATGTGGCTGAGGATCTGGAAACACTTATCTGGGTACTGTAATCAGTTCATCTTTGGTAATTTCTTGATAAATATGTCATCTTGCTCAAGTTAATTGTAAGTAGGTGAGCAATTGATAGTCTTATGGAAGTGACGCTGATTTTTGTTGTTTGATAAGTCACATAATTTGCGAGCGGGTGGGGGGCGCGAGCGTAAAAACGTCTTTAACGCAGAGTGAGGATTGAGAGTGGGAGCTCATAACCTTTTGAAAGATTATGTGACTAAGGTTCGATATGCATAGAGATTGTTCCAGCATTTCGAATTTGAAATTTCTTGTTTGAATTACGAATTACCCATTTTCAGTTTCTCTATTTAAAATCCATGACTCTCTCTCTCATCTTCTAAGTTTGTTCTTGATTTGGGTATTTGTTTTCAACCTTTTTTAACTGACTAATGTATGTGGCTGAGTATCTGGAAATACTTATCTGGGTACTGTAATGAGTAATCAGTTATCTTTGGTAATTTTTTTTGATAAATATATCATCTTGCTCAACTTAGTTGCAAGTAGGAGAGCAATTGATTGTCTTATTATTGAAATGATGCTGATTTTTGCTGTTCAATATGCATAGAGATTGTTCTAGCATTTCCAATTTGAAATTTCTGATGTGGCTACATCTCTGGCCAAGGTGTATTTTGTTTCTTTCACCTCAGCGTAAGCAAGATTTCTTTCCCTTTTTGTAATGAAGAAACATATTTTTTGCTTTTTTTTTTTGGTACTGGGTAAATGGAACTGATCCAACAATCGCAACTCTAAGTTGCATGGCCGTACCATAAATCAGAGCCTCCTTCCACAGCTATTTCGCACAAGCTTTTACTTGCGGCAAGAGTAGCCCAAAGAATTTTTGGTCGTAGAGGCGGTCAAACTAGAATAGCACTTACCTCCGCCCTCCTTACCACTGCTATTTTTGTGAGGAGAATCCTGTAATTTAGGAATTATAGAAAAATTAATTCCTATTTCGAAAATGTTCAAATGCATTTCAACATTATTGACTTGACTTTTGACAACTATCCAGGAAATCAAGTATTCCCATCATTGCGTGCTTGTTAATTTTTCCATTTGAGTATACTTCTTCCTGACAAGAGTTTTACACATGCAAATTTTGAGAGATTTCATTGCTTCTCACACCTGCTATTATCCTTAATGATTGTAATTTCTTCTCAGTTCTGAGGGTTCAACTTTCGACCCATTGGGTATCAATTCGGATAGTTCAACGGATCTAAATGTTTGTCCTTGGGAAAGTTTCCTAGGCTTGCTTTCTCCAAATTTCGAGAGTACATCGAGTACAAGGAAGGACAAACCTTCTTCAACTAGAGGAGTAGCAGGTTGTTCTTTGCCTTGGTTATTCTCTTCGCAGTGATTCTCGTCACTTTAGAATTCATAACTATAACTTTTAGTCTTTGACTAGGATACTTGTACTTTGGCAGCTGCAATTGAGGATAGTTCCATTGATTTCGGGGACTTCTTCAAAGGCCCATTGCCAGGGAAATTTCTCCAGCTTTTGGGATACTTGGCTCTATCCAGACTTGGAATATATATACCTCTTGGTGGAGTAAATCGCGACGCTTTTGTTGGAAATCTAGATCAGAACAGTATATTGAGCACTTTAGATACGTTCTCTGGAGGAGGCATTGGTCGCCTTGGAATATGCTCCCTAGGTATTGTTCCCTTTATTAATGCGCAGATTGTGTTTCAGCTTCTCACCCAGATCTATCCCAAGTTGCAAGAACTTCAGAAAAAAGAGGGTCAAGCTGGAAGAAAGAAGATTCTTCAGTATACTCAATATGCTTCAGTTGGTTTTGCCATTGTACAGGTAAGGAACATTGGTTTCTATGAACTGGTTTGCCAGATTTATGGGAGAGATGCTTAGATGGCATTTTAACTTCTTATTATATCTCGTATATCACTATTGAAGTGGGGCCAACATTGGATAAGGGATTAATGTAGCTCAGTCTCAGAGAAAAAGGCAAGAATGGATGAAAAGTACACCCCGTTCCTTTTTAAGTGTCCATTACGAATAGTCGTCCAATTTTCATACTAATAAAAAAAGTGTTTGTGAGCATAATATTTAAAGAATTTTCGTACCAATTAAAGAACGAATTGAGATCTTTAATTTGGAACAAGGAAATTGCAAAAAATTTATGGACACTTAAAAAGGGACGGAGTGAGTATTAACAGGGCCAACTTCTTTGTGAGTTCTAGTGTTTAGGAAAAGTTAATTATCGGTACTTTGGCTGGGCCCCAGTTATATGGTTGGTTTTCACTGGAAAAGGTTGAGACCAACTTAGGACAGAAAGCCCCTATTGCAGGAGTAACGAACTTCTTCTTTTACCGCTTGGAACTCCATAATCATTCAAATCAAAGAGTAGAGCGGTCAGTGGTAAAGCTTTTTGGGGATAAGTTCTTAATTCTGGATCCGAGTGTAACTGTGAGGGGCTTTGAATTCGGCTTAATTTTAGCCTTTTAAAGTTGTATGGAAGTAAGCCATGGATTTCGTTTGCTCTCTCCGTAGTTTCACCTGAATTTAACTGAGTCAGCTCAAATGTGTCTGGTTAGAGCCAACAAAGGGTTCCCCTTCATATATCTTTAGCAATGCTGTTAATCTTAATTTGCCCGCTGCAGGCAATTGGTCAAGTACTCTTCCTTCGCCCATACGTCAATGACTTCACTACGGAGTGGGCCCTATCTTCTGTTACTCTATTAACACTTGGTTCAGTGCTCACAACATACATTGGTGAACGGATTACTGACTTAAAACTTGGAAACGGTACTTCTCTTTTGATCTTTACGAGCATCATATCCTACTTGCCGGCATCTTTTGGTAGAACAGTTGCAGAAGCATTTCAGGATGGTAACTATGCTGGACTCATCGCCATCACAGTGTCCTTTTTCCTGTTGGTGCTTAGTATTGTGTATGTTCAGGTAAGAGCCTTTTGTTTTTTCCGTTGATGTTTAATTCATATAGTGGAAGCATAGAAATGTTGACAATAGTATCAACAAAGGGTTTCAGGAGGCAGAGAGGAAAATCCCAATTAATTATGCGTCGAGATACACTAGCAGATCTGGAGGCCTTGAAAAATCTGCTTACTTGCCTTTCAAGGTTTGTATTCAAGTTCCACTTTATGTTCCAGTAGTTTTCAGAGTTCCACAGTGTTTTGGATTTTTGTATATTATGTATGGAATTTTATTTGAAATTCCCAATGGAGCAGGTGAACAGCACAGGAGTGATGCCAATTATCTTTTCTACATCCTCTCTAGCTCTTCCAGGAACTTTAGCTCGCTTCACTGGTTTAGCTGCTTTGAAAAAGGCTGCAGTGGCTTTAGGCCCAGGGGGTAAGAGCAATCACCATAGTGATTTCATTGGTATAAGTTGGAATAAGCGAAGTGCATAAGTTAAACGTCTCAACTATTCCTTTGTCGGGTCACTTTGTTGGTTGCTTTCTGATTGACGAAGCCATGAGTAATATAAAGTTCGTTGACTTGACATTGCTGCTTTTGAACTGACCTGTAAAATTTGCACTCATGACCTGTAAAATAATGCTGTACACTTGAGACTTGATCTTAGTTGTCTTCTCCGTATGGTGGCCTATTAAGTGTGTGTGGAACTTGATGAAGAAGTGGAAAAGAAGTGAATTACAGAAGCTAACTATTTCCCCGTCCTTTTTTTGGTTCTTGGTAGGAAAGGGAAAAGAAAACAATCTAAGAAAAAATAGTGGAAAGTTAGTTTCCGCCTATTTTCCTTCGTTATTTATTTCCTGATTTTCTTTGTTACTCATCATTCCATATTATGTTCTTCCCTTTTCTATGTAAAATCAAACGTGAGAATTCCTTTTTCTTCTCACATTTCTTTCCATTTTGGCAAGTTCCAAACACAACCTACGCCTCTGTGACGCATTTAATGTGCTCTGGATGCAATAACAAATTGTCAATTGCTGCATGCCATTCAATGTGTTTTGCTCGTTTTTAGTTGTGCCAGCCTTTAAAGTGCCAGAGTGCTGAATTTGAGAGACTCAGTGATGTATCACTTTAAGAAAGCCAAGAAATACAAGTTTTGATGTAGTATTTTCTATTCAGCCATGCCTCTCTTTTCCCTTGGGTGGAAATTTTTGTAGCTCTCCTACAGCAAATGCAGAAGATGAAATGTTCACAAGTAGTAAAAAATAGAAGACAGCATTTGTTCACTATGATGGCAGTTGGCAGAAACCTTTCCCTTTTGACGTAGGGGTAACATTTGAAATATTCTAAATCTGACCACAAGAATTCCGCGTAGGTTCCTTCTATCTCCCGACCAACATTCTACTGATAGCCTTCTTCAACTACTACTACACGTTCCTACAGCTGGATCCTGATGACGTGAGTGAACAGTTGAAGCGCCAAGGTGCATCTATCCCACTTGTCCGACCGGGTAAAAGTACCGCTGCATTTATTAAAACGGTATTGTCCCACCTCCTTGAATATGTGACCTATCTTTGAAATTTTTGTTCCAGCTGTTATTTAGCTACTTTCGTCCTGATTAGCCATGTATTATTTGCTTCTATGGAAAACGAATCTGATACACCCAGGGACGGATCCAAGAATGCCCCCTAGTGGGGGCACCTGTTAATTAATTATAATGACGAAAGTTTATTTTTTTAGTCAACCATAGTAAGATCGTTCAAAATTAAAGCATGCATTACTAATTACAAAGGTTTATAAAAGCGTACTTTAAGTTAAATTAGGTAAAAATGAGCACAAAATCTCAGACAAATTTTTTAAAGAATGTTTTAAATAAACATCAACAAATTTTAGAATGATCGAGCTAGTTTTGTTAATGCCTTTATTTTAAAATATTTCTTGTAGACGGTTGAAAATAAAGAGAATCAAGAAAGAATAGCTCCAAATAGACAAATAGCTTGTAAAGTAACAAGTATAAATGCATCATATGATGAAATTTAGGCATAAAACTAATTCTATATGTGTATTTTTGGGATATATACAAGTGTGTATGTTTATAAATTAGCACACTTTCATAATTATGCTAATTTATACATAAATATTTTTAAAAAATATTTTTATTACAAGTGGGTGCATACGTTCGAGTGGGGGCACGTGCCCCCATGTACATCTGTCCCTGGATACACCACAATACCCTTGGAAGGTGCATTAGCTTTGCTGGAGTTCAGTCTCTTCGTGATGAGCTTTTAAATTACTCTTGTTGGAAGAACTATTCGTGTGCCCAGCATCTGAACTTCGGTAGCATGTTTTCCAACATCTGTTTTTCTAACAAGAACTGCTTGACATGAATGCATCGTTCTATTTTGATGGAGGCATTTGGTCATTGTTTGCTCATCTTCAATCTCCATAACTTGAAGAGTGGGGTTAGTTTTGTTAGAATAGTGGTGTTATGACGTTATTAATGTTTAGTTGCAAGGGTAGTATTGTCCTTTCATGTAATAGGATTTACTTAGGGTTTCTATGTTTTCCCTATATAATGATGTGATAGCTCTTGTAACATATATATTGAATAATAGAATTTCTCTCTTCTTTCTCTCACTACAAGTTTTACATGGAATCTTCCAAAAGTAAAGAAATACCCATGCCAAACACTTGACCCTAGCAAGCATATTTACCTTAG
>JAOTQK010000001.1:1108356-1118539 GCA_025642025.1 Rhododendron ferrugineum
GAGTTAACTAGTAGGTTTGATCCTTAAATCCTGCCCTTTTTTCTGAGGTAAGAAGATAGAATGGTATCCGTTTCTCGATTACATTAATCATGTAAAAAATATTGAGATTAGGTTAATTTGTGCATAATCGTATTGAGTTTATCTTGAGATAAATGAGTTTCAATTCAATTTGCTAATCTGCTTGAAACTACTTTTCAAAATCATGTCGTTGAACACATGATTTTTGATAAAATTGATATCTTCAACGAGTTTTAATTAGGTGAGTTCATCCTAATGTTTTTGGTATTTTTCGGTTCGGTATTTGTGTCGTCTTTTTTGAATCTTTTTTTGTTGAATTCACTTTTTAGTTTTTAGATTAATCATCCGTCTCGACTAGAGAAATTTTAAAATTATAAAATTACGACCAAAAATAAAAAATTCACTAAAGAAGAAAAATTATCAAACAACCAGTACTTTTTGTTTATATTTTTATACTTTTTTGATTCATCTCGTTAAGAGGAATAATTAATCTCAAAAATCACAACAAAAATCTAAAAAAATTCCAAAAAGTAAGTTGTAGACAAAAAATACCGAAGTCAAAGAAAAATAATGTGAACTCACATTAGAAAAAGATTGTTTGTTCCGCAAAATAGAAATTTCAAAATAATGAATTTTTTTTTTTTTACAAATTAAAAAAACTCATTGATCTCTAATGATCTCGGTTGCTATTAAAAGTAAGAAAATCCCATTACTTAAGAACGAGTTACTGGATCTCCTGCGACATGGACTAAATACCCGGCCCAAAAACAAAGACTAACCCAACGAATATATGGGCCTCCGTAGATTTACCCAAGTAGTAGAAATCAAGATTACGACAACGCTTCTGCATCTTCAAATCTGGTAAGCTGAGCTCGCAATTCAAATTTCTCATTATCTGATGATTCTGATTGATCTGTCGATTCTATTCTGTTCTTCCCGCTATTTCACGTTTCTCTATCTTTTCTTGGAAGCGTATAACACCACGAGTGGTTATGTTTGGTTAGTTGGTGTTCAATGTAGGACCCAAATGCATTCCAATTGTTTGATGGAAGTCCTCTGAGACCAGAACTGAAGTCTTTTACTTCTCATTTCTTGTCTTCCACTGGTTCTAGCAAAAACAGATTTTGGGTTTTTCTTGGAAGAGTGAAAAGTACCTGCTTTTGAGGTGGAATTGATGTGGTTAATGGGGGAGAGTACTCATGGGGTGCTAGCAAGCTAAGTAGAAAACATACCTGTTGAATGCGATTGGCCCGTGTGTTTAGTTAACGAACAAACAGATTTCAACTTGAACAAGCCCATTTTAGCTGTGCCCGCACACACACAAAGAGCAGAAATGTATTCCTGCAATGATCTGGTTTTATATCTTTCCCAATTAGGGTTGTCCAAAATGCATGTACATATTGTAGTTTTCCTGAAAAACATATCCTATAAATGGTTATGACTACTTTTTAAGCTAGAGATAAAGTTGTAGTTTTCCAAATCGATAAGTTTTTATGTGAATTTCGGTGCAGTAAATATATGGTTTCCTTGAAAAGTTGGAACTCCCAAAAGGAACCAACATTGTGCGAATGATTCAGATATGCAAAGAATGCTGATACTTGGCTTACCTCATGACAGATAATTTATTCTCAATCCGGTTCATCTGGTTGTGATAAAGCATGAGACACAGGAAGAGTGCTAAAAATGTGGATGACAAAGATAAGATTGAAAGTCCGAATGCATCTGACCGAGAGAAAGTGATTACCTCAAGTTCTAATCCAAAGTTTTCATCAAGGAGGGTTTTTGTTATTTGCATGGCTATGCGTATGGCAAATTCTTTATTGGTGCAGACATATTTTAACCCGGATGAACATTGGCAAGCCTTAGAAGTCGCTCATCGGATTGCATTTGGGTATAAAGACTACTAACCAAATTTGTTTCGTCTTTTGGTTTTGTTGACTAGGTTTGTCTCTTACTAAGCTGCTAATGATGTCTATTTGGTTGATTAAATGACAGATATGGACATTTGACATGGGAATGGGAAAGGGGGATTCGTAGCTATCTGCATCCGATGATGTTTTCTTGTCTTTACAAAGTTCTTGCCTTATTTCATCTTGATACCCCATTATTCATGGTAAGTTTTTTCCCAGTTCGCTAGTAAAAACATTGTCGAGATCTTTGCGAAGAATATGCCTATGGAGAAATCTGTATTCTAGTATGTATATGTTTTGTGACTAGTTGCAATAACGTGTTTGACATATGTTTTGGTACAGTTCACAAGACATTAACAGGTATATTGTACTTGTAACCGTAAGATATTGGGGTTTACTCAGTCTTGGGCAATGGTTTTATGCATTGTGAAACGAACTCTTCCATTCCTCCGAATACCTGTGTCTACTGGATTGGATAAGGCCATGGATATGTGATAGTGTCTAACGCCGTAACCAAATTAGACACTTGGAGTTGGAACATCCAATTTTAGTGATTTTGTAGTACAAGAAGCTCACAATTGATAGTAAAGAATAGATTCTGACCTCTCATGTAGATGGGAGATTGTAATCCCAAGAATTTCTAGACTTCCTGAAAAAGTAGTTCTAATACCGAAAGTTGAATGCTTCATGCTTTGGCTGTGACACGAATATGTTCTGTCTGGTGTGTTGTTGGGTGCTTGGGACTATTTGTTGACCAATAGATGGAGATACCTATTGGTGCCAACGGATTCCCCCTTTTCCGCCCTTCCATGAAACCAAAATTAGCAAGTTCGCTGCTTCTGGTAATTAAAAATTGGAACTTAGAGCCGTATTGCAGGAACTAGAGCTATTTTTAAGCTATATATATTCCTTACAGTAATTGTAATTTCTGTTTCTGTACAGTAATTGTAGTTTCTGTTTCTGTACTACTGGTTCATTTCACTTTGGCTACCAATTTACCAAACTCTTACATTTGGTCTTTGGATGATTTTTGTAGGTGCGTACACAACATGTGGTCTATGAGCTTTCAAATTTAGTATCCTAGAATTTCTGTCGTGACAATTGTCACCGTTTTTCACAGATTAAAGCTCCAAGGATGTTGCAGTCTATGTTCTCTGCAGTTGGTGATCTTTACTTGTACAAGCTCTCTCATGTACTCTTTGGTGGCCATGCCGCGCAATGGGCAGTATCCTTCTAGTTTGTGTTTTGTGCTGTTTCAGTCCCTTTGGATTGAGGGAAAGAAAATAAAGGATTATGGTTTCTAGCCAAATCACTAATTTGGATTGAGTATTTTGATGAGAAATGTAGAGAGAAGTGCAAAAATGGGATTTGTTGATTTGCTCTTCCCCTTTCTCACCAAATCTCACAAAAAATGGTGAAATTGGGTAAGAAAGGGCTCCCCTTTCTTATCTCACCTTTCTCACCATCCAAAGGGGCTGTTAATTGCTTAGTTCTGGATATCTATCTCATTTGTGATGGTTGATGTACTTAATTCCATTGCAGCTCTTTTCGCAGTTGACAAACTGGTTTATGTTTTACTGTTTCACTCGTACTCTATCCAACAGTTTGGAGACAGTTCTTACACTTGTGGGGCTTTACCACTGGCCCTGTATAAGAGCTTCTTCAAGCGAAGTTCACTCAGTTTCAAGAAAGTGGGGTTTGCTTGTGGCAGCATTAGCATGTGCAATTCGACCAACAAGTGCTATTACATGGGCTTATGTTGGCATTTTAGAGTTGCTTGTGACGCGTGATAGACTGAACTTCATTTTTCTTGAGGTGGCCCCTATTGGGTAGGTAATCATCCTTCACTTTTTCCCCCAATTATCAGTGTAAAAAGAAAATAAAAAAACAGATTTGTGCCTAGGATCTCGACATCTCGTTAAGAGGAGCAATTTCTATGTCCAACACCATGTCAAACACGACACTCTTTCGGGATAAAACAAGTTACAAATATGACCGTTCTCGTGCTTGTTGGGTTCTGAGTTTTTTTTTTTTGGGTACGTGAAGGCATTCAGAAATGAACCAAAAAACAAGGACTAACAGGTATAACCTTGAGAGTGGAGAAACATATGGCAAAGACCCAACTCCAAGGAAGCCAGAAAAACCAAATAAGCCACCTCCCACACCTGAGCCAAGGCTAATTCAGCCTGAACATGATACTACTAAGGAAAAAAATCCAGTGCAGAGACCAAATATAGCAAAAAAACAAGATGCAAAGACACCACATTATGGACCAAATAGTGTGGGTAGAAGTTGTTTTTGTTTTTTCGTAATCTTTTCCTTTCTTTTACTTTGCTCAACAGGTATTTCGTCTTATACTCTTTGCTTAATCAAGTCATGTTATGTGATTAATGATCTCAGTACTAACACTTTGAGTTATAACATTGTGGATACAACTTCATACATGTAGTTTAACTAGAGTCTGAGCCACAAGCAAGCACCTTTTACTTTCAGCAATGCGTTAGTCAATAATCAAAGAAAAAGGCCAATTGCATTTGCTATGGGCTTTCGGTTCTGCACAAACTTAATCCCACGGAATCCGAGTAATTAATTTTGTTGATCAAGATTGTGAATGAATATGACCTACAGCAATTTGCAGAAAGTTCCAATTTTTTTGAAGAACTTAATTTGTAGATTTGTATGCCATTAGCTGCATTTGCATTTTCAGTGTAGGAAAACAATACACTTATACTTATAAAGAAGGGGGTAGTTTGGAAATTTATTTGTATGACATTTATCGAACAATGAGGAAGGAAGGGATACTTGAATTGAATTTAAAACCTGCTGTTTATTATGAGGATTTTAAGGCCTTTATAATTTGCTCTAGATCCCATCTGAGTTTCTAAAACATGTAAATTGTTCATATGATTTCTAAACGTGTAAAAATTTCAGCTAGCATGAAGTATGACAGAAAATGTAAACGTAAACAAAATTTCTCAGAATCCAGGAAATCTCCAATGAATTCAGTTTGATGTTTTGATGGCCATGTTATTGGATCCTTTATTCTTTGATTCATCATATCAGGTTTCTGGTGATCACACTTACATGTTTATTGGATCGTTTGATGTACGGCTCATGGGTCCTAGTGCCGCTTAACTTTTTGAAGTTCAACTTTCTTTCATCTGGCGGAGACTATTATGGAACTCACAAGTGGCACTGGTACTTCTCTCAGGGATTTCCGGTTATGCTCTTCACTTTCCTACCATTTTCCATAGCTGGCATTATTACGTCTAAACAGTGGAAGCTTTCTGGGCTTATTGCATGGGTTCTAGGACTTTATAGTGTCCTAGGTCACAAAGAATTCAGGTAACTCCTTTTAAATTCTAATTTCATGCTCCTGTTATTGAGTTTATTAGTTTTCTTTTCTCCTTTTTTTCTTTTCATTTTCCTGGACTACACTGTTTTTACTCCATGGTTTGGATCATGGATGTTATACACTCATCATCTTATGGGACTCTAACAGGTTTGTCCTTCCTGTGCTTCCAATAGCTCTTATGTTCTCTGGGTACTCATTAGCAACAATTGGAAAGCCGGACTCATCATATGGTAGAACAAAAGACTCTATAAGAATTAAAACAAAGTGCCCCCCAAAAAAGCTTTTAGCGGTCCTGTTTCTGCTAGCTACCAATCTTCCAATGGCATTTTATATGAGTTTGGTTCATCAGGTACTTGATCTGCTTCATTAACACATGATACTACCTAAATTCTGTTTTTGATACTAAATTAAAGAGCACAAAGGGAAGATATTGCTTCGATGGTCAACCTCTTTTTATTTTTATTTTTCTCATGAAGGAAGAAGATTAATATGCTCCTCAATTTTTTCTGTGTAATGGAGGAATATTGAAAACATAAAATGCTAATTTACAGAAAGAACCTGAGACTTTGCATAGTTATGTTGGACACAATTTTTTCCGTGCTATCTTTTGGATGATTCTTACCTGCATACCTGCAAACTGTGCTGGACAGAGAGGAGCTGAAGATGTTATGAATTATCTATCTAAAGAGGCTCGTAATGGGAAAGTTGAAAGTATAGTTTTCTTGACACCTTGCCATGCCTTACCTTATTACTCTACCCTGCATCACAACCTTCCCATGCAATTTTTGGACTGCTCGCCCAGGTAGTGAAAGTTGGAATGCATTGAAGATTTTTTCTTGTTGGTGCTTTTGCTTGGGGACTTGTGTTATAATGTTCAGTTTTGGCTTTGATGTTCTATTTAACAGCGAAGAGAAAGGAGTCTTAGATGAGTCAGACAGATTCATGATGGATCCAGTTGGTTTTGCAGCAGAGTTTGCAAAGAATTGGTCTTTACCTAGTCATATTGTTCTATTTGATTCACAAGAAAAACTACTTAAGGACTTTTTGACATCTCATTCTTTTCAAGAGGTAAATTTTTCCTTTTTGCTTTGTGTGTCAGAATCCTTGCATTTTCTTTTGTTTTTCAATTAAATCTGGATTGTGATTGGCAGGAAAGAAGGTTTTTCCATGCTCACTTCAAGGTTGACCGAGATCTTCAAGCATCCGTGGTTATATATTCTTTAAAAGGCCAGTAACTCTTAGTCCATAACAAGTGCATATCTGGTCTTCATAACTTGGTACACGTGTTTCTTTTCTGTTGGATGCTTCGTCATTGTTGCTATTGCACTACGTTTTTGTGGAACATGCTCTTTTATTTGTTTGAAAGTTGACTTATCAGTATGTGGATTCATTTTTGTTTGATATGTCTTCTTGTTAAACCCTTAAACATTGACTTGATTTCGCTTAATTCCTCTGAGGGATGAGTGACTTGTAGATATCCATGGTCAATACACAATCAACTAACATTACCCATATATTACGTTGATCAACTTTACTAATGCAGACATGATTTTCATCCAACGTTATTACCATTACTATTGGGAACAAATAATACAATATGCACTACAAATGCATATAATTTCCGTGGACCTAAATGGTTTGGATCTGACACACATTCTTCGTAATTACATGATTGAAAGTACAAAAACACATTAATGTAATGTTTAACTCTTAAGTTTTATAAAATTGAAGCTCGTATTTTGTAAATGATGTAGAGAGCATTAGCATATGATTGATGGTCATGGCCCACATCTTGTATCGCTGGTAATCGTCCATCATATCTAGCTTAACCATCCCTCCATTCGTTGTTAGGACGATGAGATAACACGTATCAGGTTCTTGATCAGCTTCTGAATCTTTGTACAATTCGGCATGAACGTCGATTACAATACCTAAAACAAGCCCAAAAAAATTCATACATAGAGTAAATTGTCCGTGTCCACTGAAATCTAAATCATTTGAAGCATTACAAATTATGGTATGAGGGAAAAGAAATATCAAAGAAAAATACTTACTTTCCTTCTTGCTTGCAAAGGCATTAAAAAATTTGATCTTCCGTATTTTAAGAATAACCTGCAAATCAAAAGTAAGAATTGGAGGTTGGGTGTTAGAAGGGAACACAAGGCCCCAGAGTCCAATTTGCTCAGATTAGTTTTGCTGCACTTCGGATGTAATCTCTTATCTCCTCGTTGCATGAAGTTTTTTTGGAAATTCATTTGTGATTGACAAAGCTTTTGGTGTCACCTTATTAGCTATCGCTGGCCCTTGAATTTGCGGACCAAACATAAAAGGTCGGAGTAGAAACCGTAGGGAAAGAAGCTTTTGTTGTTTGTTGTTTGTTGATTGGGTTATGAACATAGTGAGATCTTGCTTTGTATTTTCTGGGAACCGTACTTTTCTTGTATGTTGTAACCGATGGTTGCATGCACACACACAACTGAATTGAAAAGGGGAAAAAATAAGATACGGTTTTAAGATTCTGACCTTTGATTCATTGGTTAGGGTAACAGAAACTGATCTCACCATGCACCTCCCTGCTCCCAAATGATGAGAAAAGAAGAAGGGAAAATAGAGAAGATAAGAAAACATCAATAAAAGTGGGAAAGGGGAAACAAAACAAAAAGCTTTAATGCAATTGCTCAAAATTTAATTACCATCCATGTCTCCACTAACGAAGAAACAATCTGTTTTATTAATCTTCTCAATTCACAGTGATAACGATCTGAAATAAATCGACATACCGTCTGGCAACTCAATCTTGAGCTCCGTACCCTTGGCGAGAAGTGATCTGCATTTCTCAAAATCTAGTTCAAAATCATTGTTGTGATCCTCAATTGGAAGCACCGGGACGCTCCCATTTAGTTTGTTCTTACATCCTGACCTTGCTTTAAGGGTAGCTGCTCCCCTTAGTGCTATAGAACAAGATAAACACAAGGTAAATTAGTGAGCACTTTACTAACAAAATTAGCATAATTTCCTTAATCAAAACACAGCCTATTTGTGAGTTTCTTCATTTTTCCGTCGCTATGCTTAATGGAGCATAAAACTTGCTGTGAGTTAAATTTGTGGGTTGGTAGGAGAGAGATGGTTTTGGTCTTAAATCTAGGAATCATTTGTTGATAGTTTAGCTTTAGCCCCATGAGATTACACTGAAGGCCCAAGTGGAGATGGCCAAATTGAAGCTGATAAAGTCTTGTGAAGATTGAAAAGTTGGAACGTATCGGTCCTCAGATAGTCTGAGTTGGAAACATAATTGGTGTGAAATACCAGTCCCTCTGTTTCAATAAAACCTTAGTCGTGCGACCATGTATTGATTATGGATTTTGAGATTTTCAGCACATCGTATTGGAGGTAGATAGGGAACGGAAGATATTTCTTAGGACAAAGGATCTGTCCTATGATATTTCTTACGCCCACCATGCATGAGAAGAAACACAGAGAGGAAAAAGGTGATCACATGTTGCAGCTGCAGCTGTGAGTGTCAAGATGTCACTAGCACTAGTCCCTGTCATGGCTGAACTCATTATATTGCTAAGCTGCTCCCTCTTGGCCCCCATTGCCTCCGCGACTTGTGCACACTGGGCGGCAACGAGGGCAGCGGCAGAAGCCACCGCTGCGTCCTTGGCGCTGGTTGATGCATCATCTTGTTTCAAGCTCTCAGCTGCTATGGCAGCTAGCGCTGCAGCAATGCCTGCTACCGATACTGCTGCATGAACCTCTGCTCTTTGCAACCTCTGGTCTTCTTTCCTCTTCTGCTTAATCTCCTTCCACCATTTCTTTATTGGGACATGCTTCAGTGGAGCTATCTTCCATGGAAACTGCATCCGAAATGTAGAAGTATATCCTTAGCCAATGCGATACAAATGGAATAGGATATAAATTTTCGCAACTGAGTTCTGGGCCTCTATCACTGTAAACAGGAATTACAAAAATGGCCTCGACAACAATTCTGGTGAAAGTTTCTCGCGGAAAATGGTGGATGAAAATCTTTTTCCCACATCTTCTATCAACTATGCTAAAACCAAAAAAAAAAAGTATGATGGCAGCATCGCGTTGATGATTGGTGGAGTGTTGGCCTGATTCAAAAAAAAGCAAAACTACTAGTACATGTTGAACACTTCTCTGGAAAATTTCTAGGTCTGTATAATTTTCTCCTATAGATACATATTATATGGTGAAGTGAACTCGATACTTGCATATTGACTGAGGATAACGTAGAAGTAGAATATTGCTAGGTTAACATACCCATTTCTTTCTGAAACAGCTGTTGTAATTCAATTCTGGGTGCATGGCTTGTTGCATCCATATCCATGACTGGAGGAAAAATCAAGGAAAAATCAGGGTTGATTTCATTTAAGTCTGCATAACTTCATATAATGATTACCTAATTTTACCTTCACATCATTGGATTTCCATGGTGGAATAGACCCATCTCCATTATCCATCTTCACACTCTTTGGCGACTGCTAAACAAAATCAAATTAGACTAAGCCTTATATCCCAAAGAGAAAGTCTGTGTGCACATACTTATGTGTACAGATTCAAACAGATGTATTTGGAACCATCCGATGCACATGGATTTGACAGAACAAGGTGCCCACGTGTGTCGGACGGTACAAATCTGTGCATATAAGCCAGGCATGTGCACACACACATACACACACCGACACGCAGTATTTGCAATCAGATTGTTAAAGCCAATTAGACTAACAGGAAAGGGAGGTTTGGTATCACACTCAAACTTGTTGAATGAGACATTTTCTTGGAGAACGAGTGAGTTTTCATGGAGAACGAGCGAGTTTTCATGGAGAACGAGCGAGTTTTCATGGAGAACGAGCGAGTTTTCATGGAGAACGAGCGA
>JAOTQK010000001.1:1142428-1159347 GCA_025642025.1 Rhododendron ferrugineum
GACTGTTGACCACACCTAGCAGTTTGACCAGCGCGCGCTGGTTTGGGTTCAGCGCACGCCAGTCAGCTTAGGCTTTTTAGCTTTTTAAGTGGTTTTGGCTAGGTTAGGTTCAAGGGTTTCTCAAAGCTCAAACACTTATCATTCTCGAGGTGTTCTTGATTCGATTTCATCATTGGGGAATCAGAAACCAAAAGTAAACTAATCCGGAAGCCCAGATTGGGGTGTCTACAATAACACAGCACCAAATACCCTTCATCCATCCATCAAACCTCAAGTTCAAGGCTCAAAACATTCAAACAAGCTCAAAACCAAATGTATAACACCTTTGACAGTACTCTGTTCTGATCTCTGAGGGGGGCTGGCAGGGTCAAGACTGATAATCAATACCAGTCCTGGCCCTAAAGCTAGCAAGGTTTCAAAGTCGTGCCTGGTTAGAACTGGCGCACGCTAGTCACAAGTATGCGTACGCCAGTTATGGTGGTATGTGCAGTACTGGCGTGGGGTTCAGTGTCCAACTATTTTATGTATTTCTTTCTATTCTCATCACTTGTATGCGTGATAAAACCAGTTTATTGCTTTCCATAGTTAGTTCTGCTAGTTTTAGTGTTCAACTTCCTTACCTGCTGCTGTGGAATGCCTTTGGGGTCTTCCTGGTCATGTTCCAGAACCCAGAAAGTGCAAAGCTAAGCACTGATCAGGTGGCTTTAACCGGCGTACAGTATTGTGGTACCTGCGTGTGCCAGTAAGTCCTTGTCCAGTGGCTGGCCCTTGCACGACAACTAGGCCTTGGCCTCTGCTTTTCTCCCCACACTGTTTATGGGGTATTCTGTCTATTTTGTGGCTCTGAGCCTCTTTTAAACTGCTTGTATCTGTATATTACTTGTTATATAAATTGAGTGGTTTGTCCTGGGTGTGCACTGGTCACTTCCAGAGCCTAGAGGGTTGAGAATAAGAGCTGTGGGCTTAGACCTACTGGCACACGCAAGTAAGGGAATGACGTACGTAGGTCAGGTCAGCATGTAGTGACTTGGTCAGTGCATGCTGGTTTCTTCCTGCGCACGTCACTTCGAATCAGTGTGTTCCAGTTTGTTTAAAATGCTCACAGAAGTCTGTTTTCAATCTATACTAATTGTTTCAATAGTGTAAGCATGTCATATTATCACAAATTGCAAACTTGTTACAGTTTAAATCCCCTTTAACTGTTCCCCCGTCCTAACTGGCTAAAAAATAATTAATGAGAGAAAAGCGTAAATGTTTTACAAAATGCCCGAGTAGAGGCCGATCTTCGGATTGGGCAAGAGGGGTGCCATAAACCCCTTCCCCTCTCGTAATCTGGCTCCCGAACCTCAGATATCGAAGGTGACGACGGTCCAGTCTACCAAGCCTTTTTCAAATCAAAACGTAGCAAGCGTTCCAAGTTCGGTTCCTTGGGTGCATTCCGCAAAATCCGAGTGGCGACTCTGAATTGTAGCGTTTCGCCGCGCTTTCCAAAAAGGGCGAACCCGATTTTATCCATAAAATAAAATTTCCAGGGCGTGTGCCCACAGATACGAAGGTTTCCAGTACTCATGAACCCATGTTTTACCCAAATCTCATCTATTCACCACCATCACCGCCGCTGCCACCCCCAAAATCCCAGTCACCTCTCTCTCTCTCTCTCTTCTTCCTTTTGCAACCAAATCTGGGTTTAGCAACACCGACCACCACTAGCAACACTGACAACCACTAGCAACTCAGTTCTCACCACCAACATCGACCGCCACCACTAAATCGCAGTTCCACGTATGACCACCACCAACACCGACCACCACAAGCAACCACCACTTGCTACCAAAATATAGCCCTTGATAATTTGGATAAAAGCTTTGGTTCACATTAGATTTGGTGAAACATTTGAGTAAAACTCAAATTTAGTATAGGTTTGGGTAATGAGTGGAGGAGGGTATTGGATGATTTTTATTCAAATTTAAGTCTGAGTCAAGATTTGAGTAAGGAATGGAAATGCTCTAATGAATGAAATTCTGTTTGCTCATTAGAATAAACTGGTCTGAACGTCCTGAGTTATTAAAGAAAAAGTGAAAATGAGTAGAATTTAAGTCCAAGTTAATAGGAGAAAACCCTAAAAAGATAATTCCAATAAAGGAAGAAAAGGATTAGAACGCATGTGTTTATTCATTAGCCATTAGTGCTATATTTTAGTCACTGTGATAATTTTGTTTGTTTTGCATAGCTACAACTTTACAGCTTGACAAAAAGTGGATTAAGGGAAATGATATTGTCACACCTTTTTTTGTTATTGTCACACCCCTGCAGTGTATTTTTTGGTGCAAAAATACACTGCAGGGGTGTGGTAATAACAAAAAAGGGTGTGACAATATCACTGGCCTTGATTAATTAGGATATGATTCCCCTAAATCAAGAGTTTTTGGGGATTTCTTCCCATGTACTCTTCGGATACCATCTTCTAAAGAAAAGTACAAATCCATCCTCCATTATTTAAAGAAATATCAGAGCACAATCACACATGACATGGCTTCTCAAAAGAAGCCCAAAATAAGGGATCTCGTTCGATCGTTATTATTTTCCTGTTCCCTTTATCTGTATTTTTCAAGCTAAGATAATGTCAAAAGAAGTTGCACTTTTGACATAATAAAAACTTTGGACTATCATCATTGGAGATTTGTAGGAAATTAGGAATCTAAATCTCTTGCAAAATGCAAACTCCAATTAGTTGTGTAGCGGGCGGAATCCGACCAAGCAGCGGGCCAGGTGCCAAAGGCGGGTTGTCCTACTGGTGCTCGTATGGACCGGACGCACATGAGCCGGACGCTCTGCTTTATTGTTCATTGGAGCCAATTTAGCGAGCCCAACATGGGAGTCCAAAGGCCAGACCGAAGGATTTATGACCGGCGTCCACCAGGGTTCCGTGTGGCGTCCCGGTGTCATGTTTTTTGAAACTTGTGTTCTGTCATGTGCACACTGAGCGTCATGTATGACGTCACGTGCCGAAAACGGTTTACGAGTGACATCAAATGGCTCATGCCTAGCATGGACGTACAAGTGACGTCACGGGGCTCGTGCCTAGCACAAGACGTACTTGAGAAGTTAGTACGCTTACTCTATGAAACCTAAGGGATAGACCTTGCAGAGGTACGACATTTCTAGACCTGAAATTTGATAATGTCTCAATCGTACGTGTACCAAAAGAAAAAATAGATAATAGATAGAGAAACTTTTTGAAAATCGTGCAGAGGGTAAATTTTTTTCTCAAAACTTGTAGAAGAACAAAGTGATGTCTCAATCTTGATAGAGATTCTTTTATTGTTTCATTATTATTATTACTCCTTGGATATAATCCCCCTCCCGCTTGACATCAAAGAAAAAAAAAGTAGGAGCATGGTTGCAGCAGTGTTACGGAGGCGTCGGTGGTGGTTTCTCATGTGGCGGACTCACGAATTGGCAGGTAGCAGTGGTACAATGGTGCACAGCGGTGACAACGGGTCGACTAGCAACAGAGGGGTTTCTTTGCAACTTTGGGGCCGCAACAGGGGCTAGTTTTTCGGGTTCCGGTAGCGACGGCGAAGCATCCTCTTTGTTGGCGGCTGCTTTGGGTGCGGGTGGCAGTTTAGGGTGTTTTTAGGGTTTGGGCTTAGCTCATTTTTGTTGGTATCTTGCCGACGTTTGAGTCTCGGGTAGCCTTTTAGGTTAGGCTCCTATCCGGAAACCTTCTTAAAAAATAAATACTTATTTCATGTACTTCTCATTCAAAAATAAGTCAGCCTTCTTATTTTTCCCAAATAAAAAGTTCCTTTCACATTTTCAAACTCAAAAATAATGCAAATGAAAAAAAAAATTTAATTTTTTTTGCACCGTATTAAAGATCTCAATGAGATCTATCAAACAAGATCCATAGTGATAGGAAAATTATTTGCGTAAACACATGATTTTTGAGCTTGAAGTTGCCGTATACAAAAAATAAGACTGCTGCTATGATAATTGGCGCCGACGGAGGGAAATCGTACCGGCAGCCGCGTCGGGCAGTCTCCGGCCACCGGACGGCCGATCCGAGCCGTCTAAAAATTCTAAAAAAAAAAACCGAGAGGGCCAACGCGGGAATCAACGGCATCCGAGGTGTGTAGGGTGCTTGATCGGAGCACCCATTTTTTTTTGTATAACGGAGCATCCCGGGTAGGCCCCCTCGGTTTTTTTTTATAGAATTTGTGGACGGCTCGGATCGGCCGTCCGGTGGCCGGAAATTGCCCGGCGCGGCCGCCAGTACGATTTCGGCCATCGGCCCGTGGGTACCTATACAAATTCTTCCCAAATAAGTACCAACCTTCTTATTTTCCGGAACAAGGCTTCTTATTCAACAAAAAATAAGTTCTTTTTTTGTTTCTGGAACACAGCCTTAATAATTTTTACTTCGGGTGCCCTTGTCCTTTTGATCTTTGTATTATCGCGACGATAAAATTTCTTTTGATGATTAAAAAAAAAAAAATAGCAACAGGATTAATTCAAAAACCTAACTTTTCTCAATCTGTGTTAGAGTGGGAAAGAGGGAATCGAAAGAACTGACATAATAAGACTATCCAAAACTTGAAAATCTGGTTATCATCTCAAAGGAAAAAAAGAAGACAAGAAGAAGATTAGACATGTTTTGACATAACAAGGCAGAAATTGCATTATTTGTGTGCGAGAGAATCCTCTCTCTCTCTCATTGCACTCAACTTATGGTTATGGAGTAAAGAAAAATCCGCAAATACACCTTATCCTATGTTTGGTACCATCGAATGAACGTTGGAATGAAACCATCATTCCATCGCAAGGGTATGAATATCTGCAGCTGAGTAGCGTACTAGCCGTCACGTAGCGATTTTTCTGTCATCCGGTATCGACAGATCTCGCGACATGCGATTCACACTACGTATCATTCGACACTCTCGCTACCGTTACTGCTACGTAGTCTGCTACTGTTATTCAAAGCCTTGTTCCATCGAACAAAAAGCCAGTTATGTTACACAGTGATGCTAATGCAAATAATTAGTCCGGTCCATGTCTTTTGGTACAATAATGTAAGATAGAAGGGGGGGCCTATCTAAGTTAGAAATTGGGCCTTATAAATGAGAGAACTGGCCTTGGCCACGTGTTTCTAAAGACAAAGACCCTTCATTTCAATTCTCTTACAAAAACAGTCCTGCCCATGAAATATGGGAGTACCTTAAGCAAACCTTATCAAACCGCCCCACCATATGCACGTGTGCCTCATTAATATCTCTCTCTCTCTTCCTCATTCATGTAGAACACGTGGATGTCCAATTTCTATGATCAGTGGGATCGTGTCAAGCCTCGAAAATCCAAACGATGCTTAATTTCAGATTATCTGATTTGGCAAAATTCGGACGAGCTCGGAATAGTCCAAACTTGGTGGACTGACTTATTTTCGCGCTTCGGCCTAAATCATCCGTTTAGACCTTCAATTGCGTTATTTTGCCATTTTAAAAAAAAAATTTGTTTCGTTGATAACTCTTAGACCGTAATTCCTTTTTAGTTGGTTCTTTTTGGGAAAATCCTGTTTTTCTTTCCCCTAACTCTTACACCCCAATTTTTGAGACTTTTTTTTTTCAGCTTATTATTATTAGGGTTTCAGGTTTCATCCTATAAAAGGGTTATAAACCTAACGTTTTGCCTCAATTTATCATCAATAATATTGCAGAGTTTCTTTCTCTTTTTCTTGTGCGCAAGATTTGCTCGTGGCTACTAGTTGTTTATCTCGTTTGGACTAGTACGCTAACTAGTCTCTTGTAAATTTCGCTGCGTCTCTCTCCAGCGACTGTGTATGAATGAATTATTAAGCTATAATAACACTTCATGAATCTGTATTTATCTGAGCTAGCTAGCTAGGCTGTCCTTCACTTTCAGAGTACTCTGTGTGCCATTGAAAAAGACCCTAACTGTCGATATACATTGATTCACCAACACTAGAAGACAGTAGTAATAAACTATGAGATAGCTTAAGTGAAGAACAAGTGCTTGCATGTAGTTGTAATTACTGCAGAAAGCTTGGAAGTTTTTGCTTCACTGAATCCAGAGCAGGGTTTTAGAGTAAGATCTTTACGTATCGTGTCGGCCGTCGCGTTACGGGGTTTCAAACCTCCGACACAGTTATTTACTTACATATAGAACTATATGGACCGATACGGTCCAATATTGGCCGATCTCAGTTGGATTAGAGTATTGACCTACAAATTGACGAACTGACCAAAGCAACTAGCTTTTGATCAATCCTTGGTCGAGAGGCACGTAAGCTGAGATATCTAAGTTATCAAAAAAGGGAAGTTGGGGCCATCTTCGGCTGTCCCACGTTAATCGGTAATTCATGGGCGTGAAACAACATCCGACTTCTAAATGATTTCAATGTTTCGGCCTATACGTTTATGTTTCTTGATTCTTCAATTTTTTTTTATCACAAGATGGTCGGGTTAATTTATACGCACATCGACTAATGTCTTGAGAACACACAATTCTAGGCTTGATTGCATATTGATTTGTCAGTGATGATGAAAAATGCTATAATTCCTGTGATTATTAGTCAATCGCCAATTCGATCATGTGATTCACAATCGGTACAGCCCATACTAGACCTATAGGATCGATTCACCTGTTCTGAAGTCTTTTTCTCGTCACGAATTAAAAAAATTTCAAAGTTTCATTAACTACTTGGATGGCCGCAGAATTAATCTAGCTCGGTAGTGCTTCCACTACCATTTAACTGCGACAACAATGCTACTACCACAAACACTTTTTTTTTGTCAAAAGTTGAAAGGTAATATTCATCAAAAGATTCCCATATGAACAGGTTGGGAATCCACAGATCAGACATTGCCCTACAGAATGACAATCCACAGATCGAACATTGCCCTACAGGAATGACAAGAAACCTCACCCCACCCCCCCCCCCCCCCCCCCCCCAAACTGGACAAAACCCCCCGAAGGAGGACATTATTAAAACCAATAACAAAATAAAAGAAGTACCACCGAGACGTTCGCCGCCACTCTTTCGCAACCATCTTGATAGACTCGTAACCACCACCTCTGCTTCACAAAATAAGAACACATCGTTGGGAGGTGGTCTCCCAACAAACGCGATAGACGGCAGTAGGTCACAGATATGAGAAGATGGAGGCTGAGAACGGTGGTGAACAACATCTTACCCGCAACCATTGAAACCGAAGCTCCAGAACGTCGTCGGAAAACGATTTGGTTGAAAAGTTCTCAATGGACGCCCGAACTTCAGTCGCAGAATTGAGAGGGAAGACGGTTCGACGGTGGGGGGGAAGAGAACAGAGGGAGAGAGATCGGAGAGGAAGGATCCCCCCCCAAGAAGGGGGAAGGGCAAGGAAGAGAAGGATTATTGGCGGCTAGGGTTTGAAGATTTTGAGAGAGAGAGAGTGTGTGTTTTGTACCACAGACACTTACACATACAATTACGCAAACTTACTCTCACTTTGAAAAATACAGTACTCCCATGCACACGTATGTACCTCAATTCGAATATATCGTACTTACACTTCCATTTTTACCCCGTCTTATGAGTACTTCCATCTTTGTCTAGGGCATGAGTCATTGATTGATACTTCAACTGATTGACCACTTGATCGATTGATTGATTTTATCTCTTGCACCAAACAACTAGCTTTGACATGGTTTTTGTTCCAGAGTGAATAGTTGTAAACTGTGGGGACTCACAATTGGGCTATATAAACTCCCCTACTTCATGTTCATCCATTCATAAACTCACTCCTCTCTCTCTCTCTCTCTCTCTCTCTCTCTCTGTTGTGTGTGTGTGTCTGAAAATGGGGTCAAATTCTGCTCCAACAAGGGGAGGAAGAAAGAGAAAGATGAGGCTTACTATGATAAGAAACAGAAAGGCCATGGAGAAGAAGCTCAAACAGCTCAAAAGGCTGATCCCAGGGGGGAATGAGGTGGAAAATGCTGAGACTTTGTTTCAGAAAACTGCAAATTATATCTTCTTGCTTGAATGGCAAGTGAGTGCCCTCAGGACTATTTCTTCCCTGTCTGGTATACTGGGTAGTAATTCTGAAGATTCGTCAGCTGATCACTCAAAAGATCTAAAGTGACAGAGTGAGTATTTGTCGATTGGAGTACTATTAATTATTACTTGCTCTTGAGGCCTTCTCCGTCACACATTTGCGTGGAGTTTCAGCGCGCGCGTGGCTTCCACACAAATACATAGTGGAAGAAACCCGTTGAGTATCACGTGACAGTGCTCCAAGAGCACTGATCACTCTTGTCGAGATGATGTGTTTTAATTAATAAAATGTTTAAGTGTGCGTATAAGTGTCTAGTGGTGTAGTTTGCATTTTTTTTTGGATCACCTATGAGTAGAAATGTTCAGAAACTTCAATGTAATCTGTCTAGATAATGGTTTCAAACTTCACTGCAATCGTTATCAGAAACTTCAATTTTTGGGGGCCCGAGCAGCACATTCGTGCAGTTTAAAAGTGTGTTAGACGGTTCAGATTGAAACCATTTCTCTTTTCACCCTATCATTCTCTTTTCAAATCTGAACCATTTAAAATCGAAATGAACGGCCCCGGATGCGCTGCTCGGCACCGAAAATTCCTCCTCATTTACGAATTGCGTTGTGTATTGGCTCATCACTTCTTGGGGCCCTCGGATTCTCTGTCCAAGTCTTCTGTCCCACTTATTCATCCTGGTGTTTAAAGATTGCCACGTGCACTAGTTTAATATCACATGAAAACGAAAAATTATTTGATACTGCGTCAGAGAAAAGCTGCAGGGACCTTCCCTCCTCTGTTGTTTGGCGGGGCCCTGAAGGACACAATTGCAACTCAATGATCACAATTGTAATAAATGGTCAGGATTCGCTCAAATTTTTCTTCGAAAAAGTTAAATTATTTTTTGGAAGAATTTTTTAAGAATTTAAACCGTCCAAACACATCTGCGCATAGCATTTTTGAACAAAACATATGCGAAGAGCAAACAGATAAAATGAATTAAAAACAAAATGAATAAAAGACACCGAAAATATACATATTTCGGCTTACTAAGGTGTAAACCCTACTCCACAGTGCGAGCAAACGAAAGAGAGTTTGATTAATACGAAGGGAATAATGTTCCGAAGAGCTACAATGGCGAAAAAGCAAAATCTCGTAAAGAGATGAAACTCACAAATATCAAAATACAAGTTCTCCTACCGACGTCCGATTGGAATCTCTCACCAAAACTTTCTCTTCTCAATTCTCACCAAACGGGGGTCCAAACCATAAAACTGGACGAAGTTCCTCCAAATGATCGGAGGGCATACCACAATAAAGTTGTTCGTCGGAGGACTCCAAGCCTACCAAAGATCTAACAAAGAGCCCTCAATTTCTGCAAAGAACCCCAATGGGGGCTCCCCCAAGAATCTAACTAGAAGTCCAACTCTAATTGAAAAAGTAGAGCTATAGTTAATTAGTGGGAGGTGCATGTTTCACCCCACTCCCACTGCTCCACTTCTAACTTTCTAATCCCTCTAGTTCCCTAGCCTAATAAAATACTTCATCCAGTCTTATTTTTATTGTCCATTTTTGAATTTTGTGGTATTTTTGAATTGCTTATATCTAGAGGGGCAAATGGGCAGGTTTGGACAGGTTGAAATGGGTAACGGGTCAAATAGTAAATGGTTTGAAACGGGTCGGATCGGGTCGAATATGAGCCAAGCCGAATCCAAACCCAAACCCGTCCAACCTGACCCGTTTTACTCGTGAAAATCAGTATTATTAAAATAGTTATACTAACCGGGGAAAAAAAAAAGAACAGTTATACTAACACATTGGAATAGGAGATGAACTCCTGAACTTCTTCCTCCTAGCACTTGAGTGCATCCCCTGATGCCATTGAGCCAAATGCCTCTTCTTCTTTCTTTCTTTTTTTGGCAAATTGATGCTTTTATAAACCAACCAACCAAATGGCAGAGGGAAAAACCCAAATACACAGGAAGCTATACAAGGAATGACCTAATACAAACAACCAAAATCAAATCTATTTCTACTGAGTTCCCAGAATTCTAGTAGAGATGAGCCAAAGATGGCATAATCTTTGATTCTCTGCTGAATTTGGGATATGTTTCCATGTAAAAACACGAATCCTTTATACAAGCAAAAACCTCATCAGGACTCTCAGAACAACAATTTGACAAGAACAAGAATGACTACATGATACGAATAACACGAATAACGCATGCGTTATTCAACAACCACCATGTCTAATTCATTGCACTTGGGCATTCTGTGGATAAATCTGAATAGTGCACAATAGGAACACATTTGGAAGATACAAGGACAGACAGAGGGTCTATGTATCAACATATCGCTTTGTTCTCTAAGGGTTTTCAGAACCACCCCATCTCTCAGCACTCCTTAATAAGTTCAACCCAAACAACTCTTTCTCTCTGATCAGCATGGTCCCAAATAAATTCTCTCCGATCATTACTCCTATTTCTCTATCTATCTTCCTCCACCTATCACCCAAAATCTCTCTCAAAACCTAAACCAAA
The DNA here is from genome assembly GCA_025642025.1 of Rhododendron ferrugineum. Lineage (NCBI taxonomy): Eukaryota > Viridiplantae > Streptophyta > Magnoliopsida > Ericales > Ericaceae > Rhododendron > Rhododendron ferrugineum. The sequence continues at coordinate 1,153,008 of JAOTQK010000001.1, forward strand.
CAAACTCTAACGTCACTTTAGAGAAGAAAAAAAAAATTAAAACGAACACACCAAGTAGCCAAATTGCTACACTAATGCATCAGATGCAGTGTATGTGCAGCAAGCTCCTTTCATGTCAATAATGGGAGCCAGATGCATTACCAATAAGCAACTTGTACTCAAATCCAGAAACTGCCTGTAATTGCTACAAAACCACCATCCAAGTTGCCATTGCATAATGCTAACACTTTTCTATTCACAACAAAGTGAAAAAGTTGAAGCAAAAAACATACCCACTTTACCATTTTGAAATATTACAAAAGCGTCAAGGGAAAAACTTTTGGGCCAAAGAGATCCCATTGTAATCATCTAGAAAGCCTTTAGATATCTTCCGTTCGATCCGACTAATTTCAGTTGAATGGTAGATCAATTTGCAATCAAACGTGAAATGCATGGAACTTCCGTAACTGAAATCGTGTTTGCATGTCCCAATTGCAATCTATTAAACTTCAAATTCCTATAACCATAATGCCTCAAAAACGGGAGCATTCTTGCGTTGATGAGCACAAATACTATTTCACTCCAAAGGGCTCCACAATGTACAGTTCACTCCATGCAAGACCTTTGAACCATGGTACAGGTGCTTTCTCGGAAGCAACGAACTGACAGTAATTTATTCTCAACTTCACGTATGAAGTTAATCCCGCACCAAACATGAATGCGAGAGAAAGGACGAAGGATAAAGATAGTTTGAAGCTAGTCCATCGGGATTTGTATAAAACTAGTTTCATTTACAACAGACAAAAACTACAGTTACAACGAACCAAGTTAAAGTATATATACACCTCAGAAGTCTCACCCTCGATTTTCTTCAATGCACCAGTTAGTATAAAAGCAGCAGCGATTCACTCCACGACAAGCTTCCTTGGCTCTGTCCCAAGAATCCCACTCCCTGCGGATAGGAAGAAATCCTATGAGTCCCAAATCTCTGAGCAACTTAGCAAAAGCTAAAAAATTTTGCTCGAAATCCATGTCAAGAAACTAAAGCCACAGAAAACTAAATTCTAGGCGTCAAGCATTCTGTTATTCTCTCAGTATAAACATCTTAGGCTGAGCTAAGAACTATTGACAAACAGAAATGTATTGTGAACAAACAAAAGCTGGAATGAAAGCATGTATTATATTAAAGTTCAATCAGAAAGAAATCATATGTTCAAACTATCAACAAATGATTATCATGCCGCAAGTGGCCAATTGCAGATTAGTAAATGAGGGAACCAAACCAATTATGCAGGACAACTGACCTGGTATAGATGAGTGACAGTGTTGGTGAACCACGTGCTTCAGTGTTTCCCGATGAGCTACAGTTCTTTGAACTGCAAGGCGGTTTTTAAGACGAGTGTTCTCAGAGGGTTCATCTCCTCCTATTACGTTTAATGTGTCTTCTGTAGGCTGGTTGGTTTTCTTAGTTATCATCCTTGTTGAAACTTCCGCAGTCACCCTTTTCAGAAGCCGAACTGATCCTGAAACAGAGAACATCTATAAGGGCTCAAATAATTCATAACCACACTTTCCAACATGTTCCATGCTAATAACTCAACTTACCAAAAAAAAAAACCTGTCCCAAAAGTACCAGTGTGAACAAAGCTTCTCATAGAGCACCACCACGAAATATGTGAAACTCAATTCATCACCATGTCCATGTCATCACATCAAAGAGAACTAAGAGAATCTCCAACCCAACTCTCACCCATTCTCCATTTTGGAGACTCAAGATAATGTACTTTATTAAAAAAAAAAAGAAAAAGAAAAGAGTTTGGAGGATTTTACTCTTTATGCTAAACTCCAATCCAAACTCTCCATTTTCATCTCTAAAACTTCCCTCCAAATCAACATTAAATTCTCACCCCCTCAAAGCATCTCAAAATACTATTGTGCATCTGAAAAGTGGTTATAGAGGCTTCACTATTTCATAACCCACTCCAATTACACATCTCATTTCCATCCCTATGTTGTGAAAAGTCATTGTCATTCATTATGTCTCAAAACTTCAGATGTCGAGATATTATCAACAGTGTGAATTCAATAAACATCAAATCTAAGCGATATAAATTACCATCAATTAATAAAATTAAAACAAAGAGGTAAGGTATAGTAAGTTACTTCTTCGTATTTTGCTTGTCATTGGATTGGAAGCCCCAGGCCGCCAGAGTTCAAAGGATATGCTTAGTATTAGAATATCAGTTTACGTCAGGATCTTTAAAATCTCCATTTCGGACAATTGACTATAGAGTCTCGACAAATCACCATGGCTCTCCAAAGTTGGAGACTCAAATCCAAGTCTACTCCAAGTCTCCTTATTTGGGGACTCACAATGGAGCATGGTTGGAATGCATAATGGAGATGGGTTGGGGTGGCTCTCAGATTGGTGCACATACCTCTGTGTCCAACTTGCTGAAAAGCCAATGACAAGGATTGAAGGGGGCAAGGGGCAATAGGTCATGATACTTGTCACTGAATAATATTTCTTGAAGGGCTACTTGTCCTACTAGTCACTAGTAAAGTAGGACACAATACGAAACGAAACCATTGCAGAGACCAAGGTTAATCTAAGAGTATATTAACCACAAAATAAAGAAATACAATGAGACCAAGGTTAATTTAAGAGTATATTAACCACAAAATGAGGCTCAATACTTCCCCAACAGCTTAGCAAGGTGATGGTAGAGCAAGCCATAAAAAATATAAGATACCTACGCCTAAAACCCTCCAAAACCCGAGAAGATAGGCACACAGTAACCAAGGACGGAGGGGAAAAGATACACTTCAAAATTACCACTGTTGTTACAGGGTATTACTTTATTTTCCGAATTTGCGGAAAACATGTAGGTATTGCCCGAAGCAATCCACATTTAAGTAACAAAATTGCCCCAACCACTACACCAAGATAAGAAAACATTTGTTCACGCTTTGTATTGTAAATTATGAGGAACCGACTTCTAAATTGAACGGAGATCAATACTTGAAAGATAAACTGCTAGTGTTTATCAAAAAAGACATCTTCTTAACATTTTGAATTAGGGACTAGCAAACATTTGTCTTCACTATACTTCAACAGCATCAGGGTCTTTTGAAAACTAAGGGTGAGTTCAAGCCATATACTTTGTCTACAGTATTTGTTTACCACAACTAACTTTTCGTAATTTTTGTTTAGCTTTTCATCGTAATTTTTTGAGATTAAACATTTGTCTCAACGAGAGGAACCAGAAAAGTATGAAAATGTGGACCGAAGTTGGAAAAAGTTCATATAAGATGACACTGTAGACAAAAAATACCAGTCTGTTGGTATTTTTTCGTCTGTAGTGAACTTTTTTTTTGCCTTTGGTCACTATAGTTTATTTTTTAAACTCCTCACATTGAGACGGATGAATATGATTAATCCAAAGAATAAAATGTGAATTTTACAAAAATTCAAAAAAGACAAAAAAAAAAACCAAAAACATAGCGTGAACTCATCCTAAATACATATTAGCAATGAATATTCGAGATCCATACCTTTCATTATCTGCAAAAAGTTAATCCTTTTGTGATGATAAAAAATATTTTGTCAACCATTACATGAGAAAAGAATGCCGCGTAGGACCCTGACGACAATTTTGAGCCCAATCAATAATAATACTCGCTCTGCCCCTGACTCTAACGCGACACAAAACCGTGAGGATAACTAAAAGGATAAGGACCAAGTTCACTGTAAGTAAACCATTTGCCACTTCTAAATCACTGATTCACTATATGAAGAAGAATGATATCCTAATGACGCCCAATGAACAACGAAACGCAACGGACCATGTCTAAGTGTCGTATGGCAAGAAGAAACTTCTGTTCATTACAAACCAAAAACAAACCCAAAAACTTATATGCAACGTTGAATTAGACTAACATTGAATACCTGAATGAGGACCGGCAATGTTAGCATCAACACCATGTGATGGTTGAGGACAAATCAAGGGGGCATACAGGTAAGAATCAGATTTCAGGTAATCCCCAACCTTGTCAACCAATTTCTTGTTTTCATCCTCATGGGGTTTCATTATCTCGACTCCTAACAACAGAAAATATTCAATTGAATCAATTTTCAATCCCATTAACAAGGTGTGTCAAGGACACAAAACTAACCAAATACAGAGACATGTAAATGAATGATAACACATCACATGGTATCCAAAATACGGTCACCGGCAGAGACGGTTGGGAAGTTATACGGCGTTGAATTAATCTTTGAGAAAAAAAACAAAAACCCAATAGAGAAACTTGTAAATATGCATGAAAAAAAACAACAATACAAACAAATAGTTACCCGCGGTAGCGGTAGGAAGTGTCTTTGTTGGTGGGACAGAGGGTTGAGAAGAAACCAAGGGGGCAAACAAGAAAGAATCTGATTTGAGATAATCAAATATTTTCTTGAACAGTTTCTTCTTCCTGCTATGTTTCTTGATTTTTCTCTGGTGAACTCCTAGAGACGAGGCCCCTCTCTTGTCCATTGATCCTTTGATTGAAACCCACAATATTGAGCACAAAACAATAGGCTACCAGTTTCATATGGGAAATTGGTAAAGTTTGTGTTTTTTTTTTCCCGAATACGGATAGTGTCAAGTGTTCACAGGTGGAAGATGGAGAAGAACACAACGTGCAGAGTTTTCCGTGGTTGGGATTTTCGGAGCTTGTGGAAACAGGTGACAAGCGGTAAGCGGTTGTGTGTCTTGTGATTTGTGAGGCGTGTTGAGGGGTGAATTTAAGGGGTACACAGTTTGGATTGGTCTGATTTTTTAGAAAATCAATAATCGAATTATTTCAAATGGTTTAAGAAAATTGAGAATCAGAATCTAACCAATATATGTGTGGAACCTAATCAGAATCAAATCCTAAAATCGGTCCGATTTTGGTTTGGTTCCGGTTCTATTCAATTAGCATCTAAACAATTATTTACAAAATATAAACTCATAAAATTAAAAATTTAAAGCATCAAATAACTCATAAAATAATTATAGACATTTTATTAAGAATCAAAATCCAATATGGTACACGAAATACTTGACACTCGACCGAAAAATATTGACGAAAACCACCAATAAAGTAGCCAAAACCACTTATGGAATAATTAAATTCAGCAACAAAAAAACATTAATAACCCATTATATTTAGGACTAAAATTAAACTTATATCATAAACTATAAAAATATAGCAGCAAGTCTTGAAGTAAAGAACAGCAACTCCAATACCCAAAATATCACTTAAATCAGCAGCACTAACGTCTTCTATGTTCACAAAAAATAGCACATATAAGAGGTTATAGAATATAACGTATAATAGTTATTGAAAGTTTATTAAATCACTATCACTTTACTTACGATTACGATCTTGAAGGGATGAAATTTGATGAAATGGAAACCTATCACCGGTGTGTGAGAAAGAGAGATGTGAGATTGAAATTATAAGACTCATATGTTAAATAAGGTTGCAAAGAATTGAAATAATAAGAAGGTAATCTACTACTCCAATAGAAAAGGAAGAAAGAAAATAAAAGCTTTCCTAACAAATGAGATTTCCTCTCTAAATAAAGTAAGGTTAGCAAGAAAGAGATTAACCTACCAAATTACACACACATATATATATATATATATATTTATATAATTATATATATTAGTTCTAAACGGTCCGGTCCGATTTTAACCACGGTTCTTTAATTGAGAACCAGTAACCGAACCAAAATTAACGATTCTTATTTTTTTGGAACTATAACTTGACCGTAAAACCGCAAAACCGGACCAAATAGAACAGTTCGGTCCGGATCAGACCGGTTTTACGGTTCGAACGGTTATCTTGAACACCCCTTGTGACATCCCGCTTTTTTTAAATAAAAAAAAAAGAAATATTTTTGACACAGATATTTAATTCTTTCATTTTTCTTTTTAAACTTCTTTCTAATAAAAAAAAAGGGTATTGATTATTATGAACTGCATTTATTTCAAAAATTCTTGTAACCTCGAATGACTTATATTGAAATTCTAAGTTGGGTTATAATTGGGAATTTTTCCCAACGAGTGATTATTGAACGTGGAAGAGAGATTTCGGGCTGAACATGTAATTAGACTAGAAAGGTTGGATTTGTACGTGGTCAGTTATTTAGGGAAGGCATGTGATAGGGTTTGTTTTAAATACATCAAGTTAGAGAAAGTGTGCGGTAGAGAGAGAGAGAGAGAGAGAGAGAGAGAGAGAGAGAGAGAGAGTGTTCAGCGGTGGATCTCGGTGCAGTGGGCTATCGAGAAGTCCCTCGGTAATAATCTTCTCATTGTCTTCTTCT
>JAOTQK010000001.1:1182582-1193793 GCA_025642025.1 Rhododendron ferrugineum
TAGTCGCCAAAAGTTGACAGTCAGCGACAAAAAATGTTTTGGTCGCCGAAAGTTGGTCGCCAAATGTGTTTTTTCTTATAGTGAGCCTTTACATAATCATTACATTTCTCCTAAACTTGACAAGACTACTTAGACCTAAGTACACATAGTACCATAATCATAACTATAGACATATATAGACTTTCTAGAAGAGTATTAACCATTGGTCAATGTCTTGTCATTGAAAGCCTTGACTTTCATCATTACTCCTTTATAGCCTTAGTAAGCTAGCTCACTTGGCACTCAAGTATACTTATATTTATATATACATACATACACATAGCACTAGGAAAAGAGAGAGAGAGAGAGAGAGAGAGGGAGATGGCCGGCCATAGGTTAGAGAGAGGGAGCCAATTTTTGCTATAAATAGGACCTCTCACTTGCCATTCAACTCACACCTTTAAGCCTTCCAACTTCTCTCTCTAGAATTCTTGTGTTCTTGCTTTGTTCTTCCTTTGTTCTTAAGTTCTTCTTGAGTTCTTCAAGAAACTCATTCAAGGCCGCCACTAAACCACCACTCGACCACCCTTTCGATCCAAAAAATTTAGTAGTTTAGTTAAGAACTAGTTTCGAGAGAAACTTTTCTCTTTTGAAACTACCAGAAGCTTACCGTAGGAAGTCATTTCGTTTGTCAGCCAACGTACTTTTCCCGTAGCCGTCCATACCACCAAGAAGAACGGTAGAATGCCCTTACTCTCTAACTCTAAATATAAGTAGATTATCCTTACTCACTATCTCTAGGTATAAATAGAAAATTGTATACTACTCGATTGTTTGAAAATGAATGAAAGAAAAATAACTACAAGACTTATTTCGAAAGGAAATACGATCATGTTGAACATATGTTGTTTTAAACTTCCCAAAAAGAAGGAATGAACGGATTTCAAAACGTAAGAAATAATAGTTTGACTAAAAGTATTCATATTTTGATCGTAAGATGGTTATGAGCATGTATATGTGATTACTAGGATTACTTGTCTTGATGTGTAATAAAGCATAAGTGGTTTTCACTCCAAAGGTGTCCGTCCATGCGACACTATGCTTTAGTTGTGTGCTAAATGTTGAGTACGATTTCATGAACTTAGGAATAATATGAGCATGCTAAGTAATATAGAGTTGGATGATCTTGCTAGTTTAGTTTCAAGATTACAATGAATGATTTATGCGTACTTGTGTGAAAAGTCCTGCCGCGGAATCTTTGCATGAAAACGAGACACGAGAATCGAGAAAGTTAGAAACATGACACCTAGGGTGTGGACAAGGAAATGATGTGTTTTGAAAAGGAAATGTTTTTTTTGAAACCGCAATGTGGCTAAACTTAATAGCTGTTGTGTGGTGTGTGTGTATGTGTGTTAATGGGAACCCGGTGCAGCAGAACCATTGTGAGAATACTTGGAAACCCGGAACGACGGAACCGAGGTTGGGTGTGTGGCTTAGTTATCCGTGGAGAGGAGCCAATGCAGATTGTGTGCCTATGGGAACCCAGAACGGCGGAACCATTGTGAGGATACTCAGGAATCCGGAGCGACGGAACCGAAATTGGGTGTGTAAAAATGATTTTGAAAATGTTGATTTGGAAATGAAAAGTGAAATGGTGACATGGTCTAAGAAATGTCGCGTAGGAGAAACTCAGATTTCACAGACACCAACGCTAGTTGAATAGTGAATGTGGATGTGTCATTGTTAACTGTTTTGTTGAACATGCAAGTGCTATTTAGAAATCGCTGAATTTACGTGAGCAAGAATACTACTTCTATACCCTGTTGTTTGTAACTTATGAATTAGCGGGTATGAAATTATTCTTCTGAGCTTTCGTAGCTCATGGTATTACTGTTGTAACCTTGACATATTATACTGGGGGCGACGACGGTATAATGTGTCAGACTTTGTAGATGAGCAGGGTGAACTCTACACCTTGGAGGCTTTTGGAGCCGAGGAGCTGGCTAGGATGGAGGAGCAGGCGGAGCAATAACTAGGGACCCTAGTTTCCCTTCATTTGTTTAATAAATGTACCCTTGTAGGAATTATGCTGTAATAATGAATCAGACTCTATCTAAAGTTTTCAATAAAAATGTTTATTTAACGTTCCCAAAATTCGGGGCGTTACAGCGTGAGTCATGCATTGAGGAGTATTTTCGGTAGTGAAAAATTTGTAGCTGTTTATTTGTGGTCGAGAAGTTGTTAGGTTAGGTGTTTCAGGTAGTGAATAAGTTGTTAATGGTTTGCGAGTAGAGTTACTGTAGCAAAAAAATGTTTGTTGACAACTTTTTTGTTAGTGGAAACGAAATGGTAAAATGCGTTAAGTTTTTAGTGATTTTTGTTAGTGAAAACGAGGCCTGAGTCATAGGAGTATATTTCACGCAAGCGTTCCCAAATCCAACAAAATGGAGGCGGGTTTTGTGTTATATATGTAGCTGACACCAACATGTAAAAATTCACATTAGATCCTTATGACATGAATTTGAGATGACAAATTTATGTAATCGATCCCAATTGATTGAAACTTAAAGTTGTTTGGTTTGGTTTATTGTGTATCAAACTAACTTGCTAAGCAAAACTGATGCTTACTGCACGTTTTACACGATTATGTGTTGTAGGGGTTGTTCGGTGCCACCCTTACTTTTGAACAGTAGAATTTTTTTTATACAGTAACGTGATTTATACTACAATATTTTTTACTATTAGAATACCAAGAGAGAGTTGGAGGAAGTCTTTATTTATTTATTTTTGCACCAAAAATAAAGTTCAAGACAAAGCCTACTTACATGACTTTTTTCATCTTCACATTTTCTCACACAACATCGATCCAACAACCCAAGTAGATTCCCATGGGTTCACCTCCAGGCTCCAGTCCACTAGTCCGTTTATCATGTAGATCTCGTCGAGACTAGCCACCACACCAAAAATGAAGTCCATCGGATATGTGTTGTTGCCTGATCGGAACATATAAACTTGCTACCAACGGGTTTATATTCAGTGTGTCCAACACCATTTTATCAAATAAATGTGTATTTATCAGGTATCAATACAAATCCGATGGACTTAACTTCTAAAGTGGTGGCTCGTTTCGACAAGATCTACATGATGAACGGTTCCGATTATCGACGTGGGCCCGAAATTGACACACAAAACGCAAACTGAACAGTACACTGGAGGGAGGCTACTGGACTGGAGGTGAACCCGATTCCCATATAGTTCCTGGCTCCTCCTTTGGGTTAAGATACGTCTCCTATATAACCCCATAGTTTTAAAGTGTGAATGAGAAAATTAGCAATAAGCGATTGTCCTGCATGAGTTTGAATGTTCGGAATTCAACGGGGCCAAACATTCCAAACTTTTGAACCATTGAAAAATTTATCTAGTCGGCCGGGCAAGGCAATCTGATTACTCCATAAAAGATACTTCTATCTACTTTACTTTCGCTTTCAATTACGGTTGAAGTTCTCAATCAGTACTCTGTTGCCCTAATGGATTTCAACGCGTAATTATTTTCTTCCCTGGAAAATGGCACAGCTGTAGACTGGTGTCCGGCCCGCCCAAGTTCTCTCACAAATTTAATGGCCTAGTTGAGGATGGGAATGCTGCGGTTGATAGATTTTGTGGTCGGCTAAACGGCGGCAAGAGCAATTATTACATAATTTTGAACTGAATAAATATAGGCCGCTGATTTTGTCACTTTTTTTTTTGTTAACGCCACTTCTCTGCAAGTATATTTTTGGTGCAAAAATACACTTGCAGGGAAGTGGTATTAACAAAAAAAAAAGTGGCAAAATCATTTCCCTAAATATACTCATATTTTCGTGCATTACTCTCCATGAAACGAACCACAATAAGCTCAGCGATTACAATGAAACGAATTACTACTTGGTACCTTCGGAGTATCATGTGTTATTATTTACGTGCTACTCTCAGCGATTAGATTACCATGGCAGGTGGAGCGTATGCTAGTTTCCATTATTCAAGAAGTAACTATTTAGGTCTCGCCGACAAAATTTGTTGCTATATGATTCGTTCGGAGTGTCATGTGAACGTGTCATAGGATACTCTGGTAGTATTAGATAATTGGATAATTCACTTTCTTTCTTTTCATTCACCGGTTAAGGGTGTCTGGACTAATTTATGCACTTCGATTATTTTTCAACTTGATCTGAACAAAGGTAGATCATCCACACCAGGGTTAAGAGATTCACGAGAGATTGTCAGGTTTCAAACTCAAAACGTATCTTCAGGGACGGAACTAGAATTTTGTAAACACGGGGGCCGACCTATGAACAAGATTTTGAAATTTGAAGATTCAGGAATCTAATAGTTTGTTTGGTTTAGATTTTGAGGGAGGTTTTTTGGGTAGTAAGTAGAGATAGATAGAAAAAGAAATGAGATCAATAATTGAAGGAAAAACTTATGGGAGGCTTTGCACAGAGAGAGATTGGGTTTTGGGACAAAAAACCAACACATTTTTATGTCAACACACAATACAAAATACAATACTTAGATATTCTCACCAAACAAAAAAATAAAAAATATATTAATATTTAAAAAAAAACCCTAAACCGCGCGGGGGCCTTGGCCTCCATATGCCCACACCTCTCTCCATCTTTGGTATCTTGGTTTACACAATGAAAAGTTCATCGCTGTTGCTACTTGAGCTGTCCCTTTTCGACGTGAAACAATAGGGGCGCAGAACACGTCTCCTACGACTGGGTTGAACTACCACCTAGAACTACCACCTAATTTATCTGTGCCGCACCACTAACTAGCTATATATGCACCAATCATCTGTACTTATTTGAACCAAACAATTTGATAATTCAAAAATATATGGTCCCAAGAACACCCGAAAATCTCTCCCTGTCGAGGTAGGTTGGAGTTCATCAATTGTTGTTGACGTTTTAGACAATAAGGAAAAACAAAGGGCGCCCCGTTCAGATGAAAGGACGAAAATAATTCACGGCCGCAAAGAATTACACTTGGTCGCAGAGAATTAATCTTGGCCGAATTTTTTCCGTGGCTGCAAAGAATTACTTGAGGCCGCAAAGAATTACATTTGGCCGAGAATTTTTTCCGTGGCCGCAAAGAATTACTCGAGGCCACAAAGAATTACACTTGGACGCAGATAATTACTTTTGGCCGCATAGAATTACACAATTCTCATGGCCGCGTAGAATTACACTTGGCCGTGAGTAATTCGCAGCCAAGTGTAATTTTTTGCGGCCATGAGTAATTCTCCGTGGCTAGGTGTAAGGCTAAGAGTAATTCTCTGCGACCTCGAGTAATTCTTTGTGGCCTCGAGTAATTATTTGCGGCCATGAGTAATTCTTTGCGACCATGTGTAAAGACAAAAAAACTAAATGTCACACAAATTTTGGCATGTCCAGTTATTAGAAAAATAGTGAAAATCGCAAAAATACTTTTCTCGCAAGGACTCACTTCCCGCCAATAGCATTTCCCCTTCACTTTCCTTATCTCAGTAGTGAGTTAGCAATCGATTTATCTTTTCCAAGATAGTTTGTTCCTTGAACGTAATTTTTTTTTAAGAAAGAGCTAGAAATATATACTTTTTGAACGTAATTGTTTTATCATAGTTTTTTATACTCTAATTTTATTTGTATGTGGACCGAATAATTAACCATTCTTAGTTGGAGAATACTTTCCTCAAAAATCGCCAATCAGAACCATTAAAAATACTTTTTAACGGGTTGCATCGCGCAATACATTCCTGTAGTGCACCCCTACACCCACAGAGTCCCCGGACTTGTAAATTGATTTTTTTCTTGGCCAATATTATATACCTCAATGGGGGTTAAGAGTTAATAGACTAGTCCACAAGGGGTTTCAGAAGCTATCCATATCCCTAAACCTCAAACAGCTACATCGGGGCCCTGGCCTCCCCTTCCCATGGAGATGCCAACTGAGCTAGAACCCATTGGTGGCTAGTAAATTGATTGCAACTGGAATTTTAGCTAGAAATTAAATAGCAGGCATAAATACTCCTCTAAACTTATAAAAAAGAAAAAAAGTTTGAGTCTTTCACAAAAGAATGGATGTAACCCTGTACACGTCCTAGCTAGTTTTCCAATTAATTTAGCTGACAGTTTGTATGATTCCATTAGTTCCATAAATATCTCATCACGAAAGATAAAACAGCATATTAAAGATATAAAACAGTATATTTCATAACTTTCCTAATTTTATCGCGGTAATTTTAAAGATCTGAATTAATTCTCTAAATTGATGTGAAGAATTAAAAATTTATTCACGAAAGTACTTCATTCCGGAAAATAGTACAGATTTTTTGCAATTAACTGAAATTAAAAAATGAATGGGATATCCACTGAATTAGACCTAGACCTAGGCAATAGACAATACATCCAACATAAATAAACCAAGGATCAGACTACCACATCAAGAGCGTGTGTGTGTGTTGAGAGAGGGAGAGATTCATGAACACAAGGTGAGAAGTGTAGCGCCCGCCTCAAACGTTAGTCCGGTTGGTTTATGTGTTTTCTCTTGTACAGTTGATCATGTTTTGATTACCAAGATCAGGTTGAAAGAAAGTAATTTTGGTGAATTTCGTAGTCCTGACGTGGATAACCTGTTTTGGACCGGACCCAGAAGAAAAGTAGTTGATGTGCGCATAAGTTTTCCCGAACACATGTGACTGTCGACAAAGAAGAATTAAGAAGATCGAAGAAGCATAGAGTCCCAACAACCAACTAGGAACATTAATTAATTAATTGCTTTCCGCATACCATTTTAATTAATACCTAATAACGACCCAACATGAGATTAGGATAGTTATATGGACTCGTTATTCTATTCTCACTTTCCAGCTCCCTAACCTCATTTTAATTAATACCATATAACCCAACATGAGATTAGAATAGGTATATGCACTCGTTATTCTATTCTCACCTTCCACCTCCCTAACCTCATTTTAATTAATACTGAATAACCCAACACGTTTTCTACCCCCATTGGCCATTGGGCATTGAAAGAACTCACAGATTTCATGATTTTCTTCCAAGAATATTGGCAATCCAATTGCATACAAATACTTCAATATTCTTTCATGCTCAAGTTTTTTTTTATTATTATTTATTTACTGTACTTGGGTGCAAAATGCAAATAAGTCCATCCGTCCAAACTTTTATTATTTTTGAAGTATTTGTACGGGGGTATGCTCAAGTTTTTTATTTTTTATTTTTGTCACTGTCTACCCGTCCAAACTCACTGTGTGTCAAGTCCATCCCACATAAGTCCCGTTTTAAGTAAACTGTTGAAAATACCCCGTCAATAATTCACACCCATCCCTCATCCGCAACCTTGGTGTAAATTCTGCAAAGGGGTGTATTGGGGCCGAATTCACACCCCTCAATAATTCACACCCCCAAGAATTCTGCAAAAGGACAAAATAATAAAAGTATCTCTAGAAAAGGGGTTGCATGGGATAGCATGATAACAGAGGGTCCGCACGGAACCCCAAACAAAAAATGGAACAAGCTAGGAATTTCCGAAAGATCAAAAGGTGCCAATGGGCTTGACATCTCCTGGTCCTCCCCATGTGGGAGGCCAGAGTTTGAGCCTCGTCGTGGGCGAGCTATGGATAGCTTCTGAAATCCATTGTGGACTAACCTACTAATACCCTGCTAACTCCTGCTAGCATATACAATTTTGGGAAAAAAATTAGTAGAATGATCAAAAGGTATTAATTTTCGGAAATTCTCCTTTTCAATAAGTATACATGCAGTTTCTTTCAATATTGAATATAAAATTACATTATCACCGTATTATGTGTGGAATCTATATTATAAAACAGAGTGAAAAGTACGTGGGCATATGATAGGCGCGCAATATCATAGATATAAGCGCCTAAGTAGGGCATATTAGCGCGTTAGAGGCGCGTTTTATTTCATTTTTCACTTGATGCCGTGTTTTGTTTTTTTTTTTGTGTTTTTGTTAGTTTCGCATGAAATAAGGCGGTTTTTGCGCCACGTTTGGATTGCGAGGCCTTGAGGCCGTGTTGGATGTCGCTGTGAGAAGTTATGACGGAGGCGTGAGGCGTCGGGTGACGTGATGGAGGCATCGGGTGCCAAAAGTGCATGCAATGCAAAACTCACTAACGTAGGCTGTAGGGCGACAGCTCAGAAGTGTAGCCCTACAGAATGCATCACCAGCGCACCATAGCAACGCATAGTGCTACAGCTATTTGCTCTAGGGCTACCAAATACCACAGCAGGAAAAAAAATTGTTATTTTAATTTTTGACTTCGGGGATTAATATAAATACCTCCCCGAACTTCGTTTTTAGGGTTCGAACATTACATAACAGCTTTTTCTTACGTTGTTTTGCTTCAGAGCTCTTTTCCTTCAAAGTTTTCGAAGTTTTGTTCAAGAACACACCTTTCGGTAACTCGTTTTACGTTTTGTTCTTTATTAAAGTTGTTCGTGGTTCTTCGTTTAGTTAATCTCTCTTGTTTATTTTCCTTCTCCAGTAATAGAAGTATGTTTCAAACTAGGGTTTCTTTTGTTTCTTGCTTAACAATGAGTGAGTAGTCTTATAAGTATGGTCGCGAGGTGATTAGCACACCGTAGCCATGTCAGACACGTTCTGCTCCTATTTTTCGACATAAAAATTGAAAGGGCAATTTTAGGTTAATTAAGAACATCCGTGAGACGAATCCGAGCATCGTTGGAGCCCATGTGAACGGGGGAATGGGGGTCCAAATTAAAACTCATTCTCCGCTGCGCATGGGTAAAGGACGACCATAAAGGTTCGCATCTTTCGGGGTATCTTTTTCTTTCTAAAGTTGATTGTTTTTAAGAACAATGAATGGAGCAGGGAAGTCTGAACTGGTTGCGAGTGCTATAAACCCTACGACAATACCTCCTTTTTTATTATTTGAAAAACCAAAAAAATTCTAGTTTAGTTAATCTCAGCATCAAACTACAAGGGGTGGCTACCTAAGAGCCTGCTTATTTTTAACAACCCGAGTTTTTAGTCAGCACACATCACTGTCTCTGTGGATTCGACTCCGGTCTTACCAGATATTGTGCTACGTCGGTCTCTGCCCTACGCTTGGGGCAACCCACTAATTTAGGACCAGGAAATCGTCAACCAACATAAAAAAAATAACATTCATGGCTCTTCGATCATATTTCTGTTGGTTATGGCGCCCATGAGTTCATTCCTTTTTTAAATGATAATTGAACAGAATATTCTCCTAACAGAAAAATGTTTCAAAATGGTAACTGTCGCTATGTATAGATTGCATTTGTCGTGTATAGTAGTTGTGTAGAGTGGGTAATTAATATATTTAAGTTGAGACTATATTACGTTAGGGCATACATCAGTATGTCATGTATGAAAAGACAATATTGTTAATGGGCGAACAAATGAGTGCAATTATAAAAATGAAACGAGTTCGTAAATCATTTATCAAAATAGAAATAAGATAAAAGTCAAGAACACTACCCCAGAACGACTCTCGTGTCTTTTGTTGACAAGTAATTATTCAATACTTCCGGAGTACATAAACAGTATATTTCCTCCTCTCATATAACATGTGGGGCCTACACGGGGACACATGTGGAACCCACATGTTATGTGAGATGAGGGAGTATATTGTTTAAATACTCCGGGAGTATTGAATAATTTTCGTTCGTTGACATACCATTTCTGGCGCAACAAAAACTGCAGAAATTGATCGTGAGTTTAATTAGTTTGTTTGCCGGTAACAATAATAACATTTTTCTACTCACCAAACCAGTTGTACAAACCAACGGGCTTGTAGTCCAGCGGTTATCTCCTGGTCGACTAGGATTCCAACCTCGGCAGGCAAGGACGGAGCTAGAGGGGACTAGTAGGGGCTATCGCCCCCCTACAATTTAAAAAAACCCAACTTCAACATTGAAAAAAGTAAATAATTATCATCAATATTTTTTTTTATCGTCTATGGTTTTAGAACTATGTAAGGAAAGTTTCTGAACCCACTATAAACTAACCCACTAACTTTTCCGCTAACCCCTCACCGATGTATACTAATATTATAAAAAATATATACAATTGTACAAAACTGGCACAGCATCGTCACATGGTAGGACCCCATCTCCCGGATGAGTCATGGATCCATGCATGTGGCTTCGAACATGGATGTTGTTTTCGCGGCCTGGGGCTGATCTGATCTGATCATCATCAAGACAATGGAGTATAATAATATATGGGTAAACTATAGTTAACCCCCTCTAACTAAGCCTCGTGTGCACTTTGTCCCCTCTAACTTTTTTTTTGGCACTCAACCCCCTCTAACTAACTGAACTTCAAACGGTCATAACTTCTTCGTCCGAAATCGAAAATATGCAAATTATATATCGATTTTGAGGTCTTGAAGTCAGCTTTCTAATGACACCAAAATCACATCACGATTCAAAGCACACAGAAAGTTATGATCAAAAGAGTAAGGGCTGGTAGCTGTCACGATTCAAACGGTCATAACTTTCTGTGTGCTTTGAATCGTGATGTGATTTTGGTGTCATTAGAAAGCTGACTTCAAGACCTCGAAATCGATATATAATTTGCATATTTTCGATTTCAGACAAAGAAGTTATGACCGTTTGAAGTTATGACCGTTTGAATTTCATTTAGTTAGAGGGGGTTAAGTGCCAAAAAAAAAAAGTTAGAGGGGGCAAAGTGCAGGCGAGGCTTAGTTAGAGGGGGTTAACTATAGTTGACGCAGCGGAATTCACGAGAGATTAGTTAGTGTACTAATCCAAACGAGATAAACAACTCGTCGTAATGAGCTAATCTTGCACACAAGAAAGAAAGAGAGAATCTCTGCAATATTATTGATAAAAAACTGCTTAAACATTAGGTTACAACCCCTTTTATAGGAAAAAAGGCGTAACCCTAGAAAAACCCTAACTCAAAAACGATAAGTCTCAGAATTTGGGGCTTTTCCTAAAATTGAAAACGGGAAAGAAAAACAATGCTTTCCCAAAAAGAATCAACGTAAAAGGAATTACGGACTAAGAGTTATTAACGAAATAAATATTTCCTAAAACGGCAATTATGACCAATTGGAGGCTAAACGAAGGAATTATGTAATATCCCAAAATTTTTAATAAATAAAAATTTCGTGATATTATTTCAAAAATCATTTTCATTGTTTTCCGATTT
>JAOTQK010000001.1:1210710-1229954 GCA_025642025.1 Rhododendron ferrugineum
ACATGAACAAGTACAAAATAAAAAATAAAAAAAATACACCAAACACCAAGAACAAACAAAAAACAAAAGAAAAAAAACTCTCAGCTCCGATGTCGGACCCAACACTCTGCTCGTGGAGATAAGTGGAGAATTGTCACTGGATCACGTTCACGCCGCAGTATCACCACTGGATCTGACCTTAAAATCAATTAGGATACGTGTAATTACTATGAACGTGAGAATGGATGTACAACTCGAAGCCCATTTCCATGTGTGATAAAGACACACTTCAACATGTCTTTCTTCTTTCTAGGCCAAAACCTCAATCTCACAATTCCAGCCCGGCTCAAACCACTGGACTACATTAAAATTAGCAAGAAGAGTCTAATGTACCATGGAAAAATCGAATTTACTGTCAAAGCTATTATTTGGCTAGATTTTTCAAGAAAATCAATAAATAAATAAAAACTAAAACTCCACGCATTGCTATCAATTGCAAGGATAGAAAACCTAAGCGCTAGATTTGGCTCATGAAGTGCCGTTAAAAAAAAATGATTTAGCTCAAGGGTTTTCTAAACTTTCCTCCTCCTAGGGTTTTTTTCGACGGGGTGGGGGTGGCCGCCACTTCTCACCTCCACCTCCCCCTCCCTCCAGACTCTCTTTTCTTCACCTCCTCGCATCGTCGTCTTCCATACTTGCGCGTCGCCTCCTCCCCCACCACCCTTCGTCTGCTTGTCTGGCTTTGCTGGAACTGATCTGGTGAAGATTTGAAGAATGGATGGTTTGGCTTTGCTCTTCCGACGAATAAGCTGACGGATCCGATACGGCGGCTTCCGGCGACAGTGTCCTCGACCGGGTTTTTATTTTTCCTATCTTTGTAGTTTTGTTTGTTTTGGGTTTGGTTGGTTTGGCTTGGTTTGACTCTCTCCCTTTAATGGGAGTTTTCTCTCCCCTGTGTGGGATTTCTATAGTTGTTTGGTTGTCTTTGCTGCAGGTGAGGGATTATTGTTCTCTCTGTTTGGAAGTCAGTCAAGGCTGATTCGCTGGCAAAGTCTGGTTGTGAAGCTTTAGTGGATGATTTTGGGTAGTTAAGCCTCTTGTTTGGTTACTACAACCCTTTGGAATGATTTTCAACTTCGTTGTACGTGACTGTTTATGGTATAATACAACTCCTACCATTTTGACAAAAGAAAAATAAAAACCTTCTCTCTCCGGACAGGATTCGTTTTAGTTTGTGTAGAAGGGGTAAAAAATCAAGAAGTTAATTATCAGTGTATTTGATCGGGGCCTGAACCCGAGGAACGGGCCAACCTGGGTGGGCCGAAGTTGCATGCGATGGGCTACCCAACCCAATATATTAGGAGATGCCCGCCTCTACGGCCCGCTTAATTGGAGACCTATTCTCACCGAAAAACTTATACATGTGAAGTCAATCTATATGAAAAAATTCTAAGCGCCCATTCTACTAAGGGAAATTATACTTATTTTTGAATTAAAAGTGATGTATTATGAGAAAATTATTTGTCTCGTAAAACAAAAAATAAGTACTTAAACTTTGGCCTGTGTCCAGGACAGCAGTGCCCATAGCCGGGACATCAAGAGCAAGGGATTGTATGGTGTTGAGAATAGGTCAGTATGAGTCACCCTACTGAAAGATAACTGAAAGTACAAACCAAAACCGAAACATAC
This sequence comes from Rhododendron ferrugineum, assembly GCA_025642025.1. Lineage (NCBI taxonomy): Eukaryota > Viridiplantae > Streptophyta > Magnoliopsida > Ericales > Ericaceae > Rhododendron > Rhododendron ferrugineum. The sequence continues at coordinate 1,212,379 of JAOTQK010000001.1, forward strand.
ATTACACCATACTTTCAAAGGGAATTGATTTCTACACTCTTTTTTTCGGATTTTAGTGTTGAAAGTGAATGTAATTTTTTTGCCAAAAGACAAAAAATGGAGTGTAGATATCAAAAAAAAGAGTATAAAAATAAATTCCCTACTTTTACTACTGCTAAAACTATACCCCTTTACCCCACCTTTACCCCCTCCTGATAGAGAAAAACTTCTTTACGGAGCAACCCGTAAATAAAGTTTACAGTGCTCAATCGCACGCGTCCAAAAGTGTTTTGAACAGTTCAGATTGAAATCCAATTTTGTTTTGAATGGTGTAGATTGAAAACCGATTTTGACCGATATAAGTTAATTGTTACCGATCAAAATCGAAAATAAGATCTCAATCATTAATTGTCGAAATAAACGACCGAAATTCTGCAGAACCGTCAATAAGTTATTTGCGGCTCCTCTTGATTTCGCTGCATTCCAGAGACTATTGTAGTGTATTTTCCAAGTAAAAAACCCCACTAGAAATGTTCCGAAACATGAGATTAATCAATTGAAAAAGAAAAATGATTTTGCCACTTTTTTTTTAACGGCACTCTCCTGTAAGTGTATTTTTACACCAAAAATATATTTACAGGGGAGTGACGTTAACATAAAAAGAAAGTGACAAAATCAGCAGCCATGAAAAAAAAAGAGATGATATGCAACTACCTGCAGGAAATTATCTTCTCGTCACGTCATCCCCACATGCTTCTACTCAAACTAAACGCTGTCTCCTTGTTTTCTTGCTAATAATGTACAATTAACAAAGATGTTGTGATTGGTACTCCCAACTAAACAAGATTTGAGCGCAATTAATTATGTACACAAAACAAGTATTTTTAACCCAGAAGATCATATATAGAACTCCAGCTCAGCGACATATCTGCAGCCCTAATCCTTCAGAAGTGTGGGTGTTCGAGTTAGCTTAAGCGCACTCAATGAATTTTTAGGTGACTAATCGCCCACCGTCTATACTACCCATATTCAAAACCGAAGATAAGATCCATTTGAACCGACCCCAAAAAAATTGATTGAACCGTAGAACCGGAACGTTTCGAACATGATAGCTTCAAAGAATAGGAGCAAACCATGCACTTAAATTAGTTTGATGAGGCCTTGAACTGCATGCGAACTCTGTGTGGACCCCATGTGTTATGTGAGGAGTATTGAATAATTTTCCATGTTTGGGTCAGCCATATTCCACATTGACTTGATACACAAATCATTGATGTTTGTATTTTTCCTATATAAAGATTAATGTAGGTGTAGTGAGTAGTGCTTCATATATATGGTCAAATTGGTCTCATGATCACACTCTAACAAGCAATTAAGAAAATTGAGAGCACTATGGGAAATTTAGATTACTACAAGCCAGTAATGGCTATGTTGGGATTGCAGTTCACTTATGCAGGGCTTTCCCTGCTAACCAGAACTGCTCTCCTGGAAGGGATGAGCCCCAGAGTCTTTGTTGTCTACAGACAGGCCATTGCTGCTTTGCTCATTGCTCCTGTAGCTTATTTCACAAGGTGGGTGTTAATTTCTTGTTTTATTTCTCTTCTTGTTTCTTTTCTTTTCTTTTCTTTTCTTTTTTTCCGTTCGATACGCGCGGGCCACATGAGCATTGTGTAGGACCCACGTGTATCAGACGATTCGGAACAAATCTATATCCGCAGCACTTTCGCTATACCATTTGTGCTTACTGAGACTAACTTTGGGCATAACCTCACCTATACCCAAATGCGCGCATGTATCTTTTTCATCTCTAGTACTGAATTATTCGCAGTCATTGAATCGTCTCTCAAAATTTCGATGTAGTAGTATTTCATATGATCCAGTGACTGGCTGTATTGATCTTGTGTTCTAGGTCAGTAAATAGCAACTTCAAAGGTCCAAAGGAAAGTGAGAATCAAACCTATGTAGTTGACCATTTTTTTTTTTTGGATGCAGGAGAGGAAAAGCTAAATTGAGTTTGGGAATGAAGAGCTTTTGTTTGATATTTTTTACTACTCTTATTGGGTAAGTTTTTCAATAAAATAGTTAAAGTTTCTAGTGGTTTAATTAATTTATGATTTTTGAATTTTATTTTGCAGAGTAACTATCAACCAGAATATATACTTTGAGGGTTTATACCTGGCCTCAACGTCAATGGCAAGTGCCATGAGTAATCTACTACCGGCCATAACTTTCATAACAGCAGCATTTTTGGGGTAATTCCAACACCAGGCTCCCCAGATTCTATGGAAATTGATTTCTGTCATCTGATTTAATTTTTTCATTTTTCGTCGCGGACCAAAAAAAAGATTTTTATCTTCTTTTTTTTTTTACCCGGGGATGTTGCAAAACAGCTCCTTGTAGAGCGCCCTGCAATCTAGACCGTCGATCTCAAAAATCAATAATCCGGATTGAAATCAAACTCTTCCAAAGCCAATTAAGGAAGAGTTTTAGGAAAGAGGAAACTTTTCTCTTGAAGAGTTCGTTTTTAATCGGACTGCTGAAAACACTTTTGGACAGTCCGGATGCGCCCTGCAACGCTTTACAGCGAGCTGCTTTGCAGCATCCCCGCATCTTTTTTTTTACCCAACTCCTCAATCAAAACAAACATAGTTCTAACAATTTCTACACAATTCACACCCCCAACCAAACAACTAATTTCACTACTAATCCCTCCTCACTATCAATTGCAATCCAAATCCCACTTACCTCTTCACTATCAATCCCTTTCGATCTATAACATGTGTCAAACAAGGCCTAAGAGATTGGAACTTAGGAAAAGGAAGAGAAATGGAAAACAGATAAAAAAAATGGGTAATTTACGGCAACCTCCCCTGAAGTTTTTGACAAGTACACTCCGCCCCCAACCTTGTAACTTATTACACTGGCCTGTCTTGAATGGGAATAACTCAACTCAGTTAGATTTACTCCGCTAGTCTTCCGTTAGATTTGAGGATTCCGAGTTACTGACCTAAAAAAACAATTTTGATTTACTCTCCGAACAATTTATTCCCAAAAAGTCTTAATTCCTTAGTATAGGTTTCCCGAGAGAAACTTAAAGGCAAAATGGGAGCTAGCTACGAATTTTTTTTTGTTTAAGGTAAGTAACTTGTAATCCACAAATCTAATGGAAGGCTAACAGAGTAGTAGCAAATTGCCCTCACTGGACATTTCGTTTCTATAATTCTTAATTTCGTAGATTCGATCATTTTTGTTTTCACAGTGACAATAATCTGTTTTACTTATCCTGCAAAAAAATATTTCATCAACAGGCACTACAATTAATTAATCCCCCCTGATATTCCTTGAAGAAAAATCTAAAAAACTAACACCATGTCTCCTACTGATCAACAGAATGGAGAATTTAAACCTCCGAAGCGTAAGAAGTAATGCAAAGATCGTAGGAACTCTCATTTGCGTCGGAGGAGCTGTTTTAATGACATTATACAGAGGCCCAAAGCTACTAAACTCCCAGTTTCTACCACCAAAATCCCTTCTTCTCGGCGGAGCCTCTGCCGTAGGTGATGAGGACTACTGGTTACTTGGTTCCCTCCTTCTCTTCGGAAGCAATTGTTGCTGGTCATTGTGGCTTATTTTACAGGTATTTTACCTCTCAAAATTCTCCACCATTTCCACATTGTTATCTAAGAAAAGAATTACTTGTAATTAAAACAGCATTCGATCGGCGTTTGCTCCTACAATTAAGAAAACATTAAAAGCTTGGATTATCCCACAAGATTTATCTTTAAATCCTCTCTCAAATCCAAGACCGCACTGACGAATGTCCGTAATTAACCCTTTGATTAAGCAGGTTCCAGTAACAGAGAGCTACCCTGATCATCTCTCTTTATCTGCTTGGATGTGTTTCATGGCCGCATTGCAATCTGCATCGGTCACATTTTTCTTAGAGCCAGACCCAATTGCTTGGAAATTACATTCATTTCTTGAACTTGGTTGTTGTTTATATGCGGTAAGCATCATGGTTTCGGTTTATATATTAAGATAGAGTTTGGACTAAATTAACTTATTTTTAAGAAAAAAAAAACTTATTTTCGTTGTTCTAGTAATCTTTTTTAACTTTAGATCAAAATATTTGACTTCTCGTATTTGTCTCAACAAGAGGAATAAAAAATAGTAAGAAAATATGAGCTCAAATTTTAAATAAAAAAATCCAAAAATTACCCAACTTTTAGTTCTATAGTAGTTAAATAATAGTTATTAATAAATTTTACCCATTTTGATCAAAAGTGCTCCTCCAAAGGCTAAAGAAAGTGATTTTGTATTACTTTTTATAATGGTGAATATTTGGACATAAGTTACTTTTGGCTCATTCCATTACATATTTGGACAGACAATTGTCCATTATGGATGTCGGTGGAACGCACATAGAAATCACATGGGATTTATTGTTATTTCTCATACGTGGAGGGGTACGTATTCGACAGTACGTAAGACAAACCTCAAGGGGTGTCAAAGAAATTTACCGTAGTAATTTCGTTCATAACTTTTTTTACCTTTCAAATTCATCTCTCAAGATGAATCAGAAAAGACAAACTAAGAGCAAAAAAATGATTTGGTCCAAACTTTAATCTGAATTCTAGGTTGTAAATCTTTATTGAATCGGAATAGTAAATTGATAAACAGGGGGTGATTTTTTATTTTTTATTTTTTGAGAATCAGGGGATGATAGGTTCAGCATTTTCATTCTTTGTCCAAGCATGGTGCATTTCGCGCAGAGGTCCACTCTTTGCTGCTATGTTCAACCCTTTGGGGACAGTTATAACCACCTTTTTTGCTGCTATTTTGTTGCATGAGGAGATCTATACTGGAAGGTATTCTCATCTCAACCTCTTTGAATGATTAATTTCTTTTTACCATTTCTTACAACTAGATTGTGGGTGATGCTTCCGGGGGAAACTGCAGGATTTTCGCTCAGTGGTAACAAAAATGTAGTACTCCACACATATCTTGTTTGGTTGTCGATTTTGAGATAAAAAAAAGTTGTATGGGTTTACGTACTTTTTCATCTCTAGTAGTCAAATTTTTTTTTAAACATTTTAACAAAAAAAAAAATTTACTTCTTGAATAGAGGTGCGCTACATACATCAAAAGTAAAAAAATAAATTATTATTTGATAAAAAATCACTAAAGAAGAAAAAACACAAATGATGAAGCAGTCAAATTTTTTGAGAGAAGGTAAGTCTATTAGTACTACTTTTAGTTTAGTTTACATAGATTTATCGAGTTATATGACCTACTTTCTGACTAATGTAAATGAAATTTGATCTACTCTGGACTTTTACGAGTGATACAGTGCAGATAATATTGAATAAAAATCAAATTATATGCAATAATAAATAAAACTTTTTAGTGAATTTTTAGAACTCAGGGGATCACTTGAAAGTGAAAGAAAGTACTAGTAAAACAATCTTGCACAGCCCACTACTATGTATAAAGTTATCTTTTCGTTTCTTGAAAGAAATTAATACAAGAAAAATTAAACTTTCTCATGAAATAGTTACCAACAATTTTGAATTTTAAACATATTCCTATTTTCCAGTAACTCATTCCTAAAAAAAGTTTAAAAACACAATGCTAATTTAGATAAATACATATATCTTTTTGTGACTTAATTTCACCTCATCTAAACTCAACAAAAAAAAATTATAGAATTTCCTACTTTTGTTTTTGTCTAACCACATACACTCAACAAAATTATTTGCTTGGACTTTTTTTTTTTGGCCAATACTGTATACATCAGCTAAGGTTAGTAGGATGTTAGTATGTTAGTCAACAGGGGGTCAGAGGCTGTTCATAGCTTTGAACTCCAAATTCGCCTCCCATGGGGCTCGAACCTCCACCTCCACTGTGAAAGGAGGGTGAGACAACCAATTTCACTAGGAAGGGTTTCTCGATTTGCTTGGACTTGACTATCTACAGTCTTAATTTTCTCATCTTTTACTTCCTTATAAAACAGATCCGAAATGATTATTTAGAATTGTAAAGGCAAATAGGTTCTCCTTGGGGATTATTCTAAAATTGTAAGTTGTTTTCCGGTCAATTCAGCATGCTAGGTGCTGTTGGAGTGATTGCTGGACTATATGCTGTGTTATGGGGTAAAGCCAAAGACATTCAGAAAGAGATTAATGTGGAAACAGATCCCAAATCCCAGAGGGATCAAACACAAGAAGTGAAAATCTTGGTAGATGAAGCTTTGAGTTGCAAACTTGATTTGGTGGAACCCCTTTTGGCTGACAAATCAACAAAAGTATATGATGACCAGACAAATCAATGATTGCTGAATGGACGGGAGGAGCGCGCTGTGCACGACAAATTGTCGCCGCTCCAGTCTCACTCCGATGATCGGAATTGTTCACTTTGTAGAGCTCATCGTGTAGAACAAGTGTATCAAAAATCACCTCAATTGGATATCATTAAGTGCCTCATCCGAATATTATTATCTTGAAACAAATAGATCCAAAACACTAGATAAAATCCACTGTTTTATGGGTACTTAATAATTTCAAGATAATAATGTTTGGATGAGACACTTAATGATATCCGATCGAGCTGATTTTTTATACATTTATTCTACACAACAAGCTCTACGAAGTGAACGATTCCGATCATCGAAGCGAGACCGGAGCGACGGCAATTTGCCGTGCACAACACACTCCTCCAGTCCTTGTTGAACGGCTTTATTGAGCTCTCCATAAGTGGATGGTGGGATTGAGCCCCCGGGACTAGTTGGGGCGCGCATGCGTTAGCTAGCCCGAACACCTGAGTTATAAAAAAAATCAATGATTGCTGAAATGTTGATTTTTATTAGCTTCCAACTATAAAGGCTGTGTTATTTTTGCTTGCAGTTTTGTTGCTAGTGTCTGCAAATTTTGTATCATTTCAAACTTTCTTCCCCTTTCGACTATAGTTTTGGAAGCTAAGAAATGAAAGAGTTGTGTGCACATGACTTTGAGCATCTCCAGATGGGCATAGAAAATAACTAAATGGCTTGCCCTTCCAAGAGTCGCATGTTGAAATTCCACGAAAAACAAACATTCCAAACCATGGGCTTACTAAAGGTTTGCTCGGTTGTTAACTACAGAAATCCAAAATTAATTAGTCGAGGTACGCACGAGGTGGCCTGGACATCTGGTTATCAAAACAACAATATAAACTTTATAATCAATTATTAATGTGTACCATGTTAATCAATCATCCAACATGGCTTTGTTGATGCATCTCATGATAATAAGGTGGATTCTCCTAATCCATTTCTTTAATCGAAACCTTGTCGCGATTAAGCCTTCAAAAGAGACCAATTAATTTCTTAAAGCTAGTAGATAATAATCAAAAAATGACATGAAGACAATATTTCATTAAGGAAACGCATGTTCGATTTCCACGGAAGCCAAACATTTCAAACCTTGGGGTCATTGGAGAGTTTATCCGGTTGTCAGTTTCATTGGCCCGGATTTAGTGAAGCTACGCACAAGCTGACCCGGACATTCAGTTATAAAACAAATTGTAGATGTGGGTTGGACCGACCTTGTCTCTCTGTGACCTAATCGATCTGAGTCAGTTCGCCTCCACGCATTTATAACCTCTGCTCTTATCAAGAAGCAAAATATCAGCATGTTGAGGAGGTGGCCTAGACTAGTACAGTAATTTTTTGTTTGAACCGAGAAGAAAGATTTTATTAATCAAATGTAAGAATTGCAAGCGATTAATGGAACAAGAGAAAAAGGCATCACAACGAGAGGGCAACGTCCCAAAGAAGTTGACACCTTGCCCCTCGACAGTCATATGCCGCTCTGACCTGGGAAAGCAAAATGGTTGACAAGCAATCAACCAAAACCAAAAGAAAAACTAACACCAGCAAAGAAATAGAACTTAGCACACCATATCAGCAGCAGTAGAGATAGCAGCAAAAGTGAAAGCATCTCAACGCCAACCAGCAGCACCTAGTTCGAGTTGTGGCTATAGCCTAGTTGGTCAAGGCTTACTCCCTTTGGGTTTGGGTGAGGCAGGAGGTGCCAAGTTCGAGTTGTGCTAACGGCACCCCTCTCGAATTTGGTCCTTCTTTCTTTCCGGCTTTGGCCCACTAGCCTATGGTGAGGTGGTAGTTGCTATAGCTCTTTGATCCCTTCCGGGATCCGCCGCGAGTCTGGAGTTCCTATGGTCACGCCCAGGGGGAGGGTTGCTATGCCCGGTCACCCCCTCCTCCACCCTTTTTAGCTTAGCAAAAAAAGGTAAATGAATGGTGGTCGAGGTGGAGGTGAGGCACGATTGTGGTGCCCGGAGAGCACTTGGATTGCGCCTGAGGCGCACTTGATCATATGTGGAGAATTCGCCCGGGGAGGACATGAATGGCGCACTTGATCTGTGAAGGATGCGCCCGAGGAGCACGCGCATTTGATCTATGGAGGATGCCCGAGGAGCACGCGCACTTGATCTGTGGAGGATGCGCCCGGCCGGCGTGATTGAATTGCGCCTGAGACTGGCGCATTTGGTAGTAGAGGATGCGCCTGGGGCGCGCTTGAACTGCGCCTGAGGGCTGAGGCGCATTTGGTCAGTAGAGAATGTGCCTGGGGCGCACTTTGATCGCACCTGCGGCGCATTTGGTTGCGCCTGAGGCGCAAAAAGCTCAAAACAACACTTGCTGCCGCTGCTTTGCAAACTTCAATTTGACACAAGACTGATATGTAGTAGCTGCTTCTCATGAGACAAAAGGACCACTTCTTTCGGTCCTCAGATTGGAGTACTCTATCATTTGAGACAAAAGGACCACTTCTTTCGGTCCTCAGATTGGAGTACTCTATCATTCCCCTAGTCTGTTACTTGTTGATTCGTAGGTTGATCCCTTATCCTTACCACCCTTGTAATCTCCCCTTGGCGCTTGAGTGACACATGATTGTCGGAAGGGTTGAGTGCCAACCTCGTTAGGATGTTTCTCTCCCGTTGTGATGCCGTCTCTCTCTTGCTCCCTTTAATCATTGCATGTATCCGTTAATGTGATTAATAAAATATTTCTCTTTGCTATTCAAAAAATAAAAACATGGAGTATTTTTTTTACTGTGGTTATGAATGAGTGCGTACCATTAGAAAAAGTGAAGCTATACAAATGTATGATTAGTAACGAATTTTTAGCTAGGTTCATTTATTACGTATTTTTATGGATCGATTCCTTTTAGTTTTTTAGCTCATTTATTATGACTTTTTTAAGTATTAGTCTGACTAGTTATGAATAAGAGTGCGCAGTATGCACAGAATATTTAAGAATTACTGTCATGTGGTTCTAGGGAGAAGTGTTTCATTTGGGGTTTTTTGGTGTCTAGTCTACCTCGGATTATTGTTATATTTTCTTTTGGGTCAGAGGGGAATATGATCGTCGGTGTGAGGGGTGCCTCCTTTGTGGCCGGGGTTGCTTTTGCTCCGTAGTGATGCCTCATACTTAGGGTCTTTTTAATAAATTTCCTTTTTTCTGTTCAAAAAAAAAATCTTTAAGAATCATTTAATTGTCTAATTACCTATGGTTACTATCTATTACCACAAGGAGAAAATTTCTTTTATATCCCTTCGACTTTGACCAAAAATTCATTTTGGTCCTTCACATTTCAATTTCGGCATAAAAATACTTCGACTTTCTAATTTTTTTCAATGTCATCCTTTAGGGATATATACATATATACATGAAAAATAGGGTGTTTGGATCAAGCATCCTACACACTTCGGATACCGTTGATTCCCGCGTTGACCCTCTCGTTTTTTTTTTATAGAATTTTTGGACTGCTCGGATCGGCCGTCCGGTGGCCGGAGACGGCCCGGAACAGGACTCAAAGAAAACGGATTTCTTCTAAAGGATGACATTAAAAAAAATTGGAAAGATTTTTGGTCAAACTCGAAGGTATATAAAAGAAATTTTCCCTACTACAAGTTATCATAATTTAATTACTAAATATGGTTGGTGAAGGAGTGTATCACATGGTTTTCAGAAGAAAACAGATCTCCAGGTCAGTGACATGTCTGCAGAACTAATCCGTGCCTTGTTTGATGATTCTCTTAAGCCAAATGATTGGATTAGCAAGCTCATGGGACACCAATCCCTTGTTTGATTCCCGGCTTCTCTGCAGTTAGGGCGTGCGGTTCTATCTGAACCATTCATCTTGACAATTAATGGTTTAGATTTGTTGAATTTATTATCGGTCATAAATTGAAAATAAATCTAGACCCTTAAAAACTTCATCTGACGGCTGCAATCACTTGAACCGCACTTCTGTAGTCCAAAACTGGATTGAAAACAAGCCAAATTCTTCTCTATAAACTAACATAAATGCCCCACACAATCAATGTACCTTCCAGAGTCTTTCCATGAACCTCCTTTTTATACATCTGTAGTGAGCCATAGTCCCTTGAGATACAACTCATTGATTTTTGTTAGCAAAGAAAATTGAGAATATGGGAGAGCTAGATGACTACAAGCCAGTAATGGCTATGGTGGGATTGCAGTTCACTTATGCAGGGCTTTACCTACTGACCAGAACTGCTCTCTTGGAAGGGATGAGCCCCAGAGTATTTGTTGTCTATAGACAAGCCATTGCAACTTTGATCATTGCTCCTATAGCTTATTTCACAAGGTCGGTCATATTTCTTGTTTTATTTTCTTCCTTGTTTTTTCTTTGGTTTTTTGTTTTTTTGACAAAGGTGTGGGGCTTGGTTTTACTAATCTCTTGTACAAATTAGTGCAAAGCCATCTAATATGTGTGGACCGCACACGCCCATGCATCATGTAGAGAACCCATGTGCATCGGACGATTCAGACTATATCTATGCTCGTAGCACTTGCTCTACTCTGTGCTTAACAAGACTAAGTTTCGGCACAACTTCACCTAATACCCACATGTATCTCTATTTCATCGATTCTGCTTGTTCGCTGTCATTGAATCATCTTTCAAAATTTCGCTATGTTAGTATTTCTTATGAGCCAATAACTATGACTCCATTGAGATAGAGGAGCAAAGATATTAGGCACAATTGATCTTGTCTTCTAGACCTGCAAATAGCAATTTCAAAGGAGAGGGAGAATCGATCCAGAAGTAATTGACCTTTTTTTCTTTTCTTTTCTTTTTTTGTGTGTGTGTGGCTGCAGGAGAGGAAAAGCTAAATTAAGCCTGGGATTGAAGAGCTTTTGTTTGATATTCTTTACTACTCTTATTGGGTAAGTTTTCGTATTCTTCAATTAAATAGATAATGAAGCTTGATAGGAGTATATGGTTTATGATTTTGATTTTTTGCAGAGTAACTATCAGCCAGAATTTCTACTTTGAGGGTTTATACTTGGCCTCAACGTCGATGGGAAGTGCCATAAACAATCTAGTGCCGGCCATAACTTTCATAATGGCAGCATTTTTGGGGTAATTCCAATACTAAGCTCCCAGATTTTTATGGAGAATGTTGATTTATGTCATCAGATTTTTACCCCTTTTTTTTTTTGCCGCGTATGTGTATCTAGGGCTGCAAATGACCCGAGCAACTCGCGAGCTCGGCTCGGCTTGGTTCGTTTGGTGAACGAGCTGAGCTCGAGCTCGAGTTTTCGGCTCGTTTAGTAAACAAGCTGAGTGGAGCTCGGCTCGTTAAAGGAGGCTTGGCTCGATTAAAGAGACTCGTTTAGTAAATGACTAAGCTCGGCTCGTTACGGCTCGAGCTCGTTTTTGGCACGATTAGTAAACGAGCCGAGCTCGAGCTCGACAAAGCTCGGCTTGTTTGCAGCTTGAGTGTATCCACCCAACAAACGCCATGTCTATTAATTTGTAGGGTCTACCATATCTAACCAATTATGAAACCTGTCCCGATTTTGATGCCCAAGCAAAATGATACGTGCACACCTTTGTAACACAACTCCGGTTACAACTATCTTCGGCATTTTAACATGCATCGAACGACTCTAGATACAGTTATGTCTGAAGTTGTGGTTTTAATTACGTGCATAGATGTACGGCACCATACGAGCGGTTCGGTTGCATTTTTTTTAGTTTGGAATTGACACTCTGCCCTGTCTCTGAATCCTTCCTCACTATCTATTCTAATTCAAATCGGAATTACCTCTTTACTATCTATCGATTTTAGCCTTTAACACGTATCAAATTAGGCCTAAGAGATAGTAGGTACTTAGGAAAGGGAAGAGAAAAGAAGAAGAAATAGTTTTTTACATGCTCCTTATTTGATTCCTAGTTTAGGGAGAGACATTAAAAAAACATAAGAAAAAATTGTTGTAAAAAGGACCGCCTTTCTCAAATTTCCTTCGATGTTAGGCAGTGTGAAGCCTGAAAGTTTTTTCATGGTTGCTGAAAATCCGGCCCGGGTGGGATTGAAAGCAGCCCGGGCAGGATTGAGTTTGGCTCTTTCTTAACTTTCCTTCAATGTTAGGCAGTGTGAAGCCTGAAAGTTTTTTCATGGTTGCTGAAAATCTGGCCTGGGTGGGATTGAAAGCAGCCCAGGCTGTTTTGTAGCGGATTGAAAGCAGCCCGGGCGGGATTGAGTTTGGCTCTTTCTTAACTTTCCTTTTCTTTCGTTTGTTTTCTGTGATTGATAGCATCCAAGATTCTGAGTTTTGGGTGTTACCGTGCTTGTGAGTTTGAACTCGTAGTTCAATCGTCTTAATCCCAACATTCAATTCCTTTTCTTTTCACATTCATTTCTTTCTATCTATTTTTTTTTTTTGGGGTAAAATCAAACAAAAGAAAGATTCTTATTAGTTTCCTCCCTTGTTTCCTCTTCTCTTCTCTTCCATTCCACTACTTCCAAACAGAGTAAGAGTTTTGGTGAAACATTCTGTGATACATGTGGAAAATAACCTGTTTTAGTTATCCTGTAAATCTTATTCACGTTACATACCCAACAGTTGGCCAAAAATCAAAATTTCATTTCATCAACAGGAACTACAATCCCTCCTGATTTTAAACATGTTTTTTTTTTTTTTTGAAGGGCAAAAATTTCATTAATCTCTGAAAATGATAACATGTTTCCTAAATGATCAACAGAATGGAGAATTTAAACCTCCGAAGCCTAAGAAGTAACGCGAAGATCGCAGGAACTCTCGTTTGCGTCGGAGGGGCTGTTTTAATGGCATTATACAGAGGCCCAAAGCTACTAAACTCCCAACTCCTACCACCAAGATCCCTTCTTCTCGGCGGAGGCTCTGCCGCAGGTGATGAGGACTGGTTGCTCGGCTCCGTTCTTCTCTTCGCAAGCAGTTGTTGCTGGTCAATTTGGCTTATTTTACAGGTATTATTTCACCTCCCAAAAAAATCTCCACCATTTTCACATAATTATCTAAGAAAAAAGTAATCCTATCAAAACATTTTTGCATTCATGAAATTCTCTGATCCAAATTATTCCTTAGTTTCCCTTACTAGTTACTAATGTCACAAGCACTTGTGTTGCAATAATACTAAAAAAGAAGAAGCTAAATTCAATCGGGAAAGACTACAATAAACACCCCTTATTTCTGTGTGTATCATATGCACCCCCAAAATGTTATAAATTGTAAACAAAATGTTATGAATCGTATTTTAAAAAAGTTACGAATCGTATAAAGGTTACGAGATACACCAAAATATTATGAATCATAATGAAAATGTTACGAATCATACTGCTGAAAGGTTATGAATTCTAGAACAAAAGTTATGAAGCACACTAAAATGTTATGAACGAACCACAAAATAGGTGCATATGGTACACCCTTTTAAGGGATGTATATTGTAGACTTTCCCTATTCAATAACTTCTATGTGAAAATATCGATTATGCAATAGAGCTTTTTGTTAAATCTAAACCAATAAATCATTTCTTGAAAAAATATTGACCAAATCTAATACCGCGATTGTAATTAGCCTTTTGAATAAGCAGGTTCCGGTAACAGCGAGCTACCCGGATCATCTCTCTTTATCCGCTTGGATGTGTTTCATGGCTGCATTGCAATCGGCATCGGTCACATTTTTCTTGGAGAAGGACCCAAGTGCTTGGAAATTGCATTCCTTTCTCCAACTTGCCTGTTGTTTATATGCGGTAAGTATTTCGTCTCTAGGTTACTTGTCGGATTCGTCTCATCAATAAGAGGGGTAAAAATAAGAAACTATGAGCTGAAATTGAAGAAAAAAAAACAACCCTACTCTTATTCGGACCATCTCTAAAATGGCTTCGAGCATCCAGTACCATTGCTGCTTGCTCTCTCCTTCTTCGGCAATTCCCGGTATACAACAGACTTGAAAAATAAGTCAAGGTTCTATCTGTTTTGAATTATCTTTATTTCTAGTAACTTTTTACTATTTCGATTCTTCAAAAGTAATTCTCGTCAAGACTCAAGGACCAATCGGAAAATACAAACTAAGACCAAAAAAAATTTAGTCCAACCTTAATCTGAATTCCAAGCAATATTTCTTTGTGAATGAGGAGACTATTGAATCGGGATTTGAAATGGAAACGTATAAACAGGGGATGGTAGGCTCGGCATTTTCATTCTTTGTCCAAGCATGGTGCATTTCGCGCAGAGGCCCACTCTTTGCTGCTATGTTCAACCCTTTGGGCACAGTTATAACGACCGTCTTCGCTGCTGTTTTGATACATGAGGAGATCTATACCGGAAGGTATCGTTATCGCAACCTCTCGAACGATGAATCGCTTTTGACCATTTCTTTCAACTTAATTGAGGGTGATGCTCCAAATTCCAATAGGGACTATTCTGAAACTGTTTTTTTTTTTTTTTTCCTGTTAATTCAGCATGCTAGGTGCTGTTGGAGTGATTGTTGGAATATATGCTGTGTTATGGGGTAAAGCCAAAGACGTTCAGAAAGAGGTTAATGTGGAAACAGATCCTCAACTGCAAAGGGATCAAACACAGGAAGTGAAAATCTTGGTAGATGAAGCTTCGAGTTGCACATTAATTGGTTTAGAGGAACCCCTTTTGGCTGACAAATCGACAAAAGTTTACGATGACCGAACAAATCAATGACGGCTAAACGGCTTTAATTGGGCTCCTCCTCGTAAGTAGACGGCGGGATTGGGCCCCCAGGATTAGTCAAGGTGCGATATAAGTATTAAACTAGCTCGAACACCTGAGTTAGGAGTATAAAAAAATTGGTGATTGCTGAAATGTTGATTTTGCATTTGCTCATTGTTAGCTTCCAATAAAAATAAAGCTGAGTTAGTTTTGCTTGCACTTGTGTTGCAACTGTCTGCAAATTTTCTATCACTGAAAATGAAAGGGGTGCACATGACTTCGAGGATCTCCAACCCAGCCAGTTATAGGACAGAGAGCAACCCAAATATGCCAAAGAAATGGGAAAGGGTTATAGCTCTATGTTTTGCAAGCACTTGTTATTGAACTTCGATGAACGCACCATATGGAATGAAAACATGAGATACTACTCTTTGAAGTATTTTTTTTTTTTTTTTGGGTTTGACAGTCAGGGATGTCCGGATTAACTTACGCGCATCTCGATTAATCCTCTCTCTGGTCCGGTCAATGGCAAGACATCCACGCTGAAACTATGTGATTCACAAGAAATTTCTTTTTTGGCGGCCGTTTGTGTTTCCTGTGGATTGTTGGGACTCAGCATCCAAACAAAGGTTTGTGCAATCAACCAATGGTTTCTACTCTGTTTAGTGCACTATTCACGTATTTCACTTCAAAGTGATGAGTCATTCGACAGCAAAAGACAAATTGTAGATCTGGGTTTGGGTTTGACCGAGTGGGGATGAAAAAGCAAATAAGTGTTTGTCCTCCCTGGGATTGCATGTTCGATTCCCACAAAAGCCAAACATTCCAATCCTTGGAGCCGCCGGAGAGTTTATCCGGTCGTCAATTTCAAGGCCCCAGATTTAGTAAAGGTGTGAGCAAGATGACTTGGACATTCAGTTATAATTTTTTTTTTTTAGATGTGGGGTTGGACTGACCTTGTCTCTCTCTGACCTGATTGATCTGAGACAGTTCGCTTCCAAGCATTTATAACCTCTGCTCTTGTTAATAAGAAAAATATCAGCATGTTGAGGAGATGGTCTAGACTAGTACAATAATATTTTTTTGAATGGCGAAGAAAGATTTTATTAATCAAATGTATGAATTACAAACGATTAAAGGAACAAGAGCAAAATGCATCACAACGAGAGGGCATCATCCCAAAGAAGTTGGCACCCCTTGACAATCATATGCCACTTTGACCCGGGAAAGCAAAATGGTTGACAAGCAATCAACCAAAACCAAAAGAAAATCTAGCAGCAAACGAAAGAGCATGACAAACCCAATGCCAAAACAAGCAGGCCAATAAAACACCCCCTAATACGACTGCCTCAAGGCAATACAAATAGAACTTAACACGAAAGCATCTCAACGGCAACCAGCAGCACCAAACAAAAGCAGTAGCAAAATTGTAAGTAGTAAGTAGTGTTTATACAAGGCCGGTCCTGACTTTTCGGTTAACTAAAGTGAAGATTAAAGATGAGGCCTTTTTTATTGGGACTATTGTAAGGGGTACCAAAACAGGAGTCCCTAACATTTGTTTTGTGGGCCTAAAGCGGACACACCTGAGCTAAAAGCTTTAACTCAAAAACGGCTCTGTGTTTAGACATGAAACTTCCCCAAACATGATAGTTAAGATACCGTGAACTGACATCAATAAAATGGTAATCAACTATGTCAAGAGGACATTTAAACAAAGACGTATGATATCTATTAGGGACAAAAACAAAGGTTTCATCTGTCAATTACTAACATGCTTCCCTAAGCTTCCTTGATAGTATGAGCAATCGACGAATAAGTCCCCACCACTCCCACCAACACTGCCAACACTATTATCCCCGAAATACCAGCTAGCTCATACCCAAAATGCCTGTAAATCCCGAAAATCTTTAAGTAACAAACACAAGGGAGCAAGAACGAAACCAGTATGATAAGACCCGCCCCACTCAGAGATGTCACAGACTCGAAAGACGGAAACAGGATGGCCAAAACCATCGTACTAATCAGTAAAAGAATCTTGATTAGGATACTGATAGGCTTATTTTCTTGGTACTTCGTCGGTAAGCAACTTTCTATGGCAGTGGATATGGGCATTATGGTGAGCGCATATTTGGCGATTGGGCCAGCTAATATGGTGTAGATTGCTACCTTTGAGCTGATTTTTTCCTTGGGTAAATTCAGTGTTACTTGAGACTGAACATTATGGCCATATATAAGGTAGCCCAAAATAGCCATGGCGACATATGTGATGGTGCAGGTTATAAAGCTCAGAAGCAAAACCTGCAATTTAGAAACACAAAGAATGTAATAAGTGATTTCAATGAATGGTAATTGTAATTGCAGAGAGTTGAACTACAAACGTTGTGTTATCCTCATGGAGGAATGCCAATAGAAAAAAAATGCTTTGAGAAGCGAAGGGAAAACCACTTCAAATAAATTGGAAGACAAACCTACTAACTTTTTTTCCTTTTTCGTAACTCAGAATGTCCGGGCAAGCTTGCAAACACCTCGACTTATCTTTGGGGGACAAATACTACTGTATGTATGCT
>JAOTQK010000001.1:1229974-1241979 GCA_025642025.1 Rhododendron ferrugineum
TAAAGTTGGGCAAAACCTATTAACTTCATTTACTTTGTCCCCAAGTCCAATTTTGGAGAGACTAGAAGATCATGTTCAAGCTAGATGTTCGATTCACATAGGCCCCACGCGATGCACGTGAGACGCACACGATTTAGCGGTCACGGATACATTTGTGCCGAACATCTATGCCTACAATATTATCTATTGGAAAAAGTGGTTTTGGAGGAGATACTCCATTATCCTTTTTTACCAAACCACCCAATCTAAAGTACTGGTGCAGGTACTATTTTTGCTTTGAGTGTAAGACTAATAGATGTGAGAAGTAGATGCAACAGTGTGAACACTACTATAACAATGCTAATGAAACTGCTAGCAGGAGGGGACTATCTTAATTGACATGGATCCGGGGGTAGAACAAAGATAATACTGATTTGAGTTGATTCAATGTACTGGTTCGTTGACAGTGTAGCAAACGAACCGATCCCAATTGATTGGAAAATAAGGCTTAGTTTAGTTGCGTTTCGTACAACCAAACAATGATAAGATTTGATCGAAGAACAGTAATGGAGTACCAACAACAGAAATCCTATCTTCAATAGAAGTAGCAGCAGAAACATTTGAAGATCATTTCAAGCATACCTTAGGAAACTGGCTTTTCTTTCTCATGGAGTTATAAATGGTTGGGAACATGGCATGAGCACCATAACAAAATGTGTACAAACTAAGTGCAGTGGGCAACCCTTTGAAATTCACAAGGCTTCCTTTCCCATGAAATCCAACATCTTTTGTTGTTCCAACGCAGAAAATCGCCACAACAATGATAAGTGAAGAAATCACCCCTCCAAAAGAAATATACGATAAAACGCCCAAATCGCTAAGCCATATCGATGGAAAAATCATAGCCCCTGCAACCATAACAAAAGAATGCCTCCCATCCAACGTAAGATTCCCAAGCTTTAGTGCGAAATCCGGGGACAACTTGTGCAAGTTGTCACCTTCTAGTATTAGAAGCCCTGTGGCCACAAGGTACAATTCTAAGATAATGAAAATTGAAGCTGTGATTCTTCCTTTTTTGCCGAAGGCAGTGGCGGCTATGTCAGGGTAGGTTGTGATCAAGGGATTCGAATCCATGCAGCGACGGATAAGGAGGCCGGTGAAGCAAGCGGAAGCTGCGATTAGGAGGAGGAGGATTAGGCTTAGCCAGCCTCCAGATGAGAGTGCATATGGAACTGATAGTATTCCAATACCTAACAAATGGTATCAATGAAGAAAATGTTATCTTCTGAAAGTATCCCTTCGAATTCATAACATTGTGTATACAAATTCAAAACATTTTGTATGAAATTCGTATCATTACTATAGATATTCATAACATTTGCATAGAATTTCGCAACAATAGTTACAGTTCATAACATCGAGACAAAAACTCATAACCACCCAATATTCTGTATTCAAAACTAATGTTATGAACTTATGTCAAAGATGTATTGATATAATGTTATGAATTCAAGATTGATACTATGAATATTATAGCAAAATGCTATAAATTCAAGGCGATCCATATAAGGAGTACGCATCATACACGCATGGTAGCTAATTTCTATACAAAACGGCAATGCAATGACATGACTGATAGTTCGTAATTGTCACTTCATCAATTACTGATCATGGCCTTGTGTGAGAATTTAAGCTGTAGTCACAAAACAATAATTCACGTAAATGTGATGGCTGAATACCTCAGTATTCTTATTTGGTGTCTGAAATTTTGATAAAAGTAATGGTTGATACTACAAGGGAACTAATTCTTTTAAAACTTGCATATACTACAAAAGTTGTGGAACTCACGAGCACAAGTTTTGGGCATGTTATTAGTGGCAAAATGATGTCTTTTATTCAATGAGGATTATTCTCGTGTTAGCACCGCGGCAAATTATTCATTATAATCGAAAAAATTAGCAATAAAAAATGGGAGGATTTTTCCATGAAATCGCCTAAGCACACGCACACAAATAGCATGAAGAATGAATCTAAGCAAAGAACGTAAACAGAAAAGAACGACACAGGTTGTGCTTCTCCAATTGGGTAACTGAATACATCTACGGATCATACTAATTTTCACTATATAACAGAATAAATGGTAAATGAGAATGTACGATTACATCGATTGCTCATAGTAGAATATTTATATTCCCGGGTTTAGAGTGTTTACAATTTTTAAGTACCATAATATCTCTTCTGCGGTGGAACCCTACGGAGACAAATCAAAACGAAATCAAGCTTCACAAACCTAATGTTGTAAGTGTCACGTTTTAACTGAATCAACACTTAATTGAATTAGAGGAATGTTACGTACACAACTCTCGACCACTACTCCGGGCACAACAGTCATGGAACCCTACGGAGACAAATCAAAACGAAATCAGGCTTCACAAACCTAATGTTGTAAGTCTCACGTTTTAACTGAATCAACACGTAATTGAATTAGAGGAATGTTACGTACACAACTCTCGACCACGACTCCGGGCACATCAGTCACAATTGCGTCCAGAGCAGTTTGATGCACACTGGATTTACATGCATCATACGACAGTTCCAAACACAATTGTGTTTGTCCCAATACCATATTCGAGAGACATAATGGGGAAAGGTAACAATTTCAGGAAAAAAAATTAAAAAGAAAAGAAAAGGGAAAGGTAAAGATAAAGGTAAATTGGAGATGGAGAAGAGAGTATATGTGTACCAGATAAAGCATTGATGCCATTCATGCAGGTTTTGAAAAAACTGACTTGTTTACTCGTGGAAGATGGAACGGCCATTATCTCTCTCTCTCTCTCTCTCTCTCTCTCTCTCTCTCTCTGGAAACATATATATTTTGTAGGTATATATATCTGCACACAGCATGCAGCTATTCGATGAGTTTATATGAGAATTGAGAAGCAGGGAAATTCCAGTTGTGATCAGTGTCAAACATCTGTAGGGTAAATCAACCCGAAGAGTAGCCACGTATTTAGCAACAGACAGGAGGGGAGATAATCTGGTGCACCCGGAGCAAAAGATTACTCACGAGAGATCTCTACCAAAAGCAAATAACTACTCACGAGATAGATAGCAAACCTAATCAGATGGAGTAATACTTATCTCAACAAAAACCCTATTCATTCATTCAGATAATAACAATCCTTATCGACTAATATTTCCTTAGAAACAAGACTCTCTCTTTTTCTTTCGGCATTTGTTTGAGTCGTTTTCTATCGGTAAAGGACTCAATCTTACAATCTCAGGGATTTACATTATGTCTGGATTTGTGCATCGATCTTCATTATAAAGCAACAATAAGTCTAGGTACACTACAAGTCATATGAAAAACGTAATAAGAATGAACGGGTGATACTGGGTAGTGGCTCACTAATGTGGCGGAGATACCGGTGGTAATGTGGTAGATGAAATTCATGGTTGGATATTTTTTTTTTTTTTTTCAACAAAGAGGAACTTCACAATTTTCTCAGATGATTCCATTACTGAAAACAAAAAGTTACAATTATGGACTTGTTGGATTTATTGAAATGTGTGGAAAAAAAATAAACATAGTATTGGACTATGAAAATTGAAATAGATAAAAGAAGAGCATTGTGTGGTCGGGGACCTCCACTTAGCTAAGTGTCCCACCATGTGGTGCACTACTAATTTTGACTTCCATAATTTTTCACGAAAAAAACTCAAACCACATTCTTTCATATCCACCGTGCATGGTTGCATTCGACTCGAAAAATCGACTCGAAATTATAGATATAGAGTACGAGAATACAAAAGATATATTACAAAAATTATATTTTTTAATGAAAATGTATCTCTTTGTTCGCCCCCCTCGGATTGAAATCCTCACTCCGCCACTAGATACTAGCTATGGTTAGTAGTGTCAACGAGTTGGTGCGATGGTGGGAGTGTGGTGATGCAGTAAGCTAGGTTACGCATAGCATATTGAGAGAGAGAGAGAGAGAGAGAGAGAGATGTTAATACGAAACACATAATCAAGATATTCATGTAATTTCATATGCTTATCAACTAAGTTTGCTTCAATACTTTGGAGCGAGCTGTAATTTGGGCATTTGTCAGGAGTGGTCAGCGTAATTTACCCTCGTAACTATCATATTGCTCTACCGGGGGTCCTACACTGCAGACCCTGTAGTTCACCCTGCAATGTGCATGTATCCGAGCTGTCCATCATGATAATCAAGGGTTCAGATATTTTTGTTAAATCTTACCGGTGAAAGTTAACTCTGACCGATAATAGTGCTTTAACGAATCTAAACCATCGATAACGAATCTAAACCATCGATAACGAAAACGGATTGTCCAAATGATGCACTACACCCCTATAATGCAATGGTGCCCTACAGGATCCTCGTTTCCTCCTCTGTCTGTCTTTAGAGTACGTTCTTCGTAGAGTAAGCACAAAGAAGATGATAAAAAAGCACAAGGAGCTGCAGGTTATACCTCTCCCAGAAAACCGAGTGGTTTTGCAAGTCTTTTTTTCTGTTAATAAAAAGAAGTCCCTTGTGTCAAGTTGTTGTACAAAACTATATTTGTTGTTCACATTGTTTGACAATGTCAAGGTGAGAAAAATTAAACAAATGTTTTCTACGCTTCGGGATGAGCCTTCCTCGTGATGGTTTTCGATTGGAGTAATAATATTATCGGTTATCGTTTAAAAAAAAAAAACAATGTTTTATATCCGTTATATAGATACTCGACGAGATAAAAAATTGTGAGGTGGAGCCACCGGAGAGAAGAAATGCTATATATCTAACAGCCTCAAGACCAAGGACGGAACCAGGATTTTACCCTAGCAGTGACGAAATGTATATTAAAAAAATTTAGTGGTGGCGAAACTATATAAGTTGGGCATAATTTTTTTTTTTACATATAATAATTGCATTTTTTAAAATTCTTGTCGTGGCGGTCACCGCCACTAGACCCTCCTGATCCTATCCTTTTTTTTGGGTAATTAAAAAATATTTTTGGGTAATTCTCCTGATCCTATCCTTGCTCAAGACAAACAACAGACAAAACATATGTTTTATTCATGGCTCTTGAGAAAGAGTCCTGGTCCTCCTGGATGATAATTGTATTGATAAGCTTCAGATTCTTTCTTCCCCTCACTCAAACCATTCCTTTGAATTTGGGTCCATTTTGTCCCAACAGCCAACCTTAAAAGTGATGAAACTCCATCAAACACATACAAGCATTTTTGGTGGTTTCAAGTATGTGGGACCCAGGCTCCGTTTGTTTGGACGTAAAATGTTTTCCAGTAAAATATTTTACCTATTTTATGGTATTTGGTTGTGTAAAAGTTAAGGAAAACATTTTACATGTAAAACATTTTCCATCAACTTAAATCTTCCGTAAGTTATTTTCATAAATGAACCCGCTGCCTTCTATTGCAATTCTTATTGCTCAGTTTCCTCGATCGTCAGTCTTGACCCACATTCAATTCCAATAATCTTAAATCTTTCCATCGTTTAAGCCTCTCTCTCTCTCTCTCTCTTTACACTATTTTGTTGATTTCTGAAAATATTTTTAAGTATCAACCAAACACCGAAAAATAAAAGTTTGAAATTTGTTTTCTGAGAAAATATTTTACATGATTTACATCGAAACAAACGGAGCCCCAATAACTAAAGTAGCATATCTATTTTGGTTACAAAAATGGAAGTGCAAACGTTGTACTGCGTCATCTCCGCCACCACATCACCATTTGTATGGAAATTATCCGCCGCACATATTTCTGGACCAAAGCTAAGATCTCACGACGTGTGGATGATGTTAAAGTATGTTTAGCTCCAATAAGAGGCTATAGATAGATACTCAAACTTAGCCATTGTCCAACCAAGTACGAGTTTCCAACCACTAAACTAACCCTTCAGTAATAACAAAAGTAGTACTTATAATCAAATGACAGTTCTAATCTTTAAACTCTACAAATCTTGAACTCAGTAAACAAAATCACATTGGTATTTCAACGAGTTTTATAAAATAAACATATCCATCAATGAAGTGGGCCCGAAAAGAGCCAACAAGCCGAGAAATTTTTCAGTGCCGGGTGGGCACGGAACACGTGGTGCCCGGCACCATCTCGGCCGTCCAATGAAGTTTTGGACGCCCAGATCTGTTCGGCTGTTTTAAAATGTGAAATGACTAAAATACCCCTCGGCAGCCGAACAGATCTGGGTCGTCCAAAACTTCATTAGACGGCCGAGATTGGTGTCGGGCACCACGTGTCCCGTGCCCACCTGGCACTGAAAAATTTCTCCAACAAGCCAACAAAATGATGCCGTCCAGCGAAGGATCGGAGAAAATTCTATTCCTTTGGTATATGTAAAGAATACACAAATAAATGTAATGGTGGGTACAGTTCATATCTCTCTTAGGCTGTGTTCCACAACGGCAAAAGTAGCTTATTTTTTATTGAATAAAAAGGGGTGTTCCTGAAAAATAAGAAGGCTTGGAAAAATTTATATAGGTGGAATGAGGGCCGGCGGACGGAAATCATACCGGCGGCCGGTCGGGCCGTCTCCGGCCACCAGACGGCCGATCGTTTCATATGTACACGGAAAATGAGTGCTCTGATCAAGCACCCTACACACCTCGGATGCCGTTGATTCCCGCGTAGGCCCCTTGGTTTTTTTTTTTAGAATTTTTGGACGGCTCGGATCGGCCGGCCGCCGGTACGATTTCTGTCCGCCGGCCCTCATTCCACGCCCAACAGTCTTCTTTTTTTGTATAGGCAACTTCAAGCTCAAAAATCATGTGTTTACGCAAATAATTTTCCTATCACTATGTATCTTGTTTGATAGATCTCATTGAGATCTTTAATACGGTGCAAAAAAAAAAATTCATTTCTGTTATATTTGAGTTTGAAAATGTGAAAAAAACTTTTTGTTTGGAAAAAATAATAAGGTGGAATAAGAAGTTGATGAAATAAGTACTTATTTTTAAGAAGGTTTCCGGAACGGAGCCACACAATCCTACATCAACGCATTCATTTCACATTGATCAGAAAGGGACCTCACAGCAGAATTTTGAGCGTCACCCTATTTGCTATTCAATGTGTGATATTTTATTTCGCAAGTTGAAGATGGTACAAATCTTTACATTGACCTAGTAAAACGGGATTTGGTTACCAAACAAGGACTAAGGCTAATGACCCATTAAACAAACATTAACCCAATTTCCGTGAATTGAAAGGAACAAACACTGAAAGTGATCCAGGGATGGAGCCAGGAAGGGGTTAGCAGGGGCCGTCCCTGCAAGGAAAAAAAAATACTACTATTATATGTAAAAATAAATAAATTCCTATGAAAGTATATAGACTCGCCCCTGTGTAGAATTTTGAAAATGTATATTTCCGGCGAGAAATCAACAAAAAAAAATGACTGAAAAGGGCTTCATCCGAACAGTTTTTTATTGAACTTTATTGAACGGTTCAATAAAAAACTGCTCAAATCAAGCCCTTTCCGGTTATTTTTTTTGTCAATTTCTTGCGGGCACCCTTAAAATCACGTTCTGAACACATTGAGCGACTCGGATCATCAAAATTTGATCGGAAACTATGAGATTAAGATTTGGGAGGTTTTTTCAAGGGTCTCCGGAACCGCTCCAATATATACATATATATATATATATATATAATAGTAACCTTTGAAATACGAGGATATCAACATTAATATCTAAAGGCTAATGGTTAAAATATAACAAAACATAAAATTAGAGGATTAATATTGTGAATATTCAAGTAATAAACTTCTATCTTTCGTTAAATGAGTTTATTTTATAGTTTTATTTCTTTTTGCTCTAAAACCTCAATGGCACACCAAACCCCCTCCCTCTCTCTTGGCACAAGCATCCCCAATTGTTAAGACTTCAAAGACAATTTCGAGAAAATAGAAACGGAGGAGAAGAGATTTTGGAAACCCTAATTAATTTTGGTGAAATCTAAGTTGTAGGTATGTCTTTCCCCAATTGTTGTTTTAGATTTCTAATTCTTTATTTTTTTACTGGTAAAATTAAGTAACATAAAAGTCTTTAGACCGAACTCGTCCAGTTGTGATGAATGAAAAAAAAGATGAATAATAATAAAAAAAGGACACATACATTAGATCGATCCCATTAGTTAAACCGATTTATGTATTTACGTTATTTTGAGTTTTAATGTATTTACGTTATTATACATGTGTATTTATATTTTTCTCCCATGTACGATCGCCCCTGCGTGGTGAAATTCCTGGCTCCGTCCCTGATGGAAACCATGAGTCATATATATAAAACAGCAAAAGAAAGGAACTAAAATCAACACAATGACTACTTCATATCATACCCAAAACCTCCATAGAATATCCGAATAGCCGATCAGCTAAACAGGTCTGAATGAGTGGATATACGAAGCTATACACAAAACAAATAGAGTATAGAATGCAAATGGTAACAAGAAACCAGTTGAATTCATAAGCCCTCACGTCCCCCTATCGAAACAAACATATGCTCAGATCAACTCAGAATGAGTTCAGGGGTACCGACGAGGGTATTTGTTCCACGAATTGTCTTCTCTGTTGTTCCTAAAGGCACAGCACCCGATCGAGTAAACGATGACTAGGAAGACCAAGAAAATGATGTTGACGATCGCCACCTTCTTCCAGTCGTGCTTGATGTTGTCCAGAACACCGCCTTTGCATGATCCGCAGTTGAAGCAGAGGACAGACGAATTGTTGTTCCACAGGCTGCAATCTGGATCAGTTAACGAAGTGTTGCTTTGGGTAGTCCAGTTGGTAGGGCTAATGTAGGCGAAACTGCAGTCGTTTGGGGGAATGCAGCAACCAGACTGTTGATGGCACGAATATAAACACATTAGTAAAAGGAGAAACAAAAACTGAAGCAGAAAAAATATTAGAAGATGCCTAACAGTTGAACACCATTCCACAAAATTTGTATATCTGCTAAAATCTACATGAACTCTAATGTTGATACTGAAAACAACTCAACTGCATGAAGCACAGACCAATCTCAGATCGATGATTATGAATAATCCCGTACAAAAGTTTTCGTTCCATATTCAACCCAAACTTCAGACTGAATCAGGTGCCGGTACTATAGACAGAGATCAAACATACAGGTTTGGCAGCAGAATGAGGATGAAGAAAACAAATTTTCTCCTCAAAAAACGTACTCAAATGCCGAAACCAAAAACATATGCTCATTTTCAACCATTTTAAAGCACCATAAACAAAATTGCAGAAGATTACAAGAAAGTAGCGACACCTTGGGCGATGCACGCAATGCGATGTTAGGGGATTGGAGAGAAGAAGATTAAGGTGAAGCACTAGGAATCAAAGACGTGGACTTTTCTCATTTTCCCTTATTTGGGAAAATGACGGCCCAGGACGTGTTTTGATAATCAATACCCGTCAAGGACAAGCTAAGAACATTTGTTAATACTGAAAATGTCCTTGGTAGGTATTAATTATCAAATATGTCCTTAGCCGTCATTTTCCCAAATAATAAGAGCTTGGGGCATGGGCTACACCTCTATGATATGTAGTTTAGAGAGAGAGACACGGTCAGATCCAAGACAATGTTTTGACCTTAGTCACATAATTCTTAAAAATAAATTTCACTCCCGATGCTCGCTCTAGAATTGTAGCAGTTTCAGATGTGATTCAAAAATGTTTTCATAGCTCGCACTTCCGCTCACGCACCTGCTCGCAAAATATTTGACTTAGGTTTTGACCCTAGAATTGAACTAATGGGCAATTGGGCAGTAAAATTGAATGAAAAAGGAGCATGCCAATTTGTATGCTAAAATTAGAGGATAGCCAAAAGACTTTCCTTACTTTTGAATCAACCCATGATTTGTCAAACATAAAGCGTAAAGTGCACACCATATACTCAACGAGGACTCTAGTGATCATAATTGAAATTTTATAGAGGGTAAGACACAAAAAAAGAAAACCACCTTTTCTCAAAAGTCGAAATTGTGCTCAAAAGGCTTCTAACTTTTCAAAATGAATTCAAAAACCCTTGTGAAAACAACATATATTGACCTAATAAAAGCATGAAAAGGTAAAACCCCCAAATTCATGATAGAG
Source organism: Rhododendron ferrugineum (assembly GCA_025642025.1). Classification (NCBI taxonomy): domain Eukaryota; kingdom Viridiplantae; phylum Streptophyta; class Magnoliopsida; order Ericales; family Ericaceae; genus Rhododendron; species Rhododendron ferrugineum. The sequence continues at coordinate 1,240,096 of JAOTQK010000001.1, forward strand.
AAGTTCCAATTTCCTTGTTTATAAAACAAGAAACCCAGATTCATAAAGTCTCTGAAATTCAAACCCAGACGTATGATTAGCCTCAAGAGTCTTTGAAATTCATACTCAAGATATAAATAACAGCAATAACTCAATCACATACATAAGCCAGATTTCCCATTTCATTAAGCCTATCCTTAATTAATGATTTGGTCAATGGAAACACCAAAAACCCAAAATATAAACATTTGGGATCCGTTTGGAACTTGTGGAAAGGAAAAGAAAGGAAAATGATTAAGAAGTAAAGTATGAGGAAAATATAGAAGAAAAGCTCGAAACTTGGTTTACTTATTTTTCTCACTCTTCTTTCTCAACCAAACAAGGGAAAACGATTTTTTTTTTTTACAAAAGTGCTACACACAATGGTTGTATAAAATACAACACACAACCAATCTCTAACCGTCCATTGCTATAATAAATGGCCAGGATTCGCTCAAACTCTTCCCCATAAAAGTTAAAAAATTTCCTGGAAGAATTTTTTTTAAATCTAGACCGCTCAAATACATCTGGTCCGTTAGAATTACTCGCACAACCAACACAACGGTTATGTGAATAGCATTTATACTTCCTCCGTCCCATTTTCATTGTCCAAAATTTCTTTTTTTTGTGTCCCAAAAAAATTGTCCATTTGAAAAGAAAAATGCCCAAAATTCTTTATTTTTCTCTTTTTGCCCTTCTCTCAAATTTTTGAAAAGTGTGAAAAGTTTGAGTTTGACATTTGACTTTTGGAAGAGGGAAGTTTGAATTTTAAATTTTGTATTTATTCAATGGTATTATTGGAAATGTGAAATTTTGAAAAAATAATCATGATGTTCCCTTAAATTTGTAGTATTTCAAGATTGGACAATGAAAATGGGACGGATGGAGTATTTTTTTTTTAAATTTCCTTTCTTGTCGTTACAATTAATCTGCAAAATCGGATTGAAAAGATACAGAATAAGGTCAAATCAAATGCATAAATCATTGATGTAATGTCCGGTACTTTGTACTCCATATCTGATATAAATGATGATTTCTTTGTATTGATTGAAAAACAAATGCATAAACAAATTTTTGGCCCTGTGTTTGTGTCCATCAAGAGAGAGAGAGAGTTTTTCGGAAATCAGATCTGAAAAACTCAGAAAACCCATTGACCCAGACCCAACAGCAGATCCAACAAACCCAGAAAACCCATTTGCCCAAATTGAAAAAAAAATTCCTAAAACCCACAAATATATATGTAAAGGGATTGATATATACCTGAATGGGGGAAAGCTTCTCCTGAGAAAACTGCTCCGCAGTGATATTATTACTTACCCCATCATCAACCAAGCTCTTACAAACCTTCCCATCAATCAAACAACTCCTTATCTTGTTCCAGTTCTTAGTACTACTCACCCTCTTCTGCAACCAGTTCGAGTAATCCCCGAGCCTGTACTGCTTATACCCTTTGCCCGACACCACCTCCCCGGCCCCCTTGTTGGTGACCGCGAACGCGAAGATGGTAAAGCAGAACAAGAGCACGATGAGGAGGAACATTACGAGGAGGTAGAACCAGAGGAGCCAGGAGACGCGGCAACAGGCGCCGACGAGGCCGGCGAGGGAGACGACCATGAGGAAGACGCCGAGGGCGATGGCGGGGCCCTGGAGGAATTTCTCGCACTCGGTGGAGGACTGGCGGGAGACCCAGATGCCGGCGCCGAGGATGGGGATGGAGAGGAGGAAGGTTATGAAGTTTAGGAGGCCGACTAGGTTGTTGCTGATTCGAACCATTTTTTTGTTTGGTTTGGTGCGGTGGGGTGGGGTGTTGTTTTTTTGGGTGATTGTGTTGGCTGGGTTTTGAAGCGTCGGTAGGGGAGAGGGAGA
>JAOTQK010000001.1:1247064-1258736 GCA_025642025.1 Rhododendron ferrugineum
TATATATAGGCATACTAATAATAGGCTATGGTGTATGTAGGTATGTATCTACCTAGGGAAAGATCTAGGAAAGTGATTCTTGAAGGGTAATTAGGTTTAGGGCTATTAATCTTAGGTTTGCATGCATGACAAACTTAGGTTTCCTTACTTTTGGAGGCATAATGATGAGATTTGGTTTTGATTTGTCTAGTCAAGTTTAGGTACTCATTGAATTATGTCAAATCTTACTTTTATTACTCAAGGGATAAAAATTACCCTACAAACTATTGTCCAACGAGTAAAAGGGGTAATGATGAGGAAAGATATTCTTTGAAGAAGTAATGATGAGTAAGAAAGTCTTGAATTGACTAGTCATGAAAGTGCAATGATTTCCTAGTCTAGGGTTGAAGAGGTTCAATTAGGATATAAAAAGGTTCATAAGGCTCATCTAAGGTTAGGAGAATGTAACTAAGTTGTAATGGTAGTTAGGTTTCTCTAACTAATTGGTTAGAAGCTAACTATACTTGCCATGTAGGATTTCTAGCAAAAAAATATAATTTTAAGACTTTATTTCATTTATTAGGATAATATACAAGTGCTTCTATAAGCATACTTGTCTTTTAGAAAATGACTATATTGTCCGGTGTGAAAAAATATAATTTTATAAATCTCAAATCTAATTTTGACGGATTATTAGAAATTAAAAGGAAATTTTAAAAGCAATCCAAGTAATTAAAATAAAATTCAAATATTTAACGAAATTTTTATTTACCAAAAATCAGAGTCGTTACATCGACTCGTTAAAACTTTTCCAAGCTCGGGTTTGGCTCGTTAAAAATCATGCAAATGTAATAAAAATTCAAAAAAAATGAACAAAACACACAAAATAAAGAAATAGGAGTAATTTAAGTTTAGAAGAATTAAGCCTGAAAGAAGATTGATATTTGCACTTCATTTGTGTTTAAGAAAAATCACTACATGCATAGATTGCACACAAATTTTTTTGTGTGGCTCACCACGGGTACTACACAAACGATCCAAGCCGTTCATTGAATGTAAAACACTTTTTCAAGGGTCTTAAAGAAAAATCAGTTTAATACGATACTTATAGGTGCTCGATCCAATTATTTAACTTTTCATTTTCTTGAAATCTCAATGAAAAGTTAGGTAATTGGGTCGAGAATTTATATGTATCGGATTGAGCTGATTTTTCATAAGGACCCTTGAAAAATGTTTTACATTTAATGAACGGTTCGGATCGTTTGTATAAAACCGTTGGTGGATCCCACAAAAAAATCTGTGCACAATTTGTGCATTTTTGTCTGTATGGGTAGAATGGTTCCAACCAAACACCCCCCACGGGTTCTACCCACCCAACCCCACTACGCATTCAATTTCAGCAACCCCCCACGTGCTCACACACCTGCTCGGCTGCTCCGGCATCCATATATGATATGTCTCTCTCTCTCTCTCTTTCTCTCTGCACTTCGCCCATTTAAAATTCTCGCCGCCAACCACCGCCCCACCCCCGCTCTCTCCATCTGGTATGACTACTCCTCCTCCACTTCATTTCTCCCTCTTTTTCGTCTTCCCCATCTAAAATTCTTCAGGGGTTTCTTCAATTTAACCAAAGTAAGTGGAATTCCATTTTTTGCCATTCAAATGTGGGACGGAACAATAATATATACCTGAATCTGAATTTGGGGTTTGCTTCTGGTCTTTAGTTCTTGGCCTTGTCCCATTTTCACTGTAACGTACATGACCAACGGAAGAAATCGAAAGACAGAATGATATTTTCATTTTCTTTATTTCTCTCCTCTTCGCTTGATGCCATTTTTTGCCATTCAAAGTCTGTGTTTTTTTACACTTCAAATGTTCAGAGGCCAATGCAGTAGTTGGATTCCATTTTTTGCCATTCAAAGTCTCTCTTTTTTTTTTTTTTTTTTCCGTTCACAAAGAAATGCCTATCCCTTTTGCTTATAGTAGGTAGTTCACAAAGAAATGCCTATCCCCTTTGCTTATAGTAGGTCATAGAGTGACAATTGACTGCCTTTTCCGTGTTCAACAAAATGCTTCACTCATCCTTTATGTGCGAATTCATCTGATATAGCAGAGGTTCTGATTGATTAACTTGTCAACTATTTATCAGCAATTTTCTTGATAGTGCTAAGACATTGCTTTCTTTTGGTTGGCCGAATGTAGTAGTAGTTCTTAAAAAACGTTGCAGTTATAGCTTTAGATATCATTTTTCCTAATTGTCCAGCTAACAATCAAGTTACACACATTGTTATGTGATTTCGATCTATGCTTTTACTAATTAAGGGCTTGCTGCAGAGTTTATCCATCACTCACTTGTCTAACTCATTGATCATAGTTATTGTTCAATACTTTTTTATCGGTCAACTTTAAAGAACGTATCAGCTGGAAAAGTAGTTTCTCTCTTCCATAGAATGGAGTTGCTGAATTGAGCTTACAGATGCCTTTGCCTGACTTGTCTTGTTGTTAATCACATTCTATTGAATTATCTTGGACAAACCATGAGAAAGTTAAAACTTTATTGCCTAGAAATATCATGAGATCATGTAACTGCATAATAAATGAATTATCCACAATATTAGGCCTCAATTGATATTATTTGTTGTCACTGTCCCAAGCTATTATTTGTTGTCACTGTCCCAAGAAGTAGAAAAATGTCGTCGGAACCATTACCGGCAGAAGAATTCGTTATCCACAACGAGATCCTTACCGTCCCCATGCATCTTGTGTGACATATTTCTGTAGTTTACAAAACCCCCTCCCCCCTTATAAAGTTCTCACGAAGATAGAAAGACATGCATTATTTTTGCTAATCTAGTGAGCTAAAAAAAACACAGCAGTCAGAGCAATGTCTTCGCCACTGGCGCCGTCTGTCACCGAAATAATAATCGAGGGCCATGTCTTTCCTCCAGCTGTCAAACCACCAGGCACGACCAACTCCTTCTTCCTCGGTGGTGCAGGTTGGTATTTCTACCTCTCACTACACGTTAATCACTTGTAATAATCTCCGCCGTTTGGATCGGATGTTTGTTGGTTGACGTTAACATGAGCAGGGGAGCGAGGTTTGGAGATTCAAGGCAAGTTCATAAAGTTCACCGCCATTGGAGTGTACCTGGAAGTGAGCTCCGTAGCTTCACTCGCCGTTAAGTGGAAGAGCAAGAGTGCAGAGGAGTTGACGGAGTCTGTTGAGTTCTTTAGGGACATCGTATCTGGTATGTTTATCATTACTGCTGATTTGTAGCTAGTAGGTCTACGGTATTACTTCATATGTTGGTGGCTTTAAGGACTTTTTGGTGAATTCACAATTGTTTATTGGAAAATGATTATGTGTAAAATATGAATCTTAATAATATCCGCATTGAGTGTATTGAAATTTGTGATATGATTATTGAAATTCTTATATGAATTGGATGGTGTTAGAATAACCATTGTTTATTTAGAACATCTCCAATGTGCTATCTAGTGTATTAGAGGGGTGTGGTAAGAATTGACAAATAAATGTGTATTTTATGAACATCTCCAATGTGCTATCTAGTGTATTAGAGGGGTGTGGTAAGAATTGACAAATAAATGTGTATTTTATGAACATCTCGAATGTGCTATCTAGTGTATTTAGAGGGGTGTGGTAAGAATTGACAAATTCATGTGTATTTTATGTACTCCAATGGTTGATATTGCCATCTTATGTGTCAGAGCGTGCTAGTTTAGGTGTGTGATAGGATGTATGTTAAGTTTGGGGGGAGAGAGAGAGAGAGGATCATCATTATTTTAATTATATTTCATCATTATTTTAATTATATTTCACAAATATGAATCGACTTGTGTGTATTAAGATACATCTAACTTACCTTGCCAGTTGGCATATAGTTTAATCGTATACCATTAGAGTACCTATTCAATTCATAACACACACAAATGTATTTTGATATTATCTAAGTTGAAGAGTGTCGTGCAATTAACCCTTGAAAACCTTTAACTTAGTATGCGAAGGAAGTAAGTGAGCGACAGAGGATTCACTATCAAGCTAGTTTCATTGACTACAATGGTTAAGAAAAGATCGCTAGAGGAACAAATGCAGCCGAGAAATGACTTATTCAAGTGCGACTTGAAAATGTACTAACTTGGTTGATTTAATTATTCGAGCCGAGATGTCTGTGCTTTTTGTTTTTCGATCTCCAATTCATGAGATTAACTTGTAATTTCCTGATTAGGTCCCTTTGAGAAATTCACACGGGTGACAATGATCTTGCCTTTAACGGGCAAGGATTACTCAGAGAAAGTGGTGGAAAATTGTGTTGCATACTGGAAAGGAGTAGGAACCTATACTGATGCAGAGGCCAAAGCCATTGAACAGTTTCTTGAGGTCTTCAAGGATGAGACTTTCCCCCCTGGTGCTTCTATTCTTTTCACCCAATCACCTCTTGGGTCGCTAACGGTTAGTACATCCTTCCAGAACTGTTTAGTTCTGCCTTTTGCTTGACCCTCTTGTTCTTTCTTTCATGTTTTTTTTGGTAAGTAATTTCTTAATTTCTTATAGAAACACACCAAAAAAAAAAAGGAGGCAAGGCTGTGGCCTTAAATCCCATATAATCAGACACTACAAGCTAGAAAAGCAAGTAAGATCAAAACATTGAACCAACACACCACATAGCCAAAGCTCCAGAACAGTCCTCACATGAAACTAGACAGGCCACACCTCCCTAATCCTTTGCCATTCGGCTGAATTTTTAGCACGTATCCATTAAACAAGCGCTGATTCCCTTCGAAGTTCTAATGTAGCTCAACACAACTGCCTGATCCCCCCCTTTTTACCTGGAAAATCCTTGCATTCCTTTTCCCCTCAAGATAGATACAGAAAAAACCAGTTTGATTAAAGAGTTCAAAACAGAACCATGCCTGCCCCTCTGGATCATCCATTCCAGCTCCTGGTCAAAGCCCACAGGCCCCCTTATCACCCCACATTGCTCAAGCCGGTTCTGCCACACCCATCCAGAAAAAGGGCATGCCAAAAATAGATGACAGGGGCTTTAGTTAGCACTATCATAGAACACACAAAATGTATTATTGACAGTTCCCAATTAGCAAGTTTATCTTTTGTTCCTAATCTTACATGACAGGCCATCCAAAGGATCACAACCCACCTTGGGACACATTGTTGAAACCCCACAACCTTGTACCATCTGACTAAGCAGCTTGTAGTTCTCACAGCTTCCCATGCAGACCTTGAGGAATATACACCATTCCCAGTGAGCAACCTCCTTACTTCATCCACTTTGTGAACAGCTGTTTTAAAATCCACTGGAGTGTTATCCCTGGTCTCCTGAATTAAAGGATTCCTGGCCCCAGGGCACTTCCAGCCCCCTTCATCAATGATGGAGCATAGCTGTGCATCCAAAGACCTCCCCAATTTGAACACTACTCTTCTGCCATAATGCCTGGACAATGGACCCAAAGGATGCCAATTATCATGCCACATAAATGTAGAGTTTCCACTACCAATAACATATTTTATCTTCTCGAGTGTCCAATAAGAATCAGATGGAGTTTTCATATGCCAAAAACTATGATGCTTGATCTCATAGGTGTGAATCCAGGGGCTGCTCTACCGAGAGTTTAGGGGGTTCAAGCCAACCCTCTGGGTTCAAAAAAGCACTCGTAAAAAGTATTTTTTCATAATACGCATGAAATTTTATTGCCTAGGCATAGCAGCCTTATTCCATTCTCTAAGGACTTTAAAACCCAAACCACCCTCCTTCTTGGGGACACAGGCTTTGGCACATTTAACATTAGCCCCAGAGGACTGCAAGCCTGGGCCCTCTTTCTCTCATGGTGATTATAAAATAAATAATGTAGTTAATTGATTCGGAAACATTGTAGCCTCTTATTCAAACTTTTCTTTTAAGAATTGAGGGAAACGAATGATTTATGAATTCTTGTTGCTGGTTCGTTCTTTCTTTTTTGACCACAGATTGGCTTCTCGAAAGATGGCTTGTTACCTGAGAAGGGCAAAGTGGTAATTGAGAACAAACAATTATCGGAAGCAGTGTTGGAATCGATTGTCGGGAAGCGTGGCGTTTCCCCTGTAGCAAAGCAGAGTTTGGCGACAAGAATGTTTGAATTATTCAAGGAGACATAAGCCGCTAAAGGAATATCACCATGGTTGGTGTATCTGAGTTTTAAATTTCTGTAGAATTTCGAGGAAAAAATAAAAGAAGTCTGTTGCAAAAAAAAAACTTGTTATCTATGAGAGGAAAGAAGATAAAATGGTAGGATCTCACTTCCCAGTTGATTCTTCTGTTTCTTCTATGGATAAATGTACCTGTATGCTCTTAGCTTTACTCTTGTTTCCATTTTGTCAGTTTAATAAGGATGCTCCCGTTTTTGCATTCTGAACTCGAAACTTCAGTATCTATGGTTTCAGATGATTCTCTTTCTTCTTTGCAAATTAAAACATATCGACCCTAAATTCGGCATAATGGCGGTAGTATTTATGGACATTGGACATCATGGATTAGACATTTATATTGAGTGGGTATTTTTTTGCTAGGGTTTAACCATGACTCAAATGGCGCTCACCTTCTTTGGCTCCTTCCCGAACGAATGCTTGGTTTCTTTGCCAGCCCTTAATGCTGTATTCTTAAAATGGATGAGTGTAGGTACACTTCCGTAGGAGAGAAAGTTACAATTCATTTGGTTCCCCCTCTCATTTTCCTCTCATCGCAATTCCCTCCCTTTGATGTGAAAATAGCACTAGCTAAATCTGATGCCCTCACATTTCCGATCAAAGTTTCCGAGCAGTCAATAAATCTGAATCAAGAACGAACGTAACGAAATAAGAAACCAGATGTCGGAAAAATTCCTCACATCAGACATTGAACCCCTAATGAAAACAGAAATGGGCGCATAATGAAATGAAAACGAAACACAAACCTTCTCACAAAATTTGTCTTTCTTTTAGCAGTTCGCGATTTCCTGCACCTAAATCCTCTGCCTTGGCTCTCGTTTTTGAACTGGCTTGCGCGCGAAGCCTCAATTATTCCCCATCCAGAAATTTTATGACCTCGTGGTTGTCAAAATGAGATCCTGAAATCTGGAAAGACAGCAGGTGGTTATAACTTATATGCAGTTCATAGCAGTATTAATTCAACTCAATGAGGCATAAAGGGATTAGGTCAAGATACTCATGAAGACTAATTATGATGCAGCTTAGCTAGTTTGCCCGCGGATTCACTTCTTCGATTCCGTTGCGTGTCCAAGCACTAGGAATCTGGATTTCATCTCCGAACCCCGATTTGCCCGGGAGCTCACTCACTCCCAGTTTCAACCCATGCCTTATTTTGATGAAGAACCGGCATACTTCCCTAAACGTCCAGAGTGCGATTGCGTTTGGTATGTTGTTAAGGGGGACGAAACACAAGATGCTGCAGTCGCCGGGGGAGTACAAAGGGCTATTTCCAGTTTTTGTATGCGAATGTTAATGTATGATACTTTTAACTCATTAAAACTCGTGAACAAGTTTGTACTCGATTCAAGCTGAGAATTTCGTTTCAATCTCGGAAAATCGAACCAGTCCGTGTAACTCACGGAACAGGATCAATTCAAATCCTTTTACTATGTTCGCTTCATGTTCGAATATGCCATTCATGAAGCAATTTTATCGCTCAAAAATGGAATCAAATAATTTCAATCGGTACATATTTTGGAAAGTCCATTAAAAGTCATTGACCTTGTTCGTTTAGTGTACTCAAAATTCTTGTGCACAATCTCCAATAAATTTTCTTCCTGTCTCTTCATTCATTACTCTTAAAAACCTTCCTCAAAATCCAAACCTAATATGACCTAAAATCCAATAAACACAGGGCTGCTCAACGAACATGTAGGGCTTCTGTTGACCAAAAAAAAAATTTAATAACAAACATGAAGGGGACGTGGCTTGGCTTAGATTTTTTAACATTAGGCAGATTCAGATTCAGCCCGGCCTATTTTTTTCCTTGGGCCAGTTCAAGCCCAATCATTTATGGGCCGGGCCGAATTTACGTTCTTTTGAGGACACCTCGAAAAAACCAAAGAAATACTATATAGGTTAAGGTCCCGTTCCAGAACACCATCTTAAAAAATAAGTACTTATTTCACATTTCCAAACTAAAAATAATGTAAATGAAAAATAATTTTTCAATATTTTTTGCATCGTATAAAAGATTTTAATGAAATCTATCAAATAAAATCTATATTGATAGAAAAAATATTTACATAAGTATATAATTTTTGAGTTTGAAATTGTCTTCTTTAAAAATAAGTATTTATTTCTTTTTCGAAACGGGGCCTAAGAGGCAAGAACTCTAGCCCGGGAAATTAGAAAGACAAATTCCTATAAAACCCTTCCGCTCGGAAAGAAGAAGTAAGAAGATGATGATGATGGAGAGGAGGAAGATGCGGTGGTGGTGGCGGAGGGGAAAGCCGACAAAGGCGGCGATGGAGAAGTTGATACGGTGGGACATGAAGGAGTTTAGTCGGCGAGAGAGGCTAGCACACGGCAAGCGTCGTGAAGAGTTGAATAAAGTGGATTGGGAGATGATTAAGAAGGACTTGCACACTCCAGAGGCTCTTCAAGCCTACCAACAACTCCGCAAACAAGCTTGCGGAAATATCGACGATCGAGTCACTGGCCGCATCTCTCAGACTCAGGGGGTAAATTTTCTATGTTAATTTGTATGACTTTGAACAAAAGATTTGTTTTTTATTTATTTATTATCCTCTCTGACATAGAAAAAACAATTAATGAATGAGGCAGACAAGGGTTTGGGTCCTGTGGGAACCTTGTAGCGGTAGCGAGAGTATGGAATGATACGCGTACCGGGAATCGGGTGTAGCGGTTGTGAATATATATATATATATATATATATATATTGAATGGCAAAGAAAGTTTTATTAACTTTTGAATAAGCATTACAAAGACAAAGACTAAAAGGAACAAGGATTAATGACATCACATCCCTAAACAAAGTCTAATAACAATAATTTTTTGGCGCCAAAGCACCTGTAGCGTGGTCGTGTAGCGGGCAAAAAGTCGGATATAAAGCAATATGTAGTGGGAAGCGGTCGATACTGGTGTGAGTTATGGGTAGAACTGGTGTAGCAGTACCGGAGGTCCGGAAAACCACTGCCGGTTTTTAAATCCATGCTGTATGCAGTTTCTTTGCGTTTAGATTGGGAAGGTTCATATGGGAATTCTAATGTTAATGGTAATGGGGGGTTGGAAAATAAAAGGAAATGACTCACGTCACCCTTATCTCTCAAGGAGGTGAGAAATGGAGATAGAGAACCAATTTTGGAATCTCTCTGAAAATCGGAGAGATTTGGAGAGAAGAGAAACCAACTAAATGTCAACTTTTAGGAATCCCGGACTTGATTGTCGATGGAGAGGCACATTGAGGTTAGAAAATATGAACATATTTATGCGTGTGCGTGTGCTTGTGCGATATACATAATCCAATAATTCTATGATCAATGTCATTCACAAGTTACAAGCAGTATGTAGGATGAAGAATCTTCACAATTACATGTGATATCGAAAGCCATAAAAACATTTACCGCCTGCTGACTTAAAATGTTTTACATCTATGAAGTCGAATTTTCGTTAGACAATAACATCCAAATATTCGAAACATCTGATCTGGGATTTCTTCTCAAGCGATGTTTGCAATATTTTAGTATAAGGAGTTTTAGTTCATGTGGCTTTGCCAAACAGTCAACCCAACCTATAACTACTAGTGACAGTTTGGCCTAGTATCCTTTGCACCGTTTAACTGGGTTTGTTTTGGGCTTGGGGTTAGGTTTTTGCGTGGCGTTTCCTGTTGCCCATAGCTACGTGGCCCTCGTTGTGGTCAAACAAGGCCTCGAAAGGGTCCCTTTTCTAAATTTTTGTTTCCTCTGTTGCTTGCCAAATTCTTGTCAAATAAGGGTTCATACTTTGGGGGGGACTCAGGTGAGGCCCTATTAGATTCAGTTTGTAGGCATTTTCCCGTCCTATTGGAAGGGATGGTTCCTGTTTGTAGGAACAAACGTCGATTGGACGATGACCTTGTGGTGTAGGTTTGTAGTTATGGCCCTCATTTTTGTCAAGCAAGGGATGCAAACGTTGGGATACTCGTGAAGGGATCTCGCAAGATTTTATTTTCTTGGTTGGTTACATGTTTGGAAGAAATTTGTTTCTTCCAAGGCTTGTGGGTTCATATATCTTGATTTTATGTCTAGATCTCTTAACCTCAAGTGTAACAAGAGTGAGCTTTGGAGGGGGTGAGGCAATGGATGAGGATATCAAGGAGACGTGGAAATCCTACTAACTGCAATGGAGCACGGGTACCGATACACTGTACGGGTATGGGTACGGGAAACGACAAAATTCCAAAAAAGTAGGGTACGGGTACGGCGGGGGTATGGTGAATGTGTGTATATATATATATATATATAATTTTTCACTATTTTTATGTTTTTTATATCATTAAATGTCAAAAAAAATATTTTATATCACTTAAATTGCAAAACATTTAAAAGAAAATTCAGTTGTAGTCCAATAAACAATTAATAGGCCAAAGCCTAATTTAATGAAGGAACCCAAACAACTATCACCTCTTCTATGGAATAGAAAAGCCCACAAATCCATAACTAAATGAAAACCCAATAAGTAGACAAGCCCAACAACTAGTCAAACCTTACAGGTCTGCTTCTTCCTTTTCTTCTTGCGTCTGTTGCAGCAGGTGTCCAGATTGAACACAAGCTACTGCATCAAGGCTGGTATCTCTCTCTCCCCTCCTCCTCCTTTTCTTCTTCTTCTTTTCGGTGATATCAGATCTGCAAAGTAACCAAGGCGTACCCGCGAAGTACCCAAGGCGTACCGACGGAGTACCCTTGTCATACCCAAAGATACCAAAAGTACCTGGTACGATTTTTCCGTACCCACGCCGTACCCGTACACGGTACGGCAAGGTTTCTGGCGTACCCGTGCTTCCCAGACTAACTGTTAAAAGAAAAACTGTAAGAGAACTTATGAGAGAACTATGCAAGTCTTCAAATTAGAGAACACTTGTTCTAGTGTAGGGATATGGATGTTTTAGGTGGAAAGTGTACTGAAGAGAATAAATTCAGACAAGGCATTAGGACTAGATTGTATACCTATTGAGGTGTGAAAATCTTTAAGGTGTCTCGGGGTGATGTGGCTGTCAAAGTTATTTAATGAGATTATAATTACTAGGACATGCCTAATGAGTGGATGACGAGCATTTTAGTACCCATGTGTGAAACAAGCAAAAAAATCTATAGTTACGAGATCTATAGAGGTAAAGTTAATCTGTCACAGTTGTGGGAGAGACTGATTGAGCATCGCTGAGGAAAGATAACAGCATTGTTAGAGAATCACATTAGATTTATGCCAAGTAGGTCAACAATGGAAGCGAAAACTGCTATTAGTCCGACAGTGCTATATGCAGTGTTCTAAAAGTCGGCCGCTTAGGCCGACTAGTCCCCGCCTAGGCGCTAGGCGGTGGTCCAATGCCTAGATTAGGCAGTCGATTGCTTGGGTGCCTAGTCCCCGCCTAGGCGCTAGGCGGTGGTCCAATGCCTAGATTAGGCAGTCGATTGCTTGGGTGCCTAGTCCCCGC
>JAOTQK010000001.1:1275731-1291965 GCA_025642025.1 Rhododendron ferrugineum
ATCGAGTGTTCGAACCTACCTTAACGATAACATTTCGGTCAAGAAGAAGGCATTGAATGAAGTTTTCCAAGTCCGCTAGAGCATTGGAAACAAGGTACGGTCTAATTCAACTACGTTAGATACAGTACAATAAGAATTAAGCGACGACATCATACCTCTGTTATGCTTAATAAGAGAAGCTCGTAATTTTTTTTGTGGTTTTAACCATTTGCCTAGTCGTTAACTTCAGGGTCGTCCTGGAATTAGTCGAGGTGCAAGTTAGACATACATTAATAGAAAAAAGGAACAATGATGTTATAAATGTTGTTGAAATGGTGCACATCAGAGTCTCTCGCTGTTGTGTTTGAACGAGGGCTTTTAAATGGTTGAATTAGATTGCTTGTATAAATGTTTGATCCAATTCTGAGTCACTCTCCTTACTGTCATGACTGATCTCTAAGTATATCAAAAAAAATCACATGTCGTATAGGATTTGTAATATGTTGCGCCAATGCACCGCAGGTGCAATTCGCATGCGCCCGGGCGCGACCAGGTTTTTTTCCCCTTGATTGAGGCGCATTTAATTTGCGCCCCGGGCGCAGCAGAGGTCTTTCTTCTGGCTGGCGCACTGTGATCATTGGCAATTCATGTTCGCAATTCCTCGAGACTTCTTAATGTCAACTTTGTACAATCGGTTTTGCCAACGTACAATCGTGGAAACGACTTAATACATTGCCAAAAAAAGAGAGAAATCGACATAACAAATGCATGTTGGACAGTCAAATGCGTGCATTTCGACTCGTATCGTGATGTGCTTTGGTCCATCAATAAGCCTGTCCTCCAGGCTAAACTTCTCTTCTAATTGAAGACGAGTCAAACAAGATAAGGAAGTGGTTACTATCTTGAATTTCTAACGTAGAACTGTAGTAGCAGAAAGGATTTAAATTTGTCCACTTCAGCTTGCAAAATCGTGCAATTTCGTCGATGAGCTCATTCACTTGCTAGCCACAAAATTATGCTCTTCGATCTTTTAACGACCCGCCATTTGCTGACCCGATAATCTTCTGCACGTCTTTAACAACATAGCCAAAAATACTTAGCAGTTAAGCCCAAGTTGAACATTGGGATATTGCACTTCTTCACCATCACAATCGTACGTGTAATGTGAAAAAACCCACTAGATCGAGTCTATCGATCACCTTTCTAAACAGAGAATGCAATATTCCTTCAATAGTAGTTGTAATGTGGTGGCAGTAGATTGAATTATATAAAATACTGTCAATCTTTTTCGGAGTTCTGGTTTGGAAATATTCTCAATTTTTGTTGTGTTGATAGTTTTAGACATCCAAATTTGAATTTGAAAATATTTAAGCCCTGCTTTGGGCGAATGTCGATGATGAACGATTTTTTCTAAGCTTCGATGAAGTGTGGATACTCTCTATGAACACCGTGAGACACTTATGCAAAGAAGAAATGCCTTAGAATTAGGAATTTGATTATCAAATGAAACGTAAAACGTGTTTTAGTCTTGGTGGCTTCGACGATTATTGTTGATGTCTTGTTTCTACCCAATTGTCATGAACGAAACGCAAATATTTTTATAGTTGGATTCCTCCATCTTTTAGTACTTCACAAACACTAGTTATTGACATATCATGGGTCTTGATCCAATTTAAAAGACAAAGATACACGCGTTTCACCGAAATGAATCTTATTTTGATCCATCAGGGGTAAAATGGTCACTTTGTTTGATGTACAAATGATTTTTGATCCAAACTATTTGGGATAGAAAGAAAATTGGACAAGCTTTCTAACAGTTAAAACCACACGCAAATTGGAGTTCGGGAGTGTCCGGGGCAGGTCGGCAAAGTTTGACAAGTTATGCAGCATTAATGCGCCCCGGGCGCGATCCTATGCGCCCGGGCGCATCCTGAACGTTTCACAATAAGTCCCAACTTTGCCAACTTGCCCTAGACACTCCCGAGCTCAGAGGGGCTCTCTTTGGAGTGTTTTTCGGTAATGTTATTGCGTATGATCCAATAATAGTTAAGTTCCTCGCAATTCGTGTGTGAGTGTTTGATTGTGCTCCTCGACGCAAAAGGAAAACATAATTTCCCATCAATCTGCATTCGGAGAAACAAAATTCTTTTTTTTCGCTCTTTATATTGCAAAGCTTGGTATACCAAAGCAAAGATACTTGACTAAGCACAACCCTTCTCTTACAAAATACCAATGTTCTAAAAGTCGCTAGGCACTAGTCGGGTTGTCGGCCACCTTTGAGCTTCGAGGCCTAGTAATCGGCGCGTAGCAATAGTAATCGGCGATTATTCAGCGCATAGCAATTAGTTGGATCTAGTTGTTTAGGCCCCCACCAGAGATTAATAGCCGATTACTTTCAATTTTTAGAACACTGCAAATTACATGGATTTATGTTTCCAATAGGGTGCACTAATTAAGCGATTCAGATTGTGGCAGCTTGATAGTGTTCTGATGTGATCTACAAGAGTATGTACAAGTGGGTGTACCCCAACTGTGTGTACGTATATAAGTACTAGCATAGATGTATTTGTACGAACATATTTGTCTACCTAGAGAATCGACTTGTCGATTGAACATGCTATTTATCTCATGGTCAAAACTAACGTCAAGGTAATGCAAAAAAAAAAAAAAAGAACTTCCGAAACACAATAAAAGCATCACAAATGCACGCGTAGTTCATTAGTTTCGTCCATGTTTCCAACGAGAGGAGAGACTGTCAGAACTGGGTTGGTAGGGCTCGCGGAGTTCTACCATTGCGTCGAAGAACTCATCCACTCTCCGATTACCCAACAAGCCCTTGTCCAACATAGAAATGGAGTACTGGTGGAAGAAGCTCTCGAGGGGGTCTTTTGGGTTAATTGAATACTCATGCAACGTTGCACGAGACTTCTTGTTGATGATGAAGGAAAATGTGCAAGACCATCTGTCAGTTTTGATTTGCACGGATTGTCTTTGATGTATTCTAGACACGATCTGTCTACTTTATATGTGGCCTCTCACACTTTTCGATTGCAATCCCAGAGAAAAGGAATTAAAAATATTTGCTACATCACATGCGCCTCAGGCGCATTTAAGTTGTGCCTCAGGCGCATATGCACTGCTCCCCCGGTGCACTTTGCTAAATTCTACCTAAATTGTTCTTGTGCGTAATCGTCATTTGAGACTTCTTGTTCGCCATTCCTCGAGACTTCTAAGCTTCCAAAATAATGTTAAACTTCGCACAATCGGCTTTGACAAATTATGTACGATCATGGAAAGTTTGAACCCATTAATATGGAGCGAACATCGGGATATTACAAATCTTGCATGACAATCAAAATTCATGAAAAATGGTAGAAAAACACAAGACGCGTGAGTCTTTCATGATTTTAGACGGATGAAGTATTAGCGAACGATATATTACCGATGAGGGAGAATGTGATACTCCTTCAATCGCCCATACGAATGAAAGGTCCAAAATCGAGTGTTCGAACCTACCTTAACGATAATATTTCAGTCAAAAAGATGGCATTGAATGAAGGTTTCCAAGTCCGCTAGAGCATTGAAGCAAGTTGGAAACAAGGTACGGCCTAATTCAACTACGTTAGATACAGTACATGCAATAAGAAGTAAGCGACATCACTCTTCTGTTATGCTTAATAAGAGAAGCTCGTAAAATTTTCCGTGGTTTTAACAATTTACCCGGTCGTTAACTTCAGGATCGTCCTGAAATTTGTCGAGGTGCTTGTCAAACATCCACTAATAGAAAAAAGGAACAATGATGTTGAAATGGTGCATAGGACATCAGAGTCACTGACTGTTTGCTTGAATGAGGGCTTTTAATTGGGTGAATTAGATTGCTTTTATAAATGTTTGATCCAATTCTAAGTCACTCTCCTTAATGTCATGACTGATCTCTATATATATCAAAGAACTTTACATTTCATATTGGAATTGTAATATGACGCGCCAATGCGACTCAGTCGCAATTCTAATGCGCCCGGGCGCGCCCAGGCTTTTTCCCCTTGATTGAGGCGCATTTAATTTGCGCCCCAGGCGCAGAAGAGGTCCTTCCTCTGGCGAACTGTGCTCATTGGCACTTCTTCTTTGCAATTCCTCGAAACTTCTTAATGTTAAACTCTGTACAAACAATTTTCACTACGTACAATCATGGAAATGACTTAGTTCAATCATGAAAAATAGTTTAAAAAATAGTTTCTCTCAATTCAATTCACGTGTGAGTATTTGATTTTGAGGACTTCACCAATGTATTTGGATTAAGAATATTTTCCAGAATAGAGAATGTTAGGAATCCGTTGTGGCGGCACTAAAGACCGTAGTTGTAATTTGGTGGCAGTAGATACTGTCAATCCTTTTTGGTGTTCTCGTTTGGAAATGTTCTCAATTTTTGTAGTGTTGATAGTTTAAGACACCCAGATTTAAATTTAAAAATATTTAAGCCCCGCTTTGGGCAAATGTCGATGATGAATGATTTTTTCTAAGCTTTGATGAAGTGTGGATACTCTATGATTACCGTAAGACACTTATGCAAAGAAGAAATAACTTAAAATTTGGAATTTTGATTACCAAATGAAACGTAATAAGTGTTTTAGTCTTGTTGGCTTCGACGATTATTGTTGATGTCTTGTTTCTACCCAATTGTCAAGAACGAAACACAAATATTTTTATAGTTGGATTCCTCCAACTTTTAGTACTTCACAAACACTTATTGATATATCATGAGTCTTGATCCAATTTAAAATGACAAACGTACACGTGTTTTACCGGAATGAATCTTATTTTGATCCATCAGGGGTAAAATGGTCACTTTGTTCGATGTACAAATGATTTTTGATCCAAACTATTTGGTATAGAAAGTAAATTGGACAAGCTTTCTAACGGTTCAAACCACACGGAAATTGGAGTTCGAGAGTGTCCGGGGCAGGTCTGCAAAGTTTGACATGTTATGCAGCATTTATGCGTCTCGGGCGCAATATTATGCGCCCGGGCGCATTCTGAACGCTGCACAATAAGTTCCAACTTTGCAAACTTGCCCTAGACACTCCCGAACTCCAAGTTGTGCGTGGTTTTAATGAACCATTAGAAAGCTTGTCAAATCTACTTTCCTACCGAATTGGATTTGATGAAAAATATTTTGATCATCAAAATACATGACCATTTTTCCCTCAATTGGTCGAAAAATAAATTATTTCAGTAAAACGCTCATATCACTCTCATCTTAAATCAGATTAAGACAAATTATATAATGATAAATAAGGTTTTCACTATATTAAATGTTTAGGGAAATGAACAATTAAAGTAATGAAGCTTTATTTATGAAAATTTGGTTGAAGGGAAACCGATTCAAAGTCATCGGAGCGACAAAGGCCAAAGTACGTTTCGGTTTCCACTTACACATTCTAAGTTCCATTCGATGCACACATCCCTAGTTCTAGGGTACTTGTTCATTATGTAAGAGTGTCCCCAAGGTTCATAGGGCTCTCCACACTTCATGAGGTAATCAGATAATTACCTATAATAAGAATCCACGGCAAAATTCATTAGTTTCGTCCGCGTTTCAAACGAGTGGAGAGACTATCAGAACTGGATTGGTAGGGCTCGCGGAGTTCTACCATTGTGTCGAAGAACTCATCTACTCTGCGATTACCCAACAAGCCATTGTCCAACACCGAAATGGAGTACTGGTGGAAGATGCTCTCGAGGGGGTCTATCGGCCGGGTTGATTGAATAGTACTCATGCAACGTTGCACGAGACTTCTTGTTGATGTTGAAGCAAAATGTGCAAGATCTTCTTGCAGTTTTGATTCGCACGATCCGTCTACTTTATATGTGGCCTCTCACACTTTTCGATTGCAATCTCAGAGAAAAGGAATAAAAAGTATTTGCTACATCACATGTGCCTCAGGCACATTTACGCTGCGCCCCGGGCACACTTTGTTAAATTCTACCTAAATAGTTCTTCCATGAGACTTCTAAGCTTCCAAAATAATGCTAAACTTTGTGCAGTCGGCTTTGACAAATTATGTACAATCATGGAAACTTTGAACCCATTAATATGGAGCAAACATCGGGATATTACACTTCTTGACCATCAAAATTCATGAAAAATGGTAGAAAAACACTAGATGAGTCTATCACGTACGTTTTTAGACGGATGAAGTATTAGCGAACAAGATATTCCCGATGACAGAGAATGTGATACTCCTTCAATCGTCCCTACGAACGAAAGGTCCAAAATTGAGTGTACGAACGTACCTTAACGATAACATTTAATTCAAAATGAAGGCATTGAATGAAGTTTTCCAAGTCCGCTAGAGCATTGAAGCAAGTTGGAAACCAGGTACGGTCTAATTCAACTACATTCGATATAGTACAATGAGAAGTAAACGACTTCACTCTTCTGTTATGCTTAATAAGAGAAGCATGTAAAATTTTCCGTGGTTTTTACCATTTGTCCGGTCGTTAACTTCATGGTCGTCCTGGAATTAGTCGAACTGCACGTCAGACATCCACTACTAGAAAAAGGAACAATGATGTTACAAATGATGTTGAAACGGTGCATAGGACATCAGAGTCACTGGTTATTTGCTTGAATGAGGGCTTTTTATAGGGTGAATTAGATTGCTTTTATAAACGTTTGATCCAATTCTGAATCCCTCTCCTTAACATCATGACTGATCTCTAAATTTATCAAAGAACTTTACATCTCATAATGGAATTGTAATGTGACGCGCCAATGCGCCTCAGGCGCAATTCACGTGCGCCCGGGCGCGACCAAGTTTTTTGCCCTTGATTGAGGCGTATTTAATTTGCGCTCCGGGCGCAGCAGAGGTCCTTCTTCTGGCTGGCGCACTGTGCTCATTGGCACTTCATGTTCGCAATTCCTCGAGACTTCTTAATGTTAAACTCTGTACAATCAATTTTGACAACGTACAATCATGGAAATGACTTAATGCATCACAAAAAAGAGAGAAATCGATATATTATATAGGACACGTTTGATTGTCGGATTAATTTTAAAAAAGTTTGAAAAAGATGAAAATAAAAATGGAGATTGAGGGACATGTGCGGTCCACGTGATAATAGATGAGATTACCAGTACTTTGGAATTACGACGGAGAATGAGATTGGAAGTGCCAATTTTTTTGCTTACACCCTCTATCGACAGGCAAGGAACTATGATTTTACTTTTGAAGTTCAAATGGTGCATAGGAAAATCAGAGTGACTTGCTGTTTGCTTGAAAGATTGTTTGAGGTTGAATTAGATTGCTTTTATAGATGTCTGATCCAATTCTGAGTCTCTCTCTGCATATAGGAATATTTTGCAACCAGGTTTTCTCCCTTGATATAATGTTAAATTGCCTAGGTCCTTCTTCTTGTGCGTTCTGTTCATTGGCACTTCATATTCACTATTCCTTGAAACTTCTAAGCTTCCAAAATAATGTCAAACTTTGTACAATCGGCTTTGATCGACCACCAATAATCATAGAAACGACTTGATATTTCATGAAAACAAGGGAATTCGACCTAACAAATGCATGTTGGATAGTATAATGTGTGCGTTTCGACACCTATCATGATGCTCTTAGGCCCATTAGCTTGTCCTCCAGGCTAAACTCCATTTCTCTTCTAATTGAATTTGAAAATATAATCAGTAGGAGGCAAAATGATCTAAATTTTTACTTGGGCTTACAAAACTGTGGCAATTTTGTCGATGAACTCGTTCACTCTCCAGCCACAAACTACGCTAGCTGTTCCTGTGACGATCCACAATATACTGCCCAATACTCTTTTGGAATCTTAATAACATACCCAAAAATACTTAAGCGGTTAAGCCCAAGTTATTTGATGATAAGGGGTAGTCCATTATATTCCCATTGAAACTTCTAGTACATGAATATGGAATGAGCATTGGGATGTTACACTTCTTCACCCTTACAAAAACACTAGATTGAGCCTATCACATTTCTAGCTACGGATGTAGTACTGGAAAGGAGATATTATTGATGATTAGGGAAGGTTCACAATCGAGCGTTCAAAGCTACCTTATTGCTCATTTTGTTGAGGAAGACCGTGAGAGATGAAATTTCCAAGTGCATACAGTAGAGCATTGAAGCGAGTTGAAACAATGTAAGGTCAAGTTCAACTATGTTAGACGTAATCATTGATTCTTTGTTTGGAGCTCTGATGTTTTCTTTGTCTAGCCCTTTGGGGAGGACGAAGCTCGGAAAATTTTGCTATATTGCATTTCTTAGCAAGTCTCAGAGCAATTCTGCAATGGTGTTTATGCCAGTTAGAATTTGTGCTCAACCAAAATCATGGGCTTTAGCCTTTAACCCAATCTAGATATACCTCTCTGAGCATCTGTGCTAGAGGATGATTCAGGACTAAGTTCTGGGGTAACGAAAGTATGCCCTCAAACAGAACAAATACAACGAAATTACGCTTTTCAAGATACTGAAGCATGAAAATTCACATTCTCGATAAAGGAATCTTCGAACTTGCAAGCTGGCCCGTTTGGTTGGGTGCTTGTTCCAAGTTCACCAAGGTCTCGAATTCGAGACTTGGTGTCTACCAAAGGAAGGTAAATAAATAAATGAATCTTCTTGACTCCAAGCCTTGGTAGCTTGGATTAGAAGATCTTGAAAGTAATTTCCTTAAAGAAACTAACAAAGTATGCTTTGTAACTCTTGAGCTTCGATATGAGAATTTCATGGCTCAAGGAAATCTGCACATCAGTTTTGGACAAGCTCAACTAAAACAGAATCGCCCACCAACTGCATACTGAGAAACAAATTTCTAATGAGCAGAAAAATGTCATTGTAGTTATCCTCAAAAGTTTCAGTCAGAAAATACTTAATAAGTCAGTATCCAAACTAAAATATGTTCCGGTGAATAGAGTAGAGACACGCAAACAGCATGAATTTCTTTTGGTTAAATGGAAACTTTCATAGAAACTAAAATATACTCTTGGCCGCAAAGAATTACTTTTGGCCGCAACGAATTGCTCTTGACCGTAACAAATTACTTTTGGCCACAAAGAAGTGCTCTTGGCCGCAAAGAATTGCGCCCAAGAGCAATTATTCACGGCCAAAAGCAATTCTTTGCGGCCACGAGCAATTCTTTGCGGCCAATAGTAATTCTTTGCGACCAATAGTAATTATTTGCGACCAATAGTAATTCTTCGCGGCTAGGAGCAATTCTTCGCGGCCCGGAGCAATTTTTCTTCGTGGCCAAAAGCAATTTTTTTGTGGCCATGAGGAATTCTTCGTGGCCAAGAGTAATTTTTTATGAACTTCTAATCTCAGCCATTGGTTTCAATGATTGAGATGGAGTGTCTTTTTTTTTTTTGTATGTTTTTGTTTGTCCCGGAATGCTCCCCTGTGTGTGTATATATATATATATGTATATATTCTTCAAATTATCAGAGAATCCAGAAAGTTATGGTATTCTTTCTCTCTTTTTTTTGGGGTGAAAAATCACAGAGAAATTAATGTACATTTATTAGGAGTAAATAAACCCACATGGCAATTGTGTAACATGTGCGAAGAGTGTAAGCACTTTACTGAAAGGAGAAGAATAAGCCTAAAGTACCATTGGATCAAAGTAATCTCAACACTTGCATGTATTGACTTCTACTACAACATTCCAAGCAGACAATGCCCAAAAAGATATTACCAGTAGGCAGCCATTGTTCTTGTCTATGTAATTAACAGTGATACCGCCGGGGGAGTCCGATTTTGTTCGTAGTTCAAGTGACTGAGGCAGCCAAGTTAAAACCCTCCCCCTTGCACCGGTTCTGAGTTTGAGTCGACTTAGGACCAAATGGTTGTATTGTAGGAGTCTCTCACGTCCACTTGCATTTTGGTGAAATTCTAGTAATGGGTCCCGCTACATGGTGATAGTAAAAATATGTTTCTTCCCAATAAGGTCAGGCTATGGCTCAAAATCTGGACATTCCAGTGTGGGTAGGTTCTCCTACAGTCACGCCCAAGGGGGTCAACTACGTTGGTCGCCCCAACCCACCTTTTTATTAAAAAAAAATATCGTTAAGAGTGATTAGTGATAACACTAGTCATATTAAGATTGAAAACTGGAGTAAGTATTTTTGGAATTGAAAATCGTCGCATGCTTGGAAAAAGATCAAAATCCATTGCCCTCTCTCTCTTCTCTCTCTCTATCTCTCTCATGCTACTCCTCCGCATGGTTAATTGTTAGAGAACATGCATGCATTGCCAGGCTATTAGAAACCAAATAGTAAATACCTAAAATTCAGTGAAAAATAAAATATTTCAGAGGGTGAATTCTTGTTTAATGGAGCCACTGCGACAACATACACCTGTTAGCAATTGAGGAGTAATTACCATTTAAGTAATCTAAGCCCATTTCATGACCATGTTATTAAACTAAAGCATCAGAGATTACCGGTTGTTGGAGAGAGAGAGAGAGAGAGAGAGAGAGGAGGAGGAGGAGGAGGAGGAGGAGGATTTCACACATTGAAGTGGCAATGGGAACTTAATTTTTTACAAGTGCACTGAAAGGTCTATTAGCTTGCCTTCTAGATTACTCTCTCAAAATACCAAAATTTGATGTTGAACTAAACAAGCTAAAAACCTGGCAAAGTTCATTAGTTTCGTCTGCGGTTCCAACGAGTGGAGAGACTATCAGAACTGGGTTGGTAGGGCTCGCGGAGTTGTGCAATTGGGTCGAAGAACTCATCCACTCTCCGATTACCCATAAGCCCTTGTCCAACTCCGAAATGGAGTACTGGTTGAAGAAGCTCTCGAGGGGGTCTATCGGGAATTGATTAATACTCGTGCAATGTTGCACGAGACTTGTTGATGATGATGAAGGAAAATGTGCAAGACCTTCTTTTAGTTTTGATTCACACGGATCGTCTTTGATGTATTCTAAGCACGATCCATCTACTTTATATGTGGCTTCTCACACTTTTCGATTGCAATCCCAGAGAAAAGGAATTAAAACTATTTGCTACATCACATGCGCCCTCTGACGCATTTAAGTTGCGGCCCAGGCACATACAGGTTTTGTCTCTTGATGTGCTCCGCCTCAGGCGCATTTACGCTGAGCCCCGAGCGCACTTTGTTAAATTCTACCTAAATCATTCTTCTTGTGCGTTCTTGTCATTTCAGACTTCTTGTTTGCCATTCCTTGAGACATCTAAGCTTCCAAAATAATGTTAAACTTCGTGCAATCAGATTTGACAAATTACGTACAATCATGATAACTTTGAACCCATAAACATGGAGCAAACATCCGGATATTACACTTCTTGACAGTCAAAATTCATGGAAAATGGTAGAAAAAAACTAGACGAGTCTATCACGTTTTTAGACGGATGAAGTATTACCGAGAGGGAGAACGTGATACTTCTTCAATCATCCATATGAACGAAAGGTCCAAAATCGAGTGTTCAAACCTACCTTAACGATAACATTTAAGTCAAAAAGAAGGCATTGAATGAAGTTTTCCAAGTCCGCTAGAGCATTGAAGCAAGTTGGAAACATGGTACGGTCTAATTCAACTACGTTAGATATAGTTTAAGGAGTAATAAGCGACATCACTCTTTTGTTATGCTTAATAAGAGAAGCTCGTAAAATTTTCTGTGGTTTTAACCATTTGCCTAGTCATTAACTTCAGGGTCGTCCTGGAATTAGTCGAGGTACGTGCCAGACATCCACTAATAGATAAAAGGAACAATGATGTTATAAATGATGTTGAAATGGTCCATAGGACATTAGAGTCACTGGCTGTTTGCTTGAATGAGGGCTTTTAATTGGGTGAATTAGATTGTTTTTATAAATGTTTGATCCAATTCTGAGTCACTCTCCTTAATGTCATGACTGATCTCTAAATATATCAAAGAACTTTACATCTCATATTGGAATTGTAATAAGACGCGCCAATGCGCCTCCGGTGCAATTCTCATGCGCCCGGGCGCGACCAGGTTTTTTCCCCTTGATTGAGGCGCATTTAATTTGCGCCCCGGGCACTTCATGTTCACAATTCCTCGAGACTTCGTAATGTTAAACTCTGTACAATCGATTTTGACAACGTACCATCATATATGGAAACGACTTAATGCTTCGCAAAAAAGAGAGAAATCGACATAACAAATGCAAGTTCTATATTCAAATGTGTGCGTTTCGACACGTATCATGATGCTCTTTGGTCCATAAATTAGCTTGTCCTCCAGGCTTACCTCAACTTCTCTTCTAATCGAAGACCAGTTAAACAAGATGAGGAAGTGGCAACTATCATAAATTGCGAACGTAGAACCGTAAATTTCGAACGTAGAACCGTAGGAGCAGAAAGGATTTAAATTTGTCCACTTCAGCATGCAAAATCGTGCAATTTCGTCAATGAGCTCATTCACTTGCTAGCCACAAAATTATGATCTTCGATCTTTTAAAGACCCGCCATTTGCTGACCCGATAATCATCTGCAAGTCTTTAACAACGTGGCCAAAAATACTTACCAGTTAAGCCCAAGTTGAACATTGGGATATTGCACTTCTTCACCATCACAATTGTACGTGTAATGTGAAAAAAAACCACTAGATCGAGTCTATCACCTTTCTAAACAAAGGTAGCACCGAACAAAGGAGACATTATTGATTGCGACGGAGAATGCAATATTCCTTCAATCGGCCTTACAAGGACGGTCCACAGGCGTGCGTTCAAGGCTACTTCAGCGTGCTTAAATTCCGTTGAGGAAGGCGGCGAGGGAAGAAATTTTCGAGTTCATATATTGGAGCACTGAAACAAGTTGATAACGAAACAGAGTCTCATTAAGCAATATCATGGGATCTATTATTGGAGCTCCAATGTTTTCCTTGTCTAGCCCATTGGTGAGGACGAAGCTCGGGAAAATAGTTTGATTTCATGGCTCATGGAAATCTACACATCAGGTTTGGATAAGACTTTCACCACAACCAAACACACAAAATACTTTAAAATGATCGCAATTGTAAAATCTACCAACATCACTTCGGAAACATAATCTCCACAATCAACTAAACTAATACATTGAGAATATTACGCAATCTAAAAATTTTGAGGATTAAAAATATTTTCCTGAATCAAGAATGTTAGAAACGCGTTGTGGCGGCACTAAAGATCGTAGTTGTAATGCGGTGTCAGTAGATTGAAATATAAAAGATACTGTCAATCCTTATCGGAGTTGTTGTCCGGAAATATTCTCAATTTTTAATGTGTTGATAGGTTTAGACACCCAAATTTGAATTCGAAAATATTTAAGCCCCACTTTAGGCAAACGTCGATGATGAAACGGTTTTTTCTAAGCTTTGATGAAGTGTGGATGCTCTATACTGTGAAATATTTATTCAACGAAGAAATACCATAGAATTAGGAATTTGATTACCAAATGAAACGTAAAATGTGTTTTATCCTTAATGGCCGGCTTCTACGATTTTTGTAGATGTCTTGTTTCTACCTAGTTTTCATGAACGAAACGTAAATATTGTTATGGTCGGCTTCTGTCATCTTTTATTTCTTTAAAAATACTATTTATTGACTTATAATGGGTCTTGATCCAATTTAAAATGAGAAACATACACAGAAACATACACACATTTTACCGGAATAAATTAAATGTTATTTTGACCCATTAAAGGTAAAATGGCCACATTCTTTGATATAAAAATGATTATTGATACAAACTACTTGGACTAGAAAGTAATTGGACAAGTTTCTAATGGTTCAAACCACGCGCAAATTGGAGTTCGGGAGTGTTCGAAGCAATTACGCAAAGTTTGACATGCATGTTATGCAGCGTTAATGTGCCTTAGGTGCAATCCTATGCGCCCAGGTGCATTTCAAGGCACCCAGGGCACCTCCTGAGACAACTAGAACTACTTTGCGAACTTGTCCTAGACACTCCCAAACTCCAATTTATGCGTAGTTTAAACCATTAGAAAGCTTGTTCAATCTACTTTCCTACCGAATTGCTTTTTAGGAAAAATATTTTGTACCTCAAAATACATGACCATTTTACCCTCAATTGGTCAAAAAACAAATTACTTCAGTAAAACACTCGTATCGCTTTCCTTTTAAATCGGATTAATACAAATTATAGAATGATAAATAAGGTTTTCACTATATTAAAAGATGATGGAAATGAAAAATAATAATGAAGTTTTATTTATGAAAAGTTGGTCGAAATGAGACCGATTCAGAGATCGGACCGACAAAGGCTAAAATACGTTTTGGCGCGCCATTTACACATTCTAAGTTTCATTTGATGCACACATCTCCCTAGTTATAGGGTACTCGTTCATTCTTTAAGAGTGTCCACAAGGTTCATAGTTCTCTACACACTTCATTAAATAATAAGAAACCGTTTCATCATCAATATTCACCCCAAGGCGAGGCTTGTGGTTTGGGTGAGAGATAACCAGAGGGAGTCAAGCTTGGAAGGGGAACTTCTCTGTAGAGTTTTTTTTTTTTGTAATGTTATTGCATATGATCTAATAATAGTTAAGTTTCTCTCAGTTTGTTTGGTTTTGATCCTCGACGCAACATCTTAGTACTATACCACCGTTGGCACTTCAACACTTCCTTTGTCACAACCAAATACAAAAAATAGTTTAAAATGATCCCAATTGTAAATTCTACCAACTTCACTTCAGAAGCATAATCTCCACCTTCAACTAATTAATACATTAAGAATATTTTGCAATCTGTATGTTTCCAAATGTAAAAATTGGTCTAGGAAAAGTGACTAGTGTAGTTCCAGGCCTGATGTGGGCGTGCCAGGACTAGATTGCAGTCCGAATTCGCACTAGATTGCAATCCGAATTCGTGCTAAGGCCTCCGTGCCTCAAATTTGACTTTGTATAGAGCGATTGCGTACGACTTAAGGGGTGATGCCGTATGTGATTTGTGGTTTGCCTTTGCGGGATAAGGACTTATTATTTCCCAACCGTGTAAAAAATGGAAAGAAAAGAAAACAGGATTGAACGATAAGGACAAAACAAACTTTATTAATCGGCTTAACAAAGTTTGGGTGCAAGGAAATGAAAGACATGATCTAGGCTGGGCTAGATTGAAAGATAGTAAAGTACTTTACTGGAAAGTAAATGAAAGATAAATTTCATAATCGCTGGGGTCGTTGGTCGGGAACCTTTTCTAAGGCCTTCAATTCTGGTATTTATAGGAAAAGTTCCAAGCCTTGAGCTGCTTCCACTTGCCTTTATGCATGGCTGCCACGGGCCCCAAGCCTTGGTCCTTACTCCAAACCTTCAGCTGCATTTTTAGGCCTGACAACAATTTTTTCAGGCCTGAAATCGCCTCTTTTTGCATAGATACTTGCTAAAAGGAGATTTTTGGGACCCTTTAAGGCTAAAAGCTAAAACTTTTTTTTTAAAAAGAGAAGACTTTTCAGCCACTTTTCATCCCTTGTGGGACCTTAAAGGCTATAAGTTGGTTCCTTATGTAAGAAGATTCAAGACAAAAGGCATATTTGGAACTTGTGCCCTGTTTTCTCGTGCAACAAAGGCCAAACAGGCCTAAATGAGCTGCTTGTAAGCTGCTTGTGTAGGCCTAATTGAGCTGCTTAGGCCATATGGGCTGCATGAATGCCATGTCTCATTGCTTCATGCTGAAGGAAAACGGCGGCATGCCTTGAGCTGCTTGCTAGAGAGAACCTTCTAGGCCTTTGAGCTGCTTGCTTCCCAAGCATGACTAAGCAGCTTATGGCCTTTTTGACTTCTTCGTTTTCAGGCCTGAATAAATCTAAAAAACTGGGCCCAGACCTGAAAAACAAATCTTGGCCTAATTGGGCTAAATAGGCCGGACAAAATTAGTCTGAGCTTTGATTAGTTGGGCCAAGGCAGGCCTGAACCTAATCTGGGCTTTAACTCAATTAGGCCGAACAAGCCTAAGAATAGGCCGACTATATATTCGACCAAAGGTCTAAATCAATCGAGGCCTAATTCAACCAAGGCCCAAAACGTTATTTAAGGCCACTAATCCATTAACAAATTCCTTTTTAGAATTTTGCCAAAAATGGGTGTAAACACAATCTAAAAATTTTGAGGACTTCACCAATGTATTTGGATTAAGAATATTTTCTCGAATAGAGAATGTTAGGAATCCGTTGTGGCGGCACTAAAGATCGTAGTTGTAATGTGGTGGTAGTAGATTGAATTATGTAAGATACTGTCAATCCTTTT
>JAOTQK010000001.1:1292065-1304820 GCA_025642025.1 Rhododendron ferrugineum
TAAGAGAAATAAGCAATGTCAATGTCATTGTTTTTTCGAGCATGAATGTTTTCCCTGCCTACCTCTTTGATGTCGGTTTTACTTGGAATTTTGTTCTTCCGAGAAAGGAAAGAAGACGTAGAATAAGGTGGGTCTATAGTGCTGAAATTTAGGTTTGAAGTTGAAATGAACAGTATATATGAAATCCTCAATGAGATCCAAAATTTTCAATGAAATCTTCTCGGATGGAACTCTGGTATCCCTTCGTACCAATTAGGACTAAGAAACTCAGTAAAAAATGAATTAGAATAGTTGTTGCATCACATGCACCTTAGGCGCAAAGAGATTGCGCCCTGGGCGGATCGGAATTTTTTTCTTCTGATGTAGTGCGCCTCAGGCACATTTAAGTTGCGCCCCGGGCGCATCCAGATGTTCTCTTATTACGTTATACGCCTCAGGCGCACCTGAATTGTGCCCTGGGCGCATCCTGATTTTCTCTTTTGATGTATTGTGCCTTATAGGCGCATTTCATTTGCTCCCCGGGCGCATCTAATGAAACTTTGTAGGTGATTCTTGTTAGATATACAAAATAGGTCCGTTTGGCTGGGTCCGTTAATATGATGTGCTACCTTAGATACACACGTTCGAAGTTCAAGTGGTGCAGAGGAGACTAGAGTCACTGGTTATTTTTTTGGATGGGCTTGACGTTGGATTGGATTGCTCAGAGATCCGAATTTTTCAATGAAATCTTCGCGGATGGTACTCTAGTTGAATCCCAACGTATTTGCTGCTTGTGCCTCTATTGTCCTTGAACAATCCATAGAATGCTCAAGGGTTCTCATTTTACAATCACCAACAAATTAAGGACTAAGAAACTCAGCAAAAAAAAATGAATTAGAAAGAGTTGGTGCATGAGGCGCAAATGGAGTGCCCGGGAAACAGTTGCTGCATCACATGCGCCTCAGGCGCAAATAGAGTGCGCCCCGGCGCATTGACATTTTCTCTTTTGACGTAATGCGCCTCAGGCGCACTGGAATTGTGCCCCGGGCGCATCGTTATTTTCTCAATTGATTTTAGTTTTGCCCCGGGCGCATCTCATGAAATTACGTAGGTCCTTCTTGTTGCAAGTTTTGCATATTGTGAGTTCATGTTCGCCTTTCCATGAGACTTCTAAAGCTTCGAAAAGAATGTTAAACTTCCTGCAATCGGCTATTCATGGCCATGGAAACCGATTCTTCCTTGGGCTCACTTTTTGTGGTTTCCTTGGTGGTCTTTTGTTTCGTTCATGGAAGGTTCTCTGATACAAAGGGAAAGAGACTCATAGTCAGCTGTTCTTTGAGTACCAAGGCTCGATCCATTGCAGTTTGGGGTCACCATTATAGAAGTGACCATGGTCAGATTCTGGACTGGATGGGGTAAATCTAACCCCAGTATAATGCTCATGTTGGTGTTTTCTGCAGCTATTTTCAGAAATGTGGTGATGATTCTTTTCCATCCACAATGATTTCATTGAACAATTTGGATCTCCGATCATATTATCTCATTGACGTTCAAGATCTTGTTGTTCATAGTTCAGCTCTCACATTTATGAAATCCTGATTCCGTCCTTGGTCAACGGGCCATTGGTCCAGTGATATTTAATTTGGACGGGCCTAGGGGGTGGGGTGTGGTCAAACGTTTGAGTAGTTGGACCTACGTATACATCCGGTCTATTTTCGTAATCTATCTTACAAGTGCACTGAATTCTACATATGACCAAAAAATAAAAATCGTTTGGTCTTTCAAAGAAACTTACCGATATCGCTAGTGATTCTTCAAAGGTCTTTTTAATTAAGTGGTGACATGTCTTAGAAGTTTTCAGGAGGTGAAAAACTTTGTGTAAATAATTTTTGGGCCAAATTAATTCGGTTAGAAATTAAGCTTGAAAAGTTTTTCAACGGTTCAAACAACGTTAAAATTGGGTTCGGGAGTGTCTGTGACAAGACTGCAAAGATTGGTATCTTTTGAAATTTAAAGGATGCGCTTGGGGCGCATAGAATTGCGCCTGGGCGTAATAAAGCTCCACAATTTGTCAAACTTTGCGTGTTTGTTCCGAACACTCTCAAACTTCGATTTTTGCAAAGTTTGACTGCCATCCTCAAAGACTTTCCTCAATACCCTACTCAGAACTTCTTCTGCAAAGAGACAAAAGTACTAGAAAGAAGACGGTCAAACAAAAACAACGCGCAACGGGCTCTCCGCTCCGTCTCACTAAGGATAGCCGAATAATGGAAATCCTCCTTCTTTAACGTTATTAATTTGGATCTCCCGGCGACCCAATTCTTATGATTCGAACAAAGAGTCTTTATGGCTACGCTAAAGCTGGTCACCTTTGCATCTCGAAGAAGGGGATGGCACCTCTGCTTCAGGTGGCCACTTCATATTATTCTCCTGAGCTCATGATTCCTCGGCTTGTGCCAGCAGCCTATTACGTTTTTAAGCAGCACATCCTGCCCCTTCTTTATATAAACTACTCGGGACCGTTTGAAAACTTGTGGAGTCTACTTTCTATCCCAAGTATTTTGAATTTAAAATTACTTTTTTTTGAACTGTTGAATTTAAAATTACTTGAACATCAAAAAGATATAGCCAATTTACCCTCGATGAGTTGAAAAATAAATTATTTTGGACAAACGCTCGCATCTCCCTTATTTAAAATGGGATAAAGACCTCTATTATATATGGATAAAGAGGATTTTTAAAGTGTGAAAAGATAGTGGAATCCAAACATGAAAATAATAAAGTTTAGTTCGTGAAAAGTGGGTAGTAAGTAGACCACTACGAAGATCAACGGAACACTACCACCCCTCCACCACCAACACTGTCACCGTTACACTATCTCTCCACCACCAACACTATCAAAGTAACACGACCTCTCCACCACCTATACCACCATCACTTCACCGTCTTTTACTACTTTGAAAACACTCTTTATTGATGCGAAATAGGTTTTAATCCGATTTAAAATTATTGTGATTCAAGGATATTCTCAAAATAATTTATTTTTTGACGTATTGAGGGTAAAATCGTCTATATTTTGATGTACGTATAAATAATTTTTTGTCCAAACTAATTTGATTAGAAATTAAGCTTGAAAAACTTTTTAATGGTTCAAACCACGTAAAAATCAGAGTTTGGGAGTATCCGTGACATGACTTCAAAATTTGGTCGATTTTGAAATTTGAAGGATGCGCCCAGGGCGCATGGCATTGCGCCTGGGGTGCAATAAAGCTCCACAATTGGTCAAATTTTGTAGGTTTGTCCCGAACACTTCCGAACCCCGATTTTCGCAAGGTTTGAACCATTAGAAAGCTTGTGAAGTCTACTTTATAACTCAATAGTTTGGATCTAAAATTATTGAAACCTCAAAATTATATGACTAATTTACCCTTAGTGAGTTGAAAATTAAATCATATCTGTAAAGTACTCACATCTCCCTCATTTTAAATGAGATAAAGACATATTATATACGGATAAAGAGGATTTTCAAAGTACTAAAAGATAGTGAAACCCAAACATGAAAAAAGAAGAAGTTTAGTTTGTGAAAAGTGCACAGTAAGCAGACCGCTACCAACATTAACGGAGCACTACCACCCGGCCACGGGGCGACGCTACATGTGCAGCTATGGTGTCACTTGAGCCCAGTGGCCTGTAAAATTCCATATTTTACAGTGTATAGTAAAAGACTCACCATTTTATGGAGAAGTAACTTACTCAGCATAATATTTCAATTTCAAAACAAGTGATAAAGAATCAGATCAGCATTCACCATCTTTTCCTTCTATCTTGTACTCTTTTGAGCAATTCGTGAGATTATTCTTCATCTGTTTCTGATTGATCATCATCTTCTGAGTGTTGCGGCTCAAAATCTCTCACTCCCATATTGAAGCAGTCGGGCCAGGAACCATTTCCTCTTCTTTGGTACTTGTCTAAGCATCCAAAATAGAGCTCTGTATATGATGGTTCCCCTCTCAGCTCTTCCTCTTCCCAATCGTAGACAGTAGGTGTAACCAAACTTTCCTCATAATTAGTTGCATTTACATAGTAGTGATTACATTGAATTGGAATTTCTCGAAGCAAATTGTCATCAAGATTGTATGCCCTTGTACCATGACCTAACGATCCGTGGAAACTTTCATAAGAGCTTCACCATCCTTTGTATAGCATAATGGCTCCAACGTATCACAATATGTTCAGGTCAAATTCGATATGATAAACAGCAAAGTCCACGATTTTTTCATACCGTATTCTTTCATTTTGTAAGTTTAGATGACTGTAGAACCCCATGCGCTGATGATGATTTTTTCCTCCAAAAGAGCAAATTAAGCCAAATTTTCTTCTTTTTGAACTTCTTTTTATCGACCAAGTAATATGTACCACAACGTAGTAGGTCCATTAGTTTGTCCTCTAGGATGAACTCCATTTCACAGCTTCTGCTAATTGACAAGAAATAATTTGGTGATGGCTACTTTTTTGATAACTCAGGTATCCAGGCTAACTTACACGAACCACGACTAATATATAATCGGGGCGCAATCCTACTGCCTATTTGTTGGGAGCCCAATTAAATTGATGATGGCTAATTTTAAATGTATATAAAATACTCAATGAGATAATTTAATTTGTGTCGGAGATTGGAATACTCAATAAAAAAAGGAATTAGAAATAGTTGCTGCATCACATGCGCTTCAGGTGCATATAGAAAGCACCCCGGGCGCATCGAATGCGCCTCAGGTGCGCACTTGAATTGTGCCTCAGGCGCATGTAGAGTTCGCCCTGGGCGCACCATTTTCTATCTTTAGGTAATGCATCTCAGGCGCAGTACTTGAATTGTGTCTCAGGCGCATATAGAGTTCTCCCCGGGCACACCATTTTCTATCTTTATGTTATGCGCCTCAGGCGCACTTGAAATTGTGCATCAGGCGCATATAGAGTGTGCGCCCCGGGCACACTGATTTTTTCTATTTTTGTAATGCGCCTAGGGTGCAATTAAATTGCTCCCTGAGCACATCGTATGTTCTCGATCTTTTGATGTATTGCGCGCACCTCAGGCGCATTGTAGTTGCACCCTGAGCGCATTTAGTGAAATTGGCTAGCTCATTTTTTTTTCAAGTTCTGCCCATTGACACTTTATTTTTGCCATTGCTCGAGACTTCTAAGCTTCCAAAAGAATGTTAAACTTCGTGCAACTGGCTTTGGAAACGACTTAATATATCACAAATAACACCCTCTATCAACAAGCAGGGAACAAGAATTTTAGGTTTGAATTTCAAGGGATACAGAGGAGACTAGAGTCACTGGTTGTTTTCTTGGACGGGCTTGACGTTGGATTAGATTGCTTGTATAATTTCCTTGTATAATTTGATGATGGCTAATTTTACAATCTATATGAAATCCTCAATAAGATAATTTGCTCGGAGATCTGTATCTTTCAATGAAATCTTCGCGGATTGTGCCTCTATTGTCCTTGAACAATCCTTTTAATGCTCAAGGGTTTGCATTTTACAATCGCCAACCAATTAGGACTAAGAAACTCAGTAAAAAAAAATGAATTAGAAACAGTTGCTGCATCACATGCGCCTGAGGCGCAAATAGAGTGCCCGGGAAACAGTTGCTGCATCACATGCGCCTGAGGCGCAAATAGAGTGCGCCCCGGCGCATTGAAATTTTCTCTTTTGAGGTAATGTGCCTCAGGCGCACTGAAATTGTGCCCCGGGTGCATCGTTATTTTCTCATTTGATTTAAGTTTCGCCCGGGCGCATCTTATGAAATTACATAGGTCCTTCTTGTTGCAAGTTTCATGTTTGCCATTCCTTGAGACTTCTAAAGCTTCGAAAAGTATGTTAAACTTCCTGCAATCGGCTATTCATGGAAACCGACTCTTCCTTGGGCTCCCTTTTTGTGGTTTCCCTAGTTGTCTTTTGTATCATTCATGGCAGGTTTTCCATTAAGAATATCTCTCTTAGAACTTAGAGATATAGCCGGCTTTTGTTTTAACAGTGAGTCCTCTCTTGCTCTTTGTCTGCGGAGTACGTGCGTTTAAGTAGCTTTGTGCTTAGGCAGAACCACGTAAATCTTTGTGTCATTCTTTTCGATTGCTTGTCTAACAGAGACGTGGTCTTTTGTATCATTAATGTTTCCTAAGTCCTAATTTTTTTGTCCAAGAATATCTCTTGGTGAGTTGTTGTTCCGTCCAACTTTCGGTTGGATGGTCTTGGTATTGTTATTTTTTCTTCCTTTATTTGCTCTTGTTGTACCCTTGAGATTATAAAAGTTTTGTTTGCCGAGCGAAAAAAATATAAAAATCGTTTGGTCTTTCATAGAAACTTACAAATATAGCCAGTGATGCTTCAAAGGTCTTTTTCAGTGGTGACATTTCAGTAGAAGTTTTCAGGAGGTGAAAAACTTTGTGCAAATAATTTTTGGGCCAAACTAATTTGGTTAGAAATTAGGCTTGAAAAGCTTTTCAACGGTTCAAACCACGTTAAAATCGGGGTTTGGGAGTATCCGTGACAAGATTGCAAAGTTTTGAAGCTTTTGAAATTTAAAAGATGCACCCGGGGCGGGCGCATTGATGTGCGCTTGGGGCGCAATAAAGCTCCACAATTTGTCAAACTTTGCTGGTTTTTTCCGAACACTCCCGAAATTCATTTTTTGCAAAGTTTATTCCATTAGAAAGCTTGTGGAATCTATTTTCTAACCCAAGTATTTTGAATATAAAATTGAACATCAAAAATATATGACCAATTTACCCTCGATCAGTTGAAAAATAAATTATTTCGGACAAACGCTCGCGTCTCCCTTATTTTAAATGGGATAAAGATCTATTATATATGGATAAAGAGGATATTTAAAGTGCAAAAATATACTGCAATCCAAACATGAATATAATAAGTTTAGTTCGTGAAAAGTTGTTACTATGTAGACCACTAGGAGGATCAACGGAGAACTACCACTCCTCCACCGCCAACACTGTCACCGTAACACAACCTCTCCACTACCTAAACCACCATTACTTCACCATCTTTTAGTATTTTGAATACACACTTTATCGATGTGAAATAGGTTTTAATACAATTTAAAATTATTGTGATTCAAGAGTTTTCTCAAAATAATTTCTTTTCCGACGTACTGAGGGTAAAATCGTCATATATTTTGATGTATAAATAATTTTGGTCCAAACTAATTTGATTAGAAACTAGGCGTGAAAAGATTTTCAATAGTTCAAACTACGTAAAAATTAGAGTTCGGTTGTGTCCGTGACAGAACTGCAAAGTTTAGTCAATTTTTAAATTTGAAGGATGCGCCTGGGGCAGAATAAAGCTCCACAATTAGTCAAACTTTGCGGATTTGTCCCAAACATTTCCGAATCCCAATTTTCGCATGGTTTAGACCATTGGAAAGCTCGTGAAGTCTACATTATAACCCAGTAGGTTGGATCTAAAATTATTAAAATCTCAAAATTATATGACCAGATTACCCTCAGTGAGTTGAAAATTAAATCATATCTGTAAAGTACTCACATCTCCCTCATTTTAAATGAGATAAATACCTATTATATATGGATAGAGAGGGTTTTCAAAATACTAAAAGATTGTGAAATCCAAACATTAAAAAAGAAGAAGTTTAGTTTGTGAAAAATGCACAGTAAGTAGACCACTACCAATATTAACGGAGCACTACCACCCGTCCACGGGGCGATGCTACATGTGCAGCTATGGTGTCACTTGAGCCCAGTGGCCTGCAAAATTCCATATTTTACAGAGTATAGTGACATACTCAGCATTTTATGGAGAAGTAACATACTCAGCATAATATTTCAATTTCAAAACACCAAAAAAAAATAATGAGTGATGTCAAGATTAGCTGGATTGGAAGAGATAAAGAATCAGATCAACATTCGAAAGCTTTTCCTTCTATCTTGTACCCTTTTGAGCAATTCTCATGAGATTATTCTTCATCTGTTTCTGATTGATCATCATCATCTGAGTGTTGCGGCTCAACATCTCTCTCTCCCATATAGAAGCACTCCCAGGAACCATTTCCTCTTTTTTGGTACTTCTCTAAGCATCCAAAATAGAACTCTATATGTTGCTTCCCCTCTTAGCTCTTCCTCTTCTCAATCGTAGCCAGTAGGTGTAACCAAACTTTCCTCATAGTTAATTGCGTTGACATAGTAGTGATTACGTTGAATATTTGGAATTTCCCGAAGCAAATTGTCATCAAGATTGTATGCCCTTATATCATGACCGTAACGATCTGTGGAAACTTTCATAAGAGCTTCACCATCCTTTGTATAGCATAATGGCTCCATCGTATCACAATCCGTTAGTGTCAAATTCGATATGATAAACAGCAAAGTCCATGATTTTTTCATACCGTATTCCTTCATTGCCAATACCTCGACACTGTGGCATTTAAAATAATTAAAGATATTAAGATGAATGTCATGACGAACCATAGAAAGACATCCTTCCAAAATTCCTAATCCAAAAATCATGTCTCCCTCCTCCTTGTGCTTAGGCTCTGGCATTGGTACCTTTTTAAAGTTATTTAGATGTGGATTGAAGTAAAAAATCTTGTGCCCCTGGAGGTGGCTACGAGATTTTTTCTTATAGCCATACCAATGCAGGTTTCCATTCAATACAGGTCCTGATTCCACTGAACCAACCACATAAGGGAATCCTACCATTCTCCAATCTTTGCTTTTGAAACTGCCAACCTTAACAAATTCACCACCAAAGCCTTGTACTCATCAGACAACGAGTCATAGCAAAGTCCGGATACAACACGATACGATCTATTCACCAAGCGTTCGTATGATAAAACTTTTTTAATATAACTAGTGATAGGATTCCACAAGAATAACTCACAGGTAATATTTAGAAGCACCAAGCCATTACAAGAACCGAAAAATATGGGAGAGGAAGGAGACATACTCTTTTTCCAAGGTCTCCGTAGGCTTCCAAAAGGTTATAAACATGATATAAGCTTTCAAAGTTCATAATTCTATTCCGCAACCGGTCTTTCACAATGTTCACGGCTGAAAGTACCCTTTCAACTGTTGCGGTGGAACCGGTAAAATTAATGCCAAAGTCAAGAGCAAGTAAACAAAAGGATATACTTTATCTCTTCCGGTTTCCACCATTTTTCTAGAAAGATCAGCAATTCCATTTAAGCTTGAGAAAGCTTTCAAGGCTCAAGCTACAACAACAAACATAGTATATTCGATCGAGAAACGAAAGTTTTTTCTTTTATTGGATGACAAACACAGCCGAGCCGACAACAAGAGAATATGAGAATTGTTAACATATATGTTGTATATTTGTATATATTTCTACTCTGTTCCACTGCTGTTTAATCAACAGCAAAAAAAAGCATTCGAACCACTTCTCGAAGAGCTTATCAGGATGGCCTCCATCCTCGAGCCATCAAAAATCCGTAAGTCTCCCAATTGGGCCAATTCCCCCTTGATACTATTATCTCAAGATTTTCAAACATGTGTATCAGTCATCAGTGTATCGTATGCATGCGTTCTAAATTCGATTCGGTACTCAAACGATCCCCATTTTTTTTACACTGCACAGAGAGAGAGAGAGAGAGAGAGAGCTTGATTTAATCACTGATTCAAGTTTCTTCGACAAATCTCGGCAGATCGCTGGTTAGGGCAGATCGTGTAGAGACCCGTATTTTACGAAAATAGTTTAAAGGTTTTATAAATGCTATTGTAGTGCATAAATGAGAAATTTGAGAGTTTATTTGATTTGGGGTTTAAATGGTAGGAATGTTAGTTGAGGGAGTAAAAGTGCAATTTGTATATGAGGTAATATGTGTGTGTGTGTGTGTGTGTGTAGGGGATCAAAAAAATCCCATCTCACTCTCTCTCTAACTCTCGGCTCCCTCTCTTCTCTCTCTCATCCGACTCTCTCAATCTCTCTCTCACCTTTTCTCTTGAAACTCCACCTCGAAACCCAAAACCCATGGCAATCAACCTCCATTCCAACCTCTAGATATGATTTCAAGCTCGTGGATTGCGTGGGTAGAACTCGGAGGAAGAGTTTCGCGGTGGGTTTCGAGTTTGAAAGCTAGGGCTTGATTGTTGGAGCTCGGACTTCGATCATTGATCATTGAGGTAGGGATTTCGTACTCTCTCTATGTGTTTATGGATTGATTATGGGCCTTGATTGTGTTTGGTTCGTTGTTTGTTGTAGGGATTTCGTCGTTGAAAAGTTGAAAATTCGTAGAAAAACTCCGTGGTATTGATACCTCCAAAAGGGGTATCAATACCCCACTCTTCTCTGGACCAGATTCTGGCCAGGTATCAATACCTCCAAAAGGGGTATCAATACCCCCTTGATATCTGGGCAGATTTGATACACTTAGCTCGTTTCATGCTCGTTTGAAATCCAATAACCTCTAGCACCCTCTAAACATCTTTGAATCACATCTATACTTGATTGTTGGTACCTCGAATGGTTCGTTGATCTCTCAAATTCTTTTGGCCCTCGTTGGAAGATAAGAACATGTTGAACTTAATGAATTTGGTGTCCGTTGGTCGTTCTTGCTTTAGATTGACTTAGAGAACATATTTGGCATGTCTCAATGATCGATATAGACTTGTTAAGTGCTATAACATGACGGGATGGTTGGTGGATTGAGAAACGTACTATGGAGTAGTTATCGAATATCGTGGGCCGTAAAGTATATCATAGGGTGCATAGCTGGTTGATAAGGGCCTGTCAAATAGTCTAAACGGTAATAGAGTAATTCGAATCCTCATCATTCGTCTTGTTGATCTTTCAAACTTCCTTTGGTGCTCGTTCTACGGAGTTTTTAGTATAGAACCTAATGGGTGGTGCGTTGTAAAGTCATTAATGGGTTCGATGCTTGACGTGGGATATCGTGATAGACTTGGAGGAGTGACGTGAGCTTAAGGTATTTATTTATGTATAAGGGGATGTGTTTATGAGTTTGTTATACTTTGTGTGACGATGAATGAAAGAATGTGACCTTGGGAACGTTGTGTTCTTATATGTGGTTTGGTAATGCGTTTTTTATGTGTAAGTTGTTATATGTTGAGCTTGAGGCTATTAACGATTGATTGAGAAATGGTTAACATGAATGAATACGAAGGAACAATACAAAGAAAGCCACGGATCCACCGATGGGTGCGATGCCGGAAATGGGACGCACGGGGTCCCGAATGCCCGGACATGAATAGAAGGTTTCTTGTGGACGCACGGGGTCCCGAATGCCCGGACATGAATAAAAGGTTTCTTGTGGATGCACTGGGTCCGGAAATGCCCGGACATGAATAAAAGGCTTCTTGTGGAAGCACGGGGTCCCTAATGCCCAGACATGAATAAAAGATTTCTTGTGGACGCACGGGGTCCCGAATGCCCGGACATGAATGAAAGGTTTATTGTGGATGCACGGGTTCTCGAATGCCCGAAATAGTATTGTAAAGGCAAACGGTGAATACTTGAGAGATATAAGACAAATTGATTATGCTCTAAAAGAAAATTCAATGATATGTTCGTATTGTTCTGTAGGGAGACATTCATTGTCATTAGCTCATTTGGGTTTGTTGTACACGTGTATTGTTGCTCTTACATTACGGTTGGTGCGTGATGATCATATATACTTATAGATTGAGACTGAATGGGTATCACATGAGAATCTAAATTTGTATAGTGAACGTTGGACAAGGGTTGGTTGAGGACAAACAGTGGTTTAATTAGAATGATTCGAGTTGGTTTCTACCTCTAGTTGACGTGTGAGTTATTGAGGATACGCTTATAAGATCTTGATTTTTTTTTTTTTTTTGGTTATAGAGTGCTCCTTCGTGGTGGAAGACTCTAATTTCTTGTGATATTCTGCTGTATTCATTCACTCTTGGTGCACGTTTCTCCTCATTTGCATATAGTTTGAGCATAGATTTCTCTACTGGGCGCGTGTTTGCTCAACCCTTCATTTTTCAGGTGTAAACCCAGAACAGTAGCACGGAGTGCAGTGCATGTATTGGTTGGAGATCTTTTGAAAGTCGATATGGGAGAGTTGCATTGACATCTTTGTAAACCTCTTGACAGGTGTAATCGTAACTTCTTTTGTTTGACAAATGGATAATTGTAAACTATATAATTTTCTTTTCATTCTCTGTGTTTAAGGAGCATAGGGCCAGTGTGCCATGAATGAAAACTCTTTTGGGTACGATGTATATTGTTGTGAGGATTTTTAATTATCTAAAGTGATTATTATTTATGTTGAAAATCGAGGTCGTGACAGATCGGTTGCTGGTTCGGTTGGTGACTGCCGATTGGTGAAGCCGTGAGGGAACCGGCGAGGCGAGATACACCGGAGACTGGCGACGGCAAGGCGAGTTCTCCGTCGTTCGTGACTCGTGAGCGAAAGGGGGGAGTGAGCGCCGAGCAGCGAGAGTGGGCAAGGGCCGGCGCCTGGGTTTTTCTGATTTGGGGTAAGAGGAACATGAGAGGAGTGTTAAGCGGGGTGGGGGCATGTGACCCCACGTGCCCTATTCTCAGTCCGCCCCTGGGGTTACCTGATCTCGGTAAGGATTGAACGAGAACCATCTTCCTTCCAGTTATTTTGGGGATGATGTCGGAAGTCAAAGAACACCATTGTTTGGTAACGCACGTGAATCTAGAAAGAGAATCGAGGGTTAATCTCGAGAGGATTTCGACAATGATTTCTTCTGGAATATTTGGAAACTCGCAGGG
>JAOTQK010000001.1:1307451-1330161 GCA_025642025.1 Rhododendron ferrugineum
TTGTGGTGAGGATTAGACCGGCTAATGGTCAAGAAAGAGAAGGGGATCGGTTGGTTACGAAGGTCTCCGAGAATTCTATAACCGTTGGAGATAGAAAGTTTACCTTTGATTCTGTAACAGTCATGATTTTGTTGTTTTTTCTCAAATTTTTTTCATATATGCATGATTTGTGATTTGGAACTGGGAAATTTTGCTGTTTTTTTTCCCAATTTTTTCTCATATATGCGTGATTTGTGATTTGGAACAGGTAAAAAACTCTCACGAGCCTGAATTTGAGCTTCGAGCCTGAACTTTATTCGAGCCTGAATTTGGCTCGGTTCGGCTTGTTTTAAGTTTAACGAGCCCTAGCGAGCCGAACCCGAGCTTTGAAAATTTTTAACGAGCCGAACTCGAACTACATAGTCCAGGCTCGAATCAGTTCAGGCTCGAATCGAGCCCAAGCCGAACTCGAGCCTGACCTACACCTTATCGAACTGATCCCGAATATCACAAAGTTTGGCTTGATTCGGTTCATTTACATCCCTACCCATAACCATACCAAAGCCAACCCAACTTTAATATAATCCCTTTTCCCCTGTCATCACTTGTCTTTACCGAAAGCAAAATGAATAAGCAAGCCAGAAGAAGAGAGGCGGCGATTATCAACGGTGCTCCGTCCGGAATCTCTGCGGTGCCGGAATTAGTTGCCAACAACGTCGATCTCGTCACAGAAATCCTTCTATGGTTGCCGGTGAAATCCACATTCCGATTCAAGTGCGTGTCCAAACATTGGCTCTCTCTCCTCTCCGACTCCCAATTTGCCACCAACCACTCCACCCGAAACCCTAGACCCTCCTCCATCTCAGGCTTGTATTACTACATCGAACAAACACTCAGATCCGTCTCCCTTCACGGCTGCGGCCGTAATCTCCCTTCTCTCTCCTTCCTCAAAGATTCTAAAGCGCAATCCACAGTTTTCGTTGAAGACTCCTGCAATGGCTTACTGTTGTGCTATTATTATGGTCGTGCCTGTGGTATTGATTACAAACCGCAATTCATTGTTTGTAATCCTACCACAAAGAAATACGCAGTACTTCCTAAACTTGATGGATTAGCTAATGCTTACCATGGTTACTTGGCTTTTGATCCTTCAAAATCACCTCACCATTACAAAGTAGTATTGGTCGATTACCACTCGGAGGCCCCGGACCACTCGGAGGCCCCGGACCGTTATCAAATTAATGTCTACAGTTCACAGAGTTTATGTTGGAAGGTTTTCCCAGACCAAAAATGCTTCGGTTTTGGTCGTGGTGTCTTTTGGAATGGAGCAATCCATTGGCTAACCAATGACCATTTTATGAAGAGATTTGATGTTGATGTCGAGGAGATAATAGCAATGCCAAACCCTCAATCGCCCAAAATTCTTTCTCGATACAGAAATATGTATTTTGGAGAATGTGGTGGCGGTTTGATTCTTATTCAGTCTCCTTTATACTGCCCTAGCGAATTCCGTATCCTTGAGCTGAAAAAGGATTACAGTGGTTGGGTTGTCAAGTGCCGGGTCAATCTTAGGCCCTTAATATCAGAATTTCCTGAGATGGAAAGGAGAAACTACAAGAACTCCTATAGTTATAGCGTGCTGCATGCTGTGGAGGGAGAGAATGGAAGAGGTTTTGCCCTCTTGTTAGCTATTCCCAGGAGAATTATTTCATATAACCCGCAATACAAGACATGGGATGTGCTTCGTTATCGAGTGCCGTGTGAATCACTTAAATTTGGTTTTTGCAGTTCTGTTTTTCCCTTCGTCGAAACCTTATTTCCTGTTTGAATTGAATCTTACATGTTGACTTTTTTGTGTTAAGTATCTGTGATGCTAGTAGTCTTTCTTAGTGCAGATAAGTTGTATTTTGTGGCAGTAGGTGGTTGGTGCATATTTTGCTTTTGTTAGCTCTTATTGTGCTAATATCGCATTGCCTACAATATCTATGAATGCAATTGCGGTCGATCAGAATACTATTTTTCATGATTTTGCTATGCTACATGATACTAAATTCTTCAGCTCAATAGATGGTTTGTTGGTTAGTAAACATCATACGAGGTAAGGAAGGGATCCGGATCTTCTGTGAGGATTTGCCTGTGAGGATCGTGTGAGTGTTTCGGAAGGAAGACATGAAAAATAAAGGAAGGAGACTGGATGAGATACGAAAAGTCGAGTATCAGAATCTCTGCAAATTTGTTATTTGACGCTGAACGTTCGACCTTGGCAAAGCTGCTGAAGGGGAAGAGGATCAGTTCTCGTTTGGGTAAAACAGAGCCGAGAAAATTAATTAGGTAGTATGAAATTTATTAGCCGAGAACATTTTGTTTTCTTAGGAAA
Source organism: Rhododendron ferrugineum (assembly GCA_025642025.1). NCBI lineage: Eukaryota > Viridiplantae > Streptophyta > Magnoliopsida > Ericales > Ericaceae > Rhododendron > Rhododendron ferrugineum. Next base: position 1,309,808 of record JAOTQK010000001.1, read on the forward strand.
AACTTAGCTTTAAATTTAACCAATTATAAAATTAAGAATATTTTGTTAACCACAATATTTTTTCTTCTGAGTCTTCCCATAAAATTAAGAAAGTATCTTAATAATTCCTTTCAGGAAAGAAAGTTATTCCATCCGTCCTAAAATGTTTGTCCGGTCCGCAAAACGGAGTATTAAAAATAATACGATTTTTGCAAGAAAAAATCAAAAGTTTTTTAACAACTTATTAGATATCAATGAGTATTTTTAATTTGTGAAAAAAGTATGAATTTTTGCTTGAAAAAATTGTATTATTTTTAACACAACGTTTTGCAGACTGGACAAGCATTTTGAGACAGAGGGAGTACTAATCATGGAGATGATACATATCTTAATAATTCCTTCTCGCGAAAAGTGACTTTGCTTTAATAAATATACTATCTCCGTTCCTTTTTAAGTGTCCTGCTTCGTAATTTCAACTTATTAAAAAGACATCATCATTATACCACTTCAACTTTTTCCTCCACTTTTCCTACTTACCCATCATCATTACACTTTTACTCACTAACTTTTAAAAATGGAATATACTTTTAGGGGCAAAATGAAAAATTCACTAATTTTTACCCACTAACTTTATAAAATGGACATTTATCAAGGGACAACCCAAAATGAAATACCGGACTCTAAAAAAAGGGACCGAGAGAGTATATAATATAGAGATAGATTAGGTCAAACTCTTCTTCCCCTCCTCATACCCTGTTCTGAGAAAAATGAGCAGGAAAGCATCAAACGAGAGAACAGAGGCGGTTCTCAACGTTCCTCTGTCGGACATCTCACCGGCGGCGGAATTAATTGCCAACAACGTCGATCTTCTAACGGAAATCCTTCTAAGGTTGCCCGCGAGATCCACAATCCGATTCAAGAGCGTGTCCAAGCATTGGCTCTCCCTCCTATCCGACTCCCAGTTTGCCACCAACCACTCCACCCGAAACCCGAGACCTTCCTCCATCTCAGGTTTGTATTTCAACAACCAAGAAACACTAACCTTGGTCTCCCTCCACGGCCCCTGCCATAATCTCCCTTCTCTCTCCTTCCTCGATGGCCACATAGAGTGATCTACAATTAAGGTCGCACACTCCTGCAACGGCTTGCTGTTGTGCTATATTAATAGCATCGATGGTTATTTTCGGCAATGCATTGTTTGTAACCCCACCACAAAGAAATACACATTACTTCCTAAACCTGATGGACTGGATAAAGGTGGGAGTGGTTGCCTGGTTTTTGATCCTTCAAAATCACCTCGCCATTACAAAGTAGTAATCGTCGCTTTCAGCCAGGGCCCTTATGGCCCTTATCGAATTGATGTCTACAGCTCACAGAGTTTATGTTGGGAAAAAAAGTTTTCCACACGCCAAATTATTTTTGGTCATGTTGTCTTTTGGAATGGAGCAATCCATTGGTTAACCCGTGACTATTTTCTGGTGAGATTTGACGTTGATGGCGAGGAGATAAAAAGCATTTTCAAACCCTTGGCCGCCCAAAATTCTTTTTCGACGCAAAATTATGTATTTTGGAGAATGTGGTGGCGGTTTGATACTTATTCAGTATCGTCTGTGCTGCCCCGACGGATTAAGAATCCTTGAGTTGAAAAGGGATTATAGCGGTTGGGTTGTCAAGTGTCGGGTCAATCTTAGGCCCTTAGTAGCTGCATTCCCTGAGATGGAAAGCAGGAGAAACTACTACTCCCATGGATTTAAAGTGTTGTGTGCTGTGAAGGGAGAGAATGAAAGAGGTTTTGTACTCTTGTTAGCTATTCCTGGGAGAATCGTTTCCTATAACCCGAAGAAAAAGACATGGGACGTGCTTCGTGATCTAGTGCCACGTGAATCAAATGTATTTGGTTCGAACAGTTATGCCGTTCCCTTTAGCGAAACTTTTTTTCCAGTTTGAACAGAATCCTACGTTTTGGAGCACGTATGGATGGATTTTTGTGTTAATTATCAATAGGTGGTTGGTGCATATTTTGCTTTTGTAGAAAAGTTTCAATTCATCTTCCTAATGCCATTTCATGTTCAGAAGCTCACTAGTATATGGTTTTTCTTTCTTTGCTGTTGGAAGAGTCCAATGACACTACATCCTGATTTTTACTTCACTTATGTATATGGTAAGTTGCATTCGGTATGAAATTGGCATTGATATTTCATAGGTCAATGATCATGGCTTTTCATCTTTGGCCATTTTTTGTGCCTACTGTCACTCATAAACTCGAACATGATTGTCCAATCTCGGTGTGTTCAATTCATTGATTGCCGCAAACTATTGCACTTGGCCGCAAACTATTGCACTTGGCCGCAAATTATTGCAGTTGGCCTCAAACTATTCCTCTTGGCAGCAAACTATTGCTCTTGGCCGCAAACTATTGCTTAAGAGGAGCACTTCTTCTATTTTCAGCATACCAATTGGTCCAATTCCCTTTTTGTCCTCATAATCTTGAAGATGGAGTATAATTTGTATCCAATGTTTATATGGTGTGTCCAATTCGAATCAAATCTTAATGGTGCACTGTCCTTAGTTGAGCAAGTGCGTGCTTCTGAAAATCTCCTGCCAAGAAGGCTTCAAAGCAATGTTTGTTACTATATAACTTGGAAATATGGTAAGTTAGATGCATACAAATGTCCTCTTCTGACATATACTTTCTGTATGAAATTGGCGTTGATATTTCCATGGTCAATGATGTCCTTGTCTTCTCTTCATCTTTGAGCATTTTATCTGCCTATTGTCACGCATAAACTCAAAAGAGCATTTTATCTGCCTATTGATTTGCCTTTATAATATATATATATATATATTTTTACTTTTATCCAAATAGTTTTTGAAACAAACTTTTGGATTTATCTTGGATATTTTCAAAAATATTTGAGTAAAAGTCATAATTTTTTACTTTTTCAATGTCAAGACGAACTAATAATCCACAAAAGTTTTACAAGAAATTAACAAACGCGATTTTTTTTTGAATAAAGACAAAAGTCGAAAACTCCCAAAAAAAAGTTAAGGAGAACAAGGCCTAACCTCAGCTCGTTAAGTTTTGAAAATCAATTTTCAACAGTAATTTGCTCATTTCATCTGGTTCGTTTATGTCATCTTTTTTGAAAATCTAACGAACTTCAAAATATGTTCAATTTGAGCATGTTTAATTTATGCATTAAGCTGATCTCAACCAAACTTTGATCCCTCGGTACATGAGCAGATTTTAAGTAGCTTCGATAATAATATGTAGCATTATTACAAGGTAAAAGTACGTGGAGACCCTTTCAACTATCACTTTTTTTCACGGAAACCCTCTAACATTTAAAATCGCTCATACAGACTCACTCAACTATATGAAATGAAAAATTAGTTAACTCTATTAATATAATGAGGGAAAATGACGATTTTACCCTTAAAATTATCCACATTGACCCCGCCATATATAAAAATTGCCCACGCTGACCTATACATCTTAACGATCTTTTTGAAAAAGTCACAAAAAGATGTTAATTAATTAACGATTATATTTGAAAGGGTCTGTATAAACAATTTTAAATGTTAGAAATTCTCCGTAAGAAAAAGTAATAGTTAAGGGGATTGTATACTTTCACCTTGTTAGTTGTTACATATCGAGTGCTCAGAGAAAAAGTAGGCTTTCTCTCCACTCGGTGCACTCGGTGTGACCACGTTTAAAGTCCCCAAATTTCCCCTGCAATCACTTCGCTGCAACAATGGCCAGGAAATCATCAAACAAAAGACGGAAGGCGACCACCGGCGGAGGATCCCCGTCGGAAATGTCACCGGCGGCGGAATTAATTGCCAGCAACGTCGATCTCCTTACCGAAATCCTACTACGTTTGCCGGCAAAATCCCTAATCCGATTCAAGTCCGTGTCCAGGCATTGGCTCTCTCATCTCTCTCACTCCCAATTCTCCTCCACCCACTCCTCCCGAAACCCTAGCCCTTCAATCTCGGGCCTCTATTTCTACAAACAGAGCCGACTGGAGTCCGTCTCGCTTCACGGCCACAAGAATCTCCCGTCTCTCTCCTTCCTCGATGGCCTTGAAGGTAATGACTCTAAACCTAAGATTCTCAACTCGTGCAATGGTTTATTGTTGTGCGGGACCGGTTTAAAACACCTTGTTGTTTGTAATGCGACCACGCAGAAGTACAAGGTACTTCCTAAACCTAGTGGGCTTTCATCTCGATCGGCTAGTCATCGCAGTGCTTACTTGGCTTTTGATCCGAAAAAATCACCTCACTACAAAGTTGTTGTGGGTAGTCACTACACTCATGGTAAGTCGGAACCTTGGTCTTTTGAAATCGTTATGTACGATTCGGAGGTTGGGAATTGGAAAAAGATTCTTCCACCAGGTACGTGTTGGGGTCGTGGTGTCTTTTGGAATGGAGCGATTCATTGGTTAAGTAAAAGTAATGAGAATGTTCTATTGAGGTTCGATGTTGATGCCAAGGAGATGATTACATTGCCACTCCCTTCAAATCCAAAAATTCTTTCTAACAAAAGAATAAAGTATTTTGGAGAATGTGGTGGCGATTGGATTCTTGTTCAGACTAGTTATACATCTACTACGCAATTCTTAATCCTAGAGCTGGAAAGTGACAATAGCCGTCGGATTGTGAAGTACTCGGTCAATGGTAGAACCATAGCAGCAGCTGCATTTCCTAAGATGGAAAACCTCTGTAAGTTTTATGTGATGTGTGTTGTGAAGGGCAAGAAGAATGGAGATTACGCACTTGTATTGGCCATTCCGGGAAAAGTGATTTCCTATAATCTGAAGCGCAATACACTGGATGTGCTTCTTGATCTGGAGCCAGGTGAATTAATTGATGACGGTGTGAATGGTTGTGCTTATCCCTTTCTTGAAACTCTATCTCCTATTTGAATAGGTCGTAAATGTGGGAGGACCAGATTTTCTTTTTATAGAAGTTTTCAACTAATCAACTTCCCGTAGCTGAAAAGTTGAACATTTTGCTAGTAATTGGTGTATGAAGCACATGATACTTTAGCATCTTTTGTAATCCTAAGTAATCCATATTGTCTGATATTACACTTTGGGCTTGATTGTGTTCTTCATCTAGTTCTTACTTTATGTGAACCACTATAAACATGATTCGAATGTATAAAGATAATAAACGAACTATACAAGAAGAATTCCAACCAAAGAGAATCTCAACTAATTATCTTTCTTCAATCTGTGGTGTTGTAACCAACTGCAACAAATAAACCAGTATAACCATTTTATCCCCTTACCATATAATGTTACTAGTGCATGCCTATGCGTTCAGGCACGGCTCGAAATCGGTATTCAACAAATTATCCAGTTTTGTCTCGCTAACCTCCCATATTATATAGATGTAGATATCAATGATAAATTAGAATTCATCTTATTAATCTCAGCATTCTAAAGAAGCTCACCTTAAATTTTTCTTCTTCTTTTTATGTAACCATCCAAACTGATTCTTCATGTTAGGTTGTTGGTGCCTAGTGGCACTATTACCTGTGTATGTTGTCTCTCTCTTTGAGTTGGGGTAGATTCTTTATTGAGCAATTGCCATTGCTTCACCTCTGTCCTGTGCTACCCCTGATTACACCTTTGTTGCTTCCTACATAAAACCTTTTTTTATACTCCCTCTGTCCCAAAAAGGAGGACAATTTTTGAAATTTGTGTCATTTTTCATTGCTTATATCTTTCAATCTATAATGTTTTTCGTGAGTTTGAAAACTTTGTATAATAGAACTAATCGAGAACTATCAAACAAGATCCATATTCCATATTTTTTGAGATTCATATTGAAGGATATAAAGAATTGAAATTGATACAAATATCAAAAATTGTTATTCAATTTGGGACGAAGGGAGTAATAACTATGAGATTGCCAGATAAGGTTCCTTGAACTCCTATACTACCAGTCTTTTGTATCCTTGTTATGAGAATGCAAAGTACCTGGTCTCCCAACTGCTTGGGGAAGCTCAAAGCAACAAACATAGGATTTTGTGCGGGATAGAGTATTGGCCAAAGTTCAAGGATGGAAGCAAAAGGTGTTAATGCCAGCGGGAAGGGAAGTCCTTAACAAATCTATTGCCCAGGCTATTCCTTCTTATCCAATGATGTGCTTTATGTTTCCTACTACTTTGTGCAAGAAAATCAGTTCTGCGATTCGTCGCTGTTGGTGGGGCGATAACGAAAGGGGTGGTAAAATCCGTCAGAGAAATGGAGGGATATGACAGAATCAAAAGGGTGTGGTGGTATGGGTTTCTGAGATCTGAGAGCTTTCAATATTGCCCTGTTGCTGAAGCAATTTTGGAGGCTTATTACAGAACCTGATCCTCTTTGGGCACAGGTTTTGAAGGCATCAAAGCTGGTTCCTTTTGGAATGTGGGGAATGGGCTTTCAATTAACATCGGGAATGATCGTTCAGTTAATATTCCAGGTATATATATCTGGCCTCTCACATGTTCATGAATTATTATTATCTGACGATAAGGAAGAATGGAATCAGAATTTACTTCATAGTCTCTTCCCCATGGATATTTGCTCCTCTATTATGGCTATTCCTATCTCATGGACTGGGGCCGGGAATTGATAAGTTAGTGTGGAAAGATTCTGCCAGTTGCATTTATAATGTTTAAGTCAGGTTATCACTTTGCCCAGAATCTACTTTTTTGGACAATAATGCCCACTTCCCTGGTACGTCTTTTAACCAGATTCACCAGGTTGCTTCATCCGTGAAGTGGTGGGAGGAGTTGCTTTCACTCAATACTAGTAGTATAACTCAAAGATGATCGAGTTAGCTGCTCAAGTGTTTTTGGCCATTTGGAAACAGATCGATGATCACTTGTGCATGTCTTCTCCAAGTGTACCCCAATTAAGTTTGGTGAAAGCTCTGAAGCTGGCTCTGGGGACCCATGGAGATTATTTGGCTGCGGCTTATGCACACGGGAATAACCCAGCTCTCGCCCTTTAGGGGATAGTAGTGACCGGAAATGGCAACGTCCTCGTAGTGACCCGCTGAACTGTGATGGAGCTTGCAGTACCTCTGATGAGTGGGCAGCTTAACTAAAACCTTAATAAAATCTTTATAACAATGATAAAGACAAAATAAGCTAGGAAATAAATCAAAATTACCTATTCTTAATATTATTTCGTAAAGTTTTTATTCTTTTCCTCAAAATCTTAATATAATTTATTCTTTTCCAAATTATTCTAAGATAAATATGCTATTAGGATTTAGGAATCACGTTCTATTCCAGTCAGTTCTAAACGTAGGAATTATGGAATCAAACATGCATTCCTCCTCAAGATTACTATCATCCAAACAGAGAAGTCTCCTCAATTTTGAATTCATAAAATGAGAATCTCTCGAGAGCTATTCTATTGAAGCATTGTGATACACAATAATTTTGGTCTCCAAACCCTAAATGGAACTTTCATAATTTATTTTTCTCTTGAAATTTAGTTAAATTGTTACAACATTGATAAAGACAAAATAAGGTAGGAGTAAGAAATATTTCAAATTATGTTTTTTAATTTTATTTTGTAAATATCTAAAAAAAAAATCCTCATAAAGAGTCAAAAAAAATTTATTTTTCATCAAAAAAAATTTCTTTTCACTAAGAGGAAATCTTTTTAAAGAGTCAAAAAATATTTCTTTTTCATCAAAAAATATTTATTTTTACTAAGAGGGAAAATAAGTCTGTATGGAAATAATAGGGTTTGTTTGGAACTTGTGGAATGGAAATAAAAGGGAAAATTTCAAAATGACACCTGAATTTTGCACCAAATGTCACAGAGACACCTGAACTTAAATTTATTTCAATTAAACACCTGTAGTAACAAAATTCCCAAATTTAGACCTCCGCCGTTATATTCCGTTCAAAAATTACTGACACGACATCTCTTACCCGTTTAAGTGGTCCCATTGCACATATTTCCAACAGAGAACGATGCACTCAAGCCAAACCCCTCACTTTACCTCACGTTTTGGAGGGAAAATGACCTAAACCTAATTGATTTTCTTCCATTTCTCTCTCTAGAAGTCTGACTATTATTCCACCATCTCCCTCAAAAGTGATGAGTTTCTCTTGGGTTCATCGTCCCCTATTAGAAACATGTGCAATGCGGCAACTTAAACGGGTTGGAGATGCTATGTCAGCAATTTTTGGGACGGAGTATAACGACGAGGTTCTAAATTTGGGGATTTTGTTAGTACAAGTGTTTAATTGAAATAAACTTAAGTTCAGGTGTCTCTGTGACATTTGGTGCAAATTTCAGATGCCATTTTAAAATTTTCCCAAAATAAAAAGACAGGAAAACAGGCAAAGGGGAAAGTGTGAGGAAAAAGTAGAGGAAAATTTACCGTTCTCAAAACTTATTTGTCTTAGTTTCCCTTCCACTTTCTTTCTCAATCACACAAAGGGAGGGAAAACCTTTTAAATTTCCTTTCCTCCATTTTCTTTTTCATATGTAACAAACAAACCCTTATCATACCTTAAGGTTTAAGCCAACCCAACTTTACTTGTAATCCCTTTTACCCTAGTAGCCAATCGGTTCTCTTTACCTAGTGCAAAATGAATAAGCAAGCAAGAAGAAAGGCAGCGATTATCAACGTTGCTCCGTCGGAAATCTCACCGGCGGCGGAATCAATTGCCAACAACGTCGATCTCCTATTGGAAATCCTTCTACGGCTGCCTGCAAAATCCACAATCAGATTCAAGATCGTGTCCAAGCATTGGCTCGCTCTCCTCTCCGAATCCCAATTTGCCAGAGACCACTGCTCCCGCAACCCCACACCCTCGATCTCAGGCTTGTATTTCTAATTCGAAAACACACTCAACTCCGTCTCCCTTCAAGGCGGCCACTGTAATCTCCCTTCTGTCTCCCTCCCCAAGTCTAAAATTAGGGTTAAGCACTCCTCCAACGGCTTGCTATTGTGCTATATTAGTAGTACCCATGATTATTCTCCGCAATACATTGTTTGTAATCCCACCACAAAGAAATACACATTACTTCCTAAACCTGTTGGATTAGTTAGGCATTCCGGTGATTACTTGGCTTTTGATCCTTCAAAATCACCTCACCATTACAAAGTCATATTGTTCGGTTACGACCCTTGTCAAATTGATATCTACAGTTCACGGAGTTTGTGTTGGAAACGGGTTTCCCTAGCTATAGACCAAGTCTACTTTAATGGTCAAGGTACGTTTTGGAATGGCGCAATCCATTGGTTAACCGATCATGGCAATGTTCTAAAGAGATTTGATGTTGATGCAGAGGAGATATTAGTAATGCCAAACCCTCAACGGCCCAAAATTCTTCCTCGACACAAAATTATGTATTTTGGAGAATGTGGTGGTGATTTGATTCTTATACAGTCTCGTTCGCGCTGCCCTGGCGGATTCAGAATCCTTGAGCTGGAAAGGGATTACACCGGTTGGGTTGTCCAGTGTCGGGTCAATCTTAGGCCCTTGATATCTGAATTCCCTGAGATGGAATGGAAAAGCTACTATAAATTCGATGGATATGATGTGCTGAGTGCTGTGAAGGGAGATAAGGAAAAAGGTTTTGCTCTCTTTGTTAGCTACTCCTAGAAGAATTATTTCCTATAACCCGAAGTACAAGACATGGAATGTGCTTCGTGATCTAATGCTGCCTGAGTCAAAAAAATTTGTTTGAAAAGTTATGCTTTTCCCTTTATGGATACGATTGTCGAATCTCAAAAGAGCGTGTGTAAAATTCGTTGTCTAGCTAGGAAACATGAAAAAAAAGTAACTCAGTTAAATTTAAGGACCTCATCGAGTTCTTTCACCCTCGACAAAGAGGATATGTTATGCTGAGAATAGAAGAAGTGCTCCTCTCAAATAGCATAGGAATGTCTTTATAGCTCTAATTGTCCTCTTGAAGATGAGGGATAGTTCTAATCACATGTGCATCACCATTTAAATGGTGATTTTGCTGATGCTATTTGCTTCTGAAATTTGAATTAAAAAATGGATCTTATTGCAAATGGAGCTACAGCCTTAGGGTCAGGTAGATCATCTAAATACACGACATTATGAGCCTTTTGTGTGTGTGTGTGTGTCTTTCCTTCTTTGATTTTTGAGTTTCCTTCATATTTTCGTGCTCTTGCTACGGTTAAGTGACCCTCTTCGTATACTTTGTCCGGTTGCTACAATAGAGACTGTCTCGAAATTCTTTGTAACTTGACAATTGTTTGTCTAGTTTTTCATCCCGGGAAAGATGACGAGCTTCATGAATGTTAAATCGCATAATCGCGGCTATGTAGTGATCTGTTTAGAATGATTCATAATTAGAATGATTTTACAACTGTCCCAAGCTATATATGTAACTTTTTTCCCCAAAGACGAAGCCCAATTTTCTTGATAGAAAAACCACATCTAAATCGTGCAATAGATGTGTCGTTGAATAGTAGCCTCTCAAAGAACAAGATTTTATCACTAGGAAATAATTCTAAAATATAGTAACCAAACATTTCAAGATTTTTAAAATTATTTCTAAAATACTATCACTAATCCCGAAAAAGTAACTCTAAAGCACAAGATTTTATAAAAAAAACATCATTTAAATATCACTTTTTTGTTTTTGTTTTTGTATTTTTAGTCGCAAAGTAATCATTATGACCAAACAATTAATCTTATCCTTGATCTGATATTCACCAGCTCGGATGGGGGAAGTAGGGGCGGACGGAAAGGGGTGCCCGTGCTCCTGCACACCTCCAAAAATTCTCTATAATTGTACTCCTAGTTAATTTAAAAAAGTTCAATAAGATTAGCCCTGGCCTGCAAGTTAATTGGATGAAAAAAATTGTTAAACTAATTGTAGTTGGTTGGAAGAAAAAAAACTCCTTATAATTATGAGTTATCAACAATTTTTGGGTCTCTTGTGTAAAATAAAATTATGGCTACGTATATAAATACAAAACTTAGACCTACCAAGTAGCTATATCTAAAACTAGAATGTATAATTTATCTTATCACTATAGAACTATACGTGATTCAAGCTCTCGTTATACACAAATCATGCGCTTGTCCCCGATGGAGATTCCAATATTCAACCTTTCTTGTGACTTAATCAAGCGAATGTAAGATCAAGTGCTGTACTTTACAAGCGCAGTTGATGCATTTGGAGAACAATTCTCCACCCATCTCCAATATTTGAGCAATTTAATTAGTTTGTTATCTCTTGTTGTAAGCCTTCTCTTAAGATTTTCAATTCCGAAAATAACTCTTTTCCGCCAATATCAGAAGCTCTTTCCTACGTCTGTCCGGCCTCCTATCCAATCCCCGAAAATTTTCAAAAAAAATCTCACATCCTACCCAATCTCTAAAACAGATCTCTAAATTGTTCATCCTTTCTAGCACGAGAAGTGGATCGGATCGGATACGGACGAGTTAGACGAAATGGCCATCCCTAGATTGTCTATGAAACAAACTCATCTCTAACACACTTTAACTGAGCTGTACACACGAGCGGATTTGGAGGAGCTTGCATAATTACAAAAATGGAGTGCCCAAAGGAGAAAGTGGTCTTTCTCTCCACTCGGTCTGAACTACGTTTAAATCCCCAAATCACTTCGCTGCAATCACTTCGCTGCAACCACAATGGCCATGAAATCATCAAACAAAACACCGAAGGCGGCCACCGGAGGAGGATCCCAGTCGGAAATGTCACCGGCGGCGGAATTAATTGCCAGCAACGTCGATCTCCTCACTGAAATCCTACTACGTTTGCCGGCAAAATCCCTAACCCGATTCAAGTCCATGTCCAGGCATTGGCTCTCTCTCATCTCCGACTCCCAATTCTCCACCACCCACTCCTCCCGAAACCCTAGCCCTTCAATCTCGGGCATCTATTTCTACAATCGGAGCCGACTGGAGTCCGTCTCGCTGCACGGCCACAAGAATCTCCCGTCTCTCTCCTTCCTCGATGGCCTTGAAGGTAATGGCCCTAAACCTAGGATTCTAAACTCCTGCAACGGCTTATTGATGTGCGAGACTGGTTTTAAACACCAACCGATATACATTGTTTGTAATGCGACCACGCAGAAGTACAAAGTACTTCCTAAACCTAGTGGACTTTCATTTCGAAAGGCTCTTCATCGTAGTGCTTACTTGGCTTTCGATCCGTCGAAATCACCTCACTACAAAGTCGTCGTGGGCAGTCACTACAATCGTAGCAAGTCGGAACCTTGGTCTTTCGAGATCGATATGTACGATTCGGAGGGTGGGAATTGGAAAAAGATTCTTCCGCCGCATTCGTGTTGGGGTCGCGGTGTCTTTTGGAATGGAGCGATTCATTGGTTGAGTAAAACTCATGCGAATGTTCTCTTGAGATTGGACGTTGATGCCGAGGAGGTGATTACGTTGCCACTCCCTCCGAGTCCAAGCATTCTTCTTGCTAATAGAAATATCAAGTATTTCGGAGAATGTGGTGGTGGTTTGATTCTTGTTCAGACTAGTTCAACCTCTGCTTTTGCAATCCTAGAGCTGGAAAGTGACACTAGCAGTCGGATTGTGAAGTATGGGGTCGATCGTAGAACCATAGCACGCGCGTTTCCTGGGACGGAAGAATTCTTTGAGTTTTATGTGCTGTGTGTTGTGAAGGGTGAGAAGGATGGAGATTACGCGCTGGTATTGGCCATTCCAGGAAAAGTGATTTCCTATAATCTGAAGTGGAATACATTGGATGTGCTTCTTGATCTGGAGCCAGGTGAATTGATTGATGACGGTGTGAATGGGAATGGCTGTGGTTATCCCTTTCTTGAAACTTTATCTCCTATCTGAACGAATCGTAGATGTTGGACCGGATGTTCTTTTTGTAGAAATTTTCACCTAATCAACTTCCCATTGTTGAAAAAGTTGAACATTTTGCTAGTAATTGGTGTACAATAAGTATGAAGAACGTGATACTTTAACATCTTTTGTAATCCATATTTTCTGATATTATGTTTTGGGCTTGATTGTGTTCTTCATCTAGTTCTTACATTATGTTCCACCTTAAACATGATTCGAATGTATGAAGAAGACAGTAAACGAACAATACAAGAAGAATTCGAACTAAAGAATCTGAAAAATGGAAGCCAAATAGTGCATGCCTCCTCGTTATATTCTAATTGCTCGTCAGTCAACTAATTATCTTTCTTCAATCTGTGTTGTTGTAACCAACTGCAACAAATAAACCAGTATAACCATGTTATCCCCTTAGTCCCTTACCATACAAATGTTGTCATATCAATGATAGATTAGAATTCATCTTACTAATCTCAGCATTCTAAAGAAGCTCCACCTTAGATATTGTTTTAACGCCGGCGGGAAGGGAAGTCCTTGACAAATCTATTGCCCAGGCTGTTCCTTCTTATTCAATGATGTGCTTTATGTTTCCTACTACTTTGTGAAAGAAAGTCAGTTCTGCGATCAGTCGTTTTTGGTGGGGCGAAAACCAAAGGGGTGGTAAAATCCGTTGGAAGAAATGGAGGGATATGACAGAATCACAAGGGTGTGGTGGTATGGGTTTCCGAGAGCTGAGAGCTTTCAATATTGCCCTGTTGCTGAAGCAATTTCGGAGGCTTATTACAGAACCTGATTATCTTTGGGGCACAGGTTTTGAAGGCATCAAAGCTGGTTCCTTTTGGAAGGTGGGGAATGGACTTTCAATTAACATCTGGAATGATCGTTCGGTTAATATTCCAGGTACATCTGGAATGTTCATGAATTATTATCTGACGATAAGAGAGAATGGAATCAGAATTTACTTCCTTCCCCATGGATGTTTGCTCCTCTATTATGGCTATTCCTATCTCATGGACTGGGGCCGGGAATTGATAAGTTAGTGTGGAAAGATTCTCCCAGTTGCATTTTCTATAATGTTTAAGTCAGGTTATCACTTTGCCCAGAATCAACTTTTTGGACAATAATGCCCACTTCCCTGGTACGTCTTTTAACCTGTCGCCCATGGGATGGAACAAGCTGTGGAGCCTCAAGAGTCCACCAAAAGATTATACATATTATGTGGAGAATTCTAAACAAATGCGGTTGCTACTGGTGAGAATTTGTTCGCTAGGAATTGCTCGCGGTCTCCTTTGTGAGGTATTTCTTGAGGAATTGTGGGGTGAAATTTTCATCTCCTATAAACCAGGTTGCTTCATCCATGAAGTGGTGGTGGGAGTTGTTTCACTCAATACAAGTAGTAACTCAAAAATGGTGGAGTAGGCTGCTCAAGTGTGTTGGACCAATTTCGAAACAGTGGAATGTATGGTTCTTCTCCAATTGTACCCCAATTAAGTTCGGTGAAAGCTCTGAGGCTGGCTCTAAGGACCCATGGAGATTATTTGGCTGCGGCTTATGCACAGGGAATAACCCAGCTCACTCTTTAGGGGATAGTAGTAACCGGAAATGGCAATGTCCTCATAGCGACCGTTGAAAATTCAACAGTGGTGGAGCTTGCAGTACCTCTGATAAGTCGGCAGCTTACTAAAACCTTAATAAAATCTCTGTAACATTGATAAAGACGCCTATAAAAAAAAAAAAAAAAAAACATTGACAAAGACAAAAATAAGCTAAGAAATAAATCAAAATTACTTATTTTTAATATAATATCTTGTATATATTTTTACTTTTCCTGAAGATGAGACGAAAAATTATTCTGTTTTTCAAAAGCTGAATTTCTTGTTTACTAGTAAGAGAACCAATGAGCCACGACTTTGTTTCTTTTGAGCAAAGCTACCAACACGACTCCGGACACAACTGCGTTCGGAACCGTTTGATGCTTGTGGATCTACAACTGCATTGAACTACTCCGGAGATAATTGTGTTCAGAGTAATATTTTAAGTGTAACTAGACTTTTTGCTTTCTTTTTGTCTTGGAATTTGCTTCATATCGGTAAATGGACGTGCTGGAGGTATTGACACATTTGAACACATCGTGAGAGAAGAGTTTAACTCTAAAATATGACTCTGGAGGTGAAAATGAAGGTTGGCTGGTTCAAAACAGGATATCATGGAAAAACAGATAGGGACAAGAGATTTTAGTTGGAAAGAATTTGTTTTGACTTTTGAAAGCTGGTTTATCTCCTTTTTCAGCCAAGATAAAAAAATCTGGAAGAACAGCATCGAAACTCCAATTTGAGAACCAATTTGTCCATCTGAGTAACTGTGCTTTTGGAAGGCGTTTCAACTTGAATTTGTGCAGGATGAGAAAGATCATCATGTTAGTTTCAATTAAAAAGTGATGACATTAAATGAAACTCAAACTTTGTTTAAATAAGCTACGTATTGACTAGGGCTGTTCAGTAGATGGATCGATCCGCCCAAAATGTCCAAGCTGATCAAACCGAACCGCCAATGAACCAAACCGAGGTAGGTTATGGACGGATAGAGATACTAATATCACAATTCAGTCGGATGTGGATCGGTTCAGTTGGCAGTCAAACCGAACCATCCGGCCAAAAAAAAAATGCAATAAAAGGACTAAAAGGCAAAAGCATATTCAAAATCCTAATCTAAAATTCTTATTTTGGTGATTTAGCAATTTAATTATGATGTTATTTTGGACTTTTAGAATTTTTATGGACAAAGGTAACTTAATTGGATGGAGAAAATGGAAATATGCCGCAAGCGGATTGGATTGGGAACAGAAACCGATTTGCCCAAAACTGATCCGCCAGCAGCCCTACTACTATTGACCTCTCAACCTATATATACAAGTACTAGCGCAGCCTCGTTCACCTCAAATTGATACCTCCAAGGCACCATGATCGGGAGCGCAAGCAGTAAAAGAACAAAGAGAACAAAGCCGATTACCGGCATACCTTCGTCGGAAATCTCACCGGCAGCGGAAGTAATTGCCAACAACGTCGATCTCCTCACAGAAATCCTTCTACGTTTGCCTGCGAAATCCCTAATCCGGTTCAAGTCCGTTTCCAAGCATTGGTTCTCTCTCATATCCAATTCCCAATTCTCAATCACCCACTCCCGCCAAAACCCTAATCCCTCGATCTCAAGTTGGTTCTTTTCCTCCATGCCTCATGAGCACCCAACTCGACCAATAATCACTCACTCTTGCAACGGCTTACTTTTAATTAGATATCCTCCGACTATGCATATCTTGGTTTTTAATCCGACTACACAGAAATATATATTAATTATCCCTTATCCTGCCATATATTCATATGGGTCTAATCTTGTGAGGTTACGTGCTTATTTGGATTTTGATCCTTCGAAATCGCCTCACTACAAAGTTGTATTGCTGATTAGTTATGGTTGTCCCACCAGTTTTAATGTTGGGATTGATATATATTGTTCGGAGACTACGTCTTGGAAACAGATTCGTGCACCCGGAAACGAGCATGAGCTTATACATGTGGCGTTTTCTGGTGGCGTTTTCTATTGGTTCAGTGATGAGTATATGTTGGTGGGCTATGATGTTGATTCAGAAAAGATGATAGAAATGCCAAACGCACCCAAGATTCAACGAGCAGACAGGATTCAGTATCTCGGAGGATGTGGTGGCCGTTTGATTCTTATTCTAGAAAATATGGTCATCAGAATCCTAGAGATGGACAAGGATGATGGCAGTTGGAATATAGATTGTGAGGTCGATTTGCATCTAATGTCTGCATTACTTCATCAAACCACACCCTATTGGAATTGTAATTCTTCTGTTCTGTCTCTTGTCAAGAAAGAGGAAGGAAAAGGTTATGAACTCATAGTAGCTTTTCCGCGCGCAGTTTTTCCTGGAAAAGTTATTACGTATAATCTGTCATATATTACGGAGTTTAAGGTATGGACTGTCGTTTTTGAGGTGGTGCCGG
This sequence comes from Rhododendron ferrugineum, assembly GCA_025642025.1. NCBI lineage: Eukaryota > Viridiplantae > Streptophyta > Magnoliopsida > Ericales > Ericaceae > Rhododendron > Rhododendron ferrugineum. Next base: position 1,326,659 of record JAOTQK010000001.1, read on the forward strand.
GTGAATCGATTTGTGATATACCTCCTAGTACAACTGTTCATCCGTATATTGAAAGCCTATCCCCTGTTTGATGTTATGCTTAACATGGAGTACATGTCTTCTGGAGCTCGTGATTTTGTTCTTTTTTCTTGTTTAATCGGTCGTTAACCTCTTAATGAATTTGACTTCTTGAGACATTTGAATATGTTTCTATCTTGGATTGCTGTGTCCTTTGATCATGATATGGTTAGCCTCCAGGTTGCTATTTCGAATTGTACTTACTAATTTATCTTCTTGAGCACATCTTTCCAGTCAGTAACCGGGAGAGATACAATTTGTGAAGTAATTGCTGAACAAATCGCACTCACTAAAGATTGCGATGGAGACGCTGCTTAACCTCAAGCTCCTCTTTTATGTTTGTTGGTTTTGATTGGTTTGGTTTTCTATTTTTTGTGAGTTGGTTTGTATATTGGTTTGGTTATTTGTTTATTGTAAAACCGAACCAATCCGAACCATACTCACCGTTAATATCTCTAGTTGAGATCAGGATAGGGATGGTGAAAGACTCCGCAATTAGAAATCGGAGATGAAATTTGGTCCCCGATCCATACCCTAGCGTTGCCATCCCTGTGGCCAACCCCTTGGGGTTAAATATTACACTCCAATGTACAAAATGGGCAAGGGTCCTGTCCGGTGCTCTTCCAACTAGTTCGGTTCAGTTTGGACCGCTTGTGAGCCCTTCCCTGGCCCAAAGTAATGATCATAACTATTCATGTTTTGGAGTTCATCGAGAACATTGACCACGTCAAAAATCATATTGATCAAATAGTGGAGTTCCGATAGTAGCGATAGTGGCATCAGCCGCGACGATGACCAGTCTAGAGTGGGCTTGTGGTGTTCCCCTATGGTTACTGGTTTTTGAGGCTTTAAACGGTTTACTATTATGCAGCCGCTTTGCTCCCTCTTATTCATTCATAGTTTGTAATCCGACCACACAGAAATACACGGTACGTACTATCACCACCTACTTGGCCTTCAAAATTGCCTCGTCTTGCTCGCTTGGCTTTTGATCCTTCCGAATCGCCTCACTACAAGGTTGTATCGGTCGGTTGGTCGAGATCCTTATCAAATTGATTTCTACTCTTCACATAGTGCGTGTTGGAGACAAGTTTTTGTGCAAGATAAATGTTACGGTCATGGTGTCTTCTGGAATGGAGCAATCCATTTGTTAAGCAACGAGAATACTCTCTGGAGATTTGACGCTGATGCCGATTGAGAAGCTGATAACAATGCCAAAGCCTCCAACGAGTTACGTCCTTGACAAGATTTTGTATTTTGGAGAATGGATTGGCGGTTTGATTCTTATTCAGGGTTGTTCTTATTACCCTAGTGGATTCAGAATATATCGTTGAGATGGATGGGGACTCCGATTGTTGGGTTGTCAAGTCTTGCTTCAATCTTAGACCCTTAAAATCTAAACCCCTTGAGATCGAGAAGATCGATTTTGAATTTAGAGTGTTGTGTACGTTGTCAAGGCAGGGGAGGAAAAAGATTTCACACAACATGAGCTAATTGATGATGATGCTTATCCCTTTGTTGAAACCCTATTTGCTTAATTTCTGAACGATTTCCTACCATGTTGGATAATATGTTCTTTTCATACTTGGTTCGATGATATACATCAAAGGGTACAAGAAGGAGAATTCCGTGGGCCCCACAACTTGTTTGTATATGATCCTGGAGGATCATATTGGTTTCGTCATAGTTATCTATTCAGATTTTAGGATTTTCATTAGTATAAGTTGTTATTTATCCTATTTTTAGGCTAGGTTAGGTTTCTCATGTTTAAGTTAGTTTATGAAATCTTATTACGAAAATCAGAGTGTTATTTGGTTTCACTTCAATGGTATTCAAAGTTTAGAATATATGTTCTTTTTTTTTTCTTGAAAGTTACCTCTTATGTACGATTATTACAAACCGAATGATGCTTTTCAGTTCCAAATCCAATCAAGCTAGTTATGTCAAATAAGAGATTCTCGATCTATTAATCTCCACACAAAAAAAAAGAACAAAAAATAAAACTCTATATCCATTATTCACGGTAGGATTTTACAAATAAGTTGTCAAGTGCTCAAAAACTCTGAAAAGTAAAAAAAAACAGGACACCGTAATTGAAGCTATGACCCGATCTCAAAGATTATCATCCCTCCTGCTCTCCACCATTTTATAGATCAGATCTTTTCAAGAAGCCCAACTTGCTGTCCCATGTCTGAACATCAGGGATGTGTGCAATTTTCCAATAATCCCCACCTTTTAAGTCTCTATCCAAACTTGTAATCAAGCTATCTGACATATCAGACAAGTCAAGACGTTTAAGGTTGGTCAGATGTTCAATCCCTGAGGGCAACTTCTTCATCGATTTACACTCCCAGAGACATGCCTCTTCAAGAAGAGGCATTGAGCCTGCCTCCACTCTCACCCATTTTAATCCTTCCATTTGACTCAGGCATAAACATTTGAGCCTTTGAAACCCACTTGCCTTGAAACATAATCCTTCTCCTTCATAAGCCGCCTTGAGATCAAGTCTAACCAAATTGGGCAAGTCTTGAAAGGATTGCAGTGGATCAACATCCCTTAACTTACTCCACCATAAGCATACTCTCGTCAGGTTGTGAAGCGAATGTATCCAGTGGGGTAGCTTTTGCAGGCGTCCTTTTAAATAGAGCATTCGAAGTCGTCGAGGCGCCGAAGACAAAGAATCTAGATCAATGATCTCATCTTCCTCTTTTGCACCGACAAACAACGATTGAAGGATGTTTCGCTTCTCAAGGGATGAACATAGCACCTTTCCATCTTCCTGTGCTAGTCTTAAAATGTGCAACTTCCTCAATTGAGTCAGCTTCCCAAGCTCACTCAACATAATGTTATTGTTACTTCCATTGTCTGCCTCAATATAACATAACTTCTGCAAGGATGTCAAGCTCCCTATTCCTTTTGGGGCTTTGAATCCAGATACACAGTGAAAACCACCGTAACAACCCCTCAATCTTTTGTTAACACTAGTCAATAAGAGATGACGAAGATATTGCAACTTCAGTATCTCTTCTGGCAACTCTGTAACATATGTCAACTTGAGATCCAATGTTTCTAGTTTCTTGAGTTTTCCAATTGACTTCGGGATTAATTTTACCTCAGTCTCCCTTAGACTTAGATAAGTAAGATGAACTAGCTTCACAATTTCTTCGGGAAATGTTTTCAAATCTGTACCTCTCAAGTCTAACACTGTTAATAGCCTTGCCCCTTTGCCTAACGACACAACTTTAGACAACACGGGAAGCGGATCTTCCACGCTAAACACAAGCAAAGAACGAAGTCGAGTAAAGCAATTGATTTGTATGTCGTCCAAAATAGTGTGTATTGATAAGCGACGCACCTTTTCGGCACTAGCTAATGACACAAAGTTTTGCTCTCTCGACTTTGAAACAACTATTTCACGCCAAAAGTCATGGATTCGATAACTTTTC
>JAOTQK010000001.1:1458422-1472290 GCA_025642025.1 Rhododendron ferrugineum
TATCACCATTCAAGCCTGACCCTCCAGCAGTTCAAAAAGATGAAGTTGTGGAAGAAGAAGCTGATGAAGATATGGAGAACTTTTTCAAAACAACTGCCAGCCTTGTTCAAGTATCCCTTTCAGGCATTTCTGGAGATGGATCAAGTTCTACCCAAGTGCCCCCAACAATTGAAGAAATTACCGAGGCCAAAAAGACTTTCAAGGCCTTATTTGGAGAGAGAGAGAGAGCTGAGGGAGAGGAAGAGAGAGACCGTGCAGGAGAGGGACAGGAGAGGGACAGGAGTGAGAGCTAGAGAGATGCATGCATGTCGTGTGCATGCATGTATATATATATATATATACATATATTATGTACGTAAAAAAATAATTAAGACCTAGTAATATTAATGCTATTATTATTATTATAAAAAAATTTGGATCGTTACAACCTACCCCCTTCAAATAATTTCATCCTCGAAATTAGGGTATATCTTCTAGTGAAAACAGATACGAGTAATTGGCGCGTATAGTATCTTCCCGTTTCCAAGTTGATTCATTAATTCCTCGATGTTGCCAAAGGATTCGGATGAGTTAGAATGATTTGTCCTCCATTTTCTTTTCCAATTTCTAATTGGTTTTTTGTAAGTCATTTTCGATATCATTGTATGGATTAAAACTGCTCGTTTTAAGACTTTGCTAACTTTTCAACCATATCAAAATCATATAGATCTGATATCAATAAACATATAAAGTAAAACATTTATCTCGAGATCAAAAGGTTCTGATTTAGTGAATAAACCACAAGAAATTGCAAGTAAACTGAAAATAGCAAACTACAAGAAGAAGACTAAAACATAGCTAAAGAAAATTGCAAAGGGTAAACTCTAGAATTTGGTGTATATGGACCTTGTTAAGACTATGAACCTACCCGAGCTCCGAATTTTGTGTGTAAATGGATTGTAGGCAAGTCAATATATGGGAAGACCTTCCATAGTGAATTTCTTTCTTTTGATAACCGGATGTCCATGATAGCACGTGCGTACCTCGATTAATTCTGGAGCATGAAGGTAATGACCGGGCATATATAACCCCTAGAGACATGTCACATAAGTTCAACAAAGAAAATATAGTCTTTACATTATACGACTTGAAATTGCAACATGGGCCTATATATATAACCATATGGTAACAAAAGGATATATAGTATTGCATGCAATCCAACTTTATGAAGGAAAAAGAGCATAGTCTCACTGTGAAGTTGTCATCTGAGACATTATTCGTTTTGAGATCTCAAAACCCTTTGGCAAAGTTGGGGACATTAACATATTCAATGTTTTAAATAGGAAAAACAAAACACGAGCTCCAACATGTATTGTGTAGGGCAATGCTCAAAGAGGGGATAAGCTTTCAATATATGGATACGCTGCCAAACTCTGAGAAAATGATTCACCAGGAGCCATACCGTTAAGCAGATTCCATGTCTGGCACCTCAGATTATAAGACATTATGGTCCCACTCCAATCTAACACAAGTTCAAAATCTTTTTCCTTCTTGTCCCCCTTCACAACACACAAAACATGATAGCTGCAAAATTCGCTTCCCATCGAAAGTAAGGGTTCAAGATCGACCCCAAACTTCACAATCCAACGACTGCTGTAGTCCTTGTCCATCTCAAGGATTTTGAGCTTCACAGTAGACCATATATGAGTTTGAATAAGAATCAAACGGCCATCACATTCCCCGAAATAGATGATCTGGGCCACACAAGGAATTTTTGCGTTTTCTATCATCTTCTCTGAATCAATATCGAATCCAAACACAACGCCCTCATCGCTTAACCAATATATAACTCCACCACAAAACACCTCTCCACGGCAAAGCAACTCGTCTTGCCTTCTATCGGGGACACGAAACCGTTTCCAAGACGCCCTCTCCGAACAATAGACATGAATGTAAAACTTCTCAACTTTGGAAAAATATTCACACAGAAACACAACTTTATAGCCAGGGGATTTCAAAGGATCAAAAGCCAAGAAACCACTAGACGAACGGGGAACACACCCAGACGAAAAATCAGGGGGGTACTCGGGAATTAATGTATGTGTCTTTGTAGTTGGATTGCAAACAAGGTAATGACCTGACGAGGGAACAGAATAATGGTACTTACATAACAGTAATCCGTTGCAAGAGTGAATTATCTTTGGTCGGAACTGAGCAGCTCCAACGCCGTCGAGGAAGGCGAGTGTGGGTCGATTTGCTTGGCCCTGAAGCGAGACGGACTTGGTGTGTTCAGTCCCGCAGTCCCGAAGGCGCAAGCATAAGAACAAACCCGAGATCGACGGCCTTGGGTTTCGGCGGGAGTGTTTGGCAGCGAATTGGGAGTCCGAGATGAGGGAGAGCCAGTGCTTGGACACGGACTTGAATCGGATTAGGGATTTCGCCGGAAAATACAGGAGGATCTGTGCAAGGAGATCGACGTTGTTGGCGATTAATTCCGCCGCCGGTGGGAGTTCCAACGAAGCAGAACCGATGATGGGGTTGCTTCTTACACTGGATGCATCCATGGCCTCTCGCTGAATGGAAGTGATTACGGTTTTCTCAATGACTCTCTTATAGCATACTTGCACCGCCTTCTGTTGGCTTTTCCTTAGCCTATATTTGATTTCAGTGGAGGAAGAATCAGGACAATGGGGGCAAATGGGGCTGCCCAAAAACGGCAGCAGTAAACAGCAAAACAGGGAGAGGAGAGCTTGCTCTCTGGAAAGCAGAGAAAAGAAAACGGAAAGTGGGGCTGCGCTCTTGCCCTTTTCTCATTCAACATCACTTTAAATACTAGGCATTACACATGGGCTTTACCTAGCAATTGGGCTCATAACAAAACAAATAAAACTAGCCCATCACAAATATAAAATATAGCCCAAATACAAACATAACATTTGGTCCAATTACAAAAAGATAATAAAGCATTAATTTTAGGGAAAATGACGGCCAATGACGTATTTTGATAATTAATATCCGTTAAGAACAAACTAAGAATATTTGTTAATACTGAAAATGTCATTGACGGGTATTAATTATCGAAACACATCTTTAGCCGTCATTTTCCCTTAATTTTAACACATTTACGGTTTCCAATTTGCATGGAAATTGGAATCAACACGTCTTTTTTCCTATTTAATTATGGGTAAATTACCAAGACCACCTCCGAGGTTTCTTAAAACTATATATTGTCTACTCACGTTTGAGGAATCACAAAACATCCCATGTCAGCACAACGAACTACTCATTTGTCGTCGGTGTTCTAAAAATGGCTTGATGCTAATTGAGCGAAAGAGGGGCGCCTAGCTAGGGCCAACTATTCGATCGGCTACTTGGACCGACTTTTTGAACTTTGACGAAATATATCTGACATCATCATTAGTTTCATTTATGGGATGGAGGATACATCAAATGGATGTGAAGATAGACTTCCTTTCAATGGACCTTGTTATCTTTGTGTAGCCTGTAAAAGGCAGGTTGGGCTCCCATTCAGTCCCCCTTAGTGTTCAGTTCCGGCCAGTCGGCCACTTTCAGGCTAACATTGGTTTCGTTTAATGATCGGATCCGTTTATATTGTAAATCTCGTCGAGACTCATAACTATATTAAAAATCATGTCCATCAGATATCGTTCAATACACGATCATAGCACATTTATTTTGGAATGTGTCTCGATGAGATGTACAATATGAACGAATCCGATCGTTGAACAAAATCGACGTTAGCCGAAAAATGGTTGAATTGCCGAAACTGGGCAGTAAGGGGGACTAGACGGGAGCCAGACCCACAAAAGGCTATTTTCACAACTTTGCAGCCTTTTGCAAACTACCAAAGCATAGTGTGGTCAATTGTAATTAGGATATGATGAGGTCGGACGGATATATTCCGTCGAATTTTCTAGTGACTACATTATGACAGGGGATAATTTTGTCATGCTACAATGGATAATTTATAATTTCTCAAACATGAGGAAGAACGTTTTCCTTCAAATCTTGTATTTTGTGCGCCCCATAGAATCCTCATATAAAGTTCAATCAATAGAAAACAATGAAGAAGGTGTCAAAAATCGACTTTCTCTCGCCATAAGCTACACATGACACACAAAAGCAACCTTGGAAGCAGGGACGGAATCAAGATTTCATAAACGTGGGAGCCAAACAATGCACAACAAGATTTTAAAATTTCAAGATTCGGGAATCTAATAGTTTGTTTGGTTTAGGTTTTGAGAGACGTTTTTTTGTTAATGAGTGGGGAGAGAGAGAGAATGAAAAATGAGATTAATAATTGAAGAAACAGCTTATGAGAGAGGAATTGGATTTTGGGAACCCAAAATGAACACATTCTTAAATTGTTTAAATGTCTAAATAACATCCACTATAAATAAAATACAATATCTAGGTGATTTTAACAAACAAAAAATAACTAATATTAACATTGAAATTTTAAATAAATAAATAAAAACAACGCGCGCGGGGCCTTGGCCTCATACGCCCATGTGTAGATCCGTCTCTGCAAATGAAAGAAAGCCTCCTGTAATTACCCAAGGTAGCTTTTTCATGGGCAGTAAAATCTTACAATTCTCAAGGATAATGCAATCGATTCACCCTCTCCAGTCCAACTTAGGATAGCAATATGTCAATGATAATGTGGAACCTTGGTTGTATAACAATGCTCAAAGAGGGGATAGACTTTCAATATATGAATTTGCCCTATAAGAAACTGATTCACCTGGAGCCATATCATTAAGCACATTCCATGTCTGGTTCATCACATTATACGATACAACTGTCCCTCCATAATTTAGCACAAGTTGAAAATCTTTCTCCTTGTCCTCCTTCACAACGCACAACACACAATGGTAGGACAATTTGCTTTCCATCCAACATAAGGGTTCAAGATTGACCCGAAACTTCACAATCCAACGACTATAGTCCTTGTCCATCTCAAGGATTACGAACTCCAGAGCAGACGTTATACATAATTGAACAAGAATCAAATGGCCGTCACATTCCCCGAAATAAATCATCAAGAACACACAAGGAATTTTCGGCGGATTTGTACTCTTTTCTATCATCTTCTCCGAATCAATATCGAATCCCAACACAACGCCCCCATGACCTAACCAATATATAACTCCACCACAAAGCACCTCGTGTGTATGCCTTCCATCGGGGACACGAAACCGTTTCCAAGACGCACTCTTCGAACAATAGACACAAATGTACAAATTCGTAACGCTGTTGGAATAATACTCACCCGAAAACACGACTTTATAGCCAGGGGATTTCGAAGGATCAAAAGCCAAGAAAGCATGAGATGAACTGCGAACACCCCCGGGCGAAAACTCAGGGGGGTCCGGAATTAATGTATGTGTCTTTGTAGTTGGATTGCAAACTAGGTAATGATATGACGAGTGAGCAGAATAACGGTACTTACATAACAGTAATCCGTTGCTAGAGTGAGTAATCTTCGGTCGGACCTGAGCAACACCAACGCCGTCGAGAAAGGCGAGAGTGGGTCTATTTTCGTGGCCCTGAAGCGAGACAGACTTGGTGTACTTTTCAGTCTGGCAGTTCCGAACGCGCCAGCTTAAGAACAGACCCGAGATCGACGACCTTGGGTTTCGGCGGGAGTGTGTGGCAGCGAATTGGGAGTCCGAGATGAGGGAGAGCCAGTGCTTGGACACGGACTTGAATCGGATTAGGGATTTTGCCGGAAAAAACAGGAGGATCTGCATAAGGAGATCGACGTTGTTGGCGATTACTTCCGGTGCCGGTGAGAGTTCCAAGGAAGCAGAACCGATGATGGGGTTTCTTCTTACACTGGATGCATCCATGGCCTCTCGCTGAATGGAAGTGATTAGGGTTTTCTCGATGTTCTCTCTTATAGCTTCTTCTTGCACCGCCTGGCTGGCATGTGATTACGGTTTCAAATTTGCATGGAATCAACATATCCTTTTTCCTATTTAATTATGGGTAAATTACCAAAACCACCTTTGAGGTTTCTAAAAACTATAAATTGTCCTCTTACATTTGAGGAGTCACAAAATATCCCATGTCGCATAACAAACTACTCATTTGTGGTCGGTAGTCTAAAAATCGCTTGGTGCTAGACGGGCAGAAGAGGAGCACCGAGGGCCAACTATTCGGCCGCCTAGGCCGACTTTTAAAACTTGACAAAATATATCTGACATCGTCATTAGTTTCATTCATGGGATGGAGGATACATCTGTGAAGATAGCCTTCCTTGGGATGATTGAGGAAGAAGTGTCAAAAATCCTAACTACAACAGACCTTATTGGCTTGTTGTAGCTTCTAAAAAGGCTATTTTCGCATTTTTGCATCTTTTCGCATACTACAAAAGTATAGTGTTGTCCATTGTAATTAGAATTTGATGATGTCCGAACGATATATTCTAACATTATCACAGGAGATAATTTTGTGATAAGAGCTTTAGATCCCCCCGCCCCCCGCCCCCCGCTTTTTGTGGTGTTGTAGTCATTACTCGTCCACAAGCGGGGGGGGAAAGCATTCTTGCTGAAAATTCAATTTTTTTAGTAGTACCATTCCAATTGGAACAACCTCAATGGCCAATTCTTCCACTCCTCCGCCACCGCCTTTCTACATGGCCACATATATGCAACCTAAGAATATGTTTCCTACAAATAATATTACCAATGGATTGCCTAGCTTTGCTCCTGAGAAGATGCGCTTTCAAGTGCTATATTGCTCCTGCTGCTAGATGTTTTACTTCCATTGCTCTGCTGCGGTTGGTGATGAGGTCGTAATTTGGATCTTTCAAGAAGTTCAGCTCCTTTGAGTGTGGCGATATGGTGGTTTCAAATTCACTCCTTTTTGGTTTTTTTTTTTTTTGATAGGCAAAAGCAACATTTTATTAAGGGGAAAGGGAAGGGGAATCCAACAGAGAGTTGGACAAATACAGCCAAATGGGACAAAGCCCAGCCTCAAGGGACAAGCCCAGAACACCTGATGGCCAAGAAGCCCAGATAAAATAAATACAAGCACAAAACATCAAAAGGCCAAAAGCCCAGATCAAAACAATTAAGCCCTTTTTGGTTTACAATGATGCTCCTGATGATGTATTTGGTTTATAGTTTTCGGTCGTGGTTTTGTTGTCGTTGGCTCCTTGCCAACTCTTTTCTTTCTTTGGTAGCAGGTGTCATATGATTATCTTTAGCCTAGGTGCTAACATAGTTGGGATGAAGGTTTTTTGTTATGATGCCTTTTTCCCCGTTCTTGTTAAATATTTGTAACTTTTTGTTCAGAGATTAATAAAATTCTTTTGCCGATTTAAAAAAAAAAAAAACAATCTTTCTTTCCATAAGCTGCACATGACACACAAAAGCAACCTCGGAAGGGTCCTTACGGAACCCAACTCCCTTTTCCAAGTGAAAGAAAGCCTCACCTAAGGTAGACTTTTCATTGGCAGTAAGATCCTACATTTCTCAAGGATAACAAAAAACCCAAAAATACCAACTGAAAATAGCAAAACTACACATCAATGGCTTGTATGCAAGTCAATGGCAAGACCTTCCATAATCAAATAGGAAGCCTCCATAATCATCTCATGAGGTGTTTTATAGTTAGATTGATATAATGTATATATGACAATGATAATTTGGAACCATGGCTGCAGTTCGCAAATTGAAATCATATACGAAGATTCCACTATGAAAAAAGAAATACTACATCTATTACAAAGCTGGTGTAGCCAAACTCCAAGCTTTCTTCTTAATCTCGAAGAAGCTAAACCGATTTCCTTATAACGATCACTCGATCGAAAACAATGAAGAAGTTAAGGTGACTCCAATCGACTGACTCTCAAGCTGCACCAATTAACATGTGTTTCCTACAGAGAAAATTAACCAATGAAAACAATCTTTCTTAGCATCAGCTGCACATCATACACAAAAGCAACCTAGGAAGGGGCCTTACGGTGCTCGACTCTTTTTTCCAAGGGAAAGCAGGCCTCCTATAATTCATGGGCAGTAAAATCTTACATTTCATGGATGATGTGATCGATCCACCATCTTACCAATCCCACTTAGGATAGCAATTTTAACAACCATTCCTGCTATTCCTTGAGGAAAATACCACAAACCTCTCCCTAATAAGAATGGTCATGACACCCAAATTTCCAACGACTTTAATCTGATCTGGATTAATGGTCTTCAGGTATCTTTCTTGTGTTTAACATACAAACTCCCTCCAGAAATTTTAACAATTTTCCACATTTTGGCAAACAATACATGAAAGAAAGGAAAATCGTGTATCAGAATATTGCATACGTACTCCTTCAAAGAATGTGTACCGTATGCAAATGCCATGAAGTTACGGAGATTTGGTCATAAATGGTAGTGTTCATTATTATACAAAAGAATGATGTAACTAGGAGGTGTTTGGGATGGTTGGCATCTAAGGAATTTGAACATGCGATCTTATGGTCTAGCACTTGCTTTCTCATACCCATTTCGCCAACTCCTTGGATTTTACAGAGTAAAATTAGGAAGCTTCCTTGGGCTGAAATGATTTTACTATCTATCACTGGGAGAAAAAGAAAATCATCTCAATGATAACGTGGAACCATGGTTGTTATTTTGCATTAATAATTCAGATAAGAAGAGTCCGCTATGAAAAAAAAAATACTTGATCTATAACAAAGGGATCGAGAAGATAAGGAGATTTCTTTATAACTTGACTAGAGGAAAATTCAAAGGCTTTTCACCAAGGGACATTTCACATAATTTCAAAAAAGAGCATAGTCTTACTGCAAAGTTGCCATCTGAGACATTGACATATTCAATGTTTTAAATAGGGAAAAACAAAATACAAGCTCCAACATGTGTTGTGTAGGAGAATGCTCAAAGAGGAGATAGGCTTTCAGCATACGGATATGCAGTAGTTATATAAGAATTTGATTCACCAAAAGCCAACTTGTTAAGTACATTCCATCTCTTGCCCCTCAGATTATAGTATATTACTGTCCCTCCAAAATCTAACACAAGTTCAAAATCTTTTTCCTTGTCCCCCTTCACAACACACAACACATGATAGGAGCAAAAGTTTCTTTTCACCAAATGTAAGGGTTCAAGATCGAGCTGAAACTTCACAATCCAACGACTACAGTCCTTGTCCATCTCAAGGATTCTGTACTTCACAGTAGACATTGTAGGAGTTTCAATAAGAATCAAACGGTCATTGCATTCCCCGAAATACATGATCTCGGCGGCCACACAAGGAATTTTCGGATGGTTTGCCTTTTCTATCATCTTCTCTGAATCAATATCGAATCCCAACACAACGCCCACATTACTTAACCAATATATAACTCCACCACAAATCACCACTCGATCACAAATCACCTCGTGTGTAAGCCTTCTATCGGGGACACGAAACCGTTTCCAAGACGCCCCCTCCGAACGATAGACATGAATATAAAACTTCTCAACTTTTGAAAAACAGTCACCCAGAAACACAACTCTATAGCCAGGGGATTTAGAAGGATCAAAATCCAAGAAAGCACGTGACGAACCGGGAACCCACGAAAAAGCAGGGGGGGTGGGGAATTAATGTATGTGTCTTTGTAGTTGGATTGCAAACGAGGTAATGATCAAACGAGTGAACAGAATGACGGTACTTACATAACAGTAATCCGTTGCAAGAGTGAGTAATCTCTCGTAGGCACTGATCAACTCCAATGCCATCGAGGAAGGCGAGACTGGGTCGACTTTTGCTGCCGTGACGCGAGACAAACTTGGTGTTTCCAGTCTTGCAGTTGCGCAAGAACAAACCCGAGATTGACGGCCTCGGGTTTCTGCGGGTGTGTTTGGCAGCGAATTGGGAGTCCGAGATGAGGGAGAGCCATTGCTTGGACACGAACTTGAATCGGATCAGGGATTTTAGTGGAAAACACAGGAGGATCTGTGTAAGGAGATCGACGTTGTTGGCAATTACTTCCACCGCCGGTGGGAGTTCCGACGAAGCAGAACCGATGATGGGATTTCTTCTTACACTGGATGCATCCATGGCGGCCTCTCGGTGAATGGAAGTGATTACGGTTTTCTCGATGTTCTCTGTTATAGCATAGTTGCACCGGCATGTGATTAGGGTTTCCAATATGCATGGAATCAACAGATCTTTTTTCCTATTTAATTATGGGTAAATTACCAAGACCACCTCCGAGCTAGGTTTCTATAAACTATAAATTGTCCTCTCACGTTTCGAGAATTCACAAAATATCCCATGTCGTATAACAAACTACTCATTTTTCGTCGGTGTTCAAAAGATCGCTAGGTGCTAGTCAAGTGGAAGAGGGGCGTCTTGGGCCAACTATTTGGCTACCTAGACCGACTTTCATAAATTGACGAAATATATCTGACATCATCATTACTTTCATTTATGGAATGGAGAATACATCATATGGATGTAAAGATAGCCTTCCTTAATGGAATCATGCAATGAGGAAGAAGTGTCAAAAATCCTAATTACAATGGACTTTTTTTTATTCTTTTTGTAGCATTTAAAAGGCTATTTTTGCATTTTTGCAGCCTTTTACATACTACAAAAGTATACTGTGGTCTATTGTAATTGGGATTTGTTGATGTCGGATGGATAAATTCCAACATTTCGACAGGACAATTTTGTTATTTGATAGGGGATAATTTGTGAGAAGATCTTTTGGTTTTTTTCCTCCTTTTGTGCTGTCTAAGAATGCTCATGACAACCGAACACAATACATGAAAGATAAGAAAATCATGTATGGCTATATCACATATTCCTTCAAACAATGTGTATTGTATACAAATGCGATAAATGATAGTGTTGATTATTATTTAAAATAATGATATAACTAGGTTGTGTTTAGGATAGGGCTGCAAAATGAACCAAACAGCTCGAGCTTGGCTCGAATTTTGGCTTGTTTAAACTTGTTTATAAAAAATAGAAGCCAAGCTCAATCATGTTTTTCCGTTTGTTTATGAATTCAAGCCAAGCTTGAGCATACGGGTGTTTGCTTGATAGGCTCGTGAACAAAGGGATCTTTCTATAAATAATAAACATATAGGGGTTCGATAATAAATATTTCAAAATATGATATTTGACTTACGTTCAATATAGATATTTCACAAGTTTTATATAGTATTATTGCATCAAAAAGGAAACCACCTATGTTAGATATGGAAATTTAGGGCTATATTAAATCATATATAATATATTCTTCCATGGAGCAATTCAAAGGATTTATTGAGCAAATTTGGGGCAACTATCATATTCTTCTAGCTATGGTTTTCTCGGCAAAGATTAGAGATGTAATTAAGTGGTAACATAGTACTTCATCTTCCCTTCTTCCATTTAAACTCTATGTAGCTTGCGTTTTCTAGGTAATTATTCTTCCTGAAAGCTCGAAACATCATGAGCCTAAGCTCATGCTTGGAAGCTCGAGATTGACTTTCATATTTCACAAGCCAAGCCAATCTTCTTACGAACACAAAACTTCAAACGCAAGTCAAGCTTTGAACAATTAGTCTCAAAAAGTTCTCAAACAAGTCAAGCTTGAACACTAGTAACAAAGAGTCAAGTCAAGCCTGAACAATGATGTGTTTGGCTTGTTTGGCTCGATTAGCACCTCTAGTTTAGGACACAAAATTGCTTGGTGGTATCTGGTCAAAGAGATGAAATAGTGATAGTTAGACGAATAAAATCATAGTTTTAGTTAATAATCTAACTATTAGACCTTACAGGGAATCAGAAAAACAAAAATACAAACTGAAAATAGCAAACTGCATCAACGTAGGCAAGTCAATGGCATGCAAGACCTTCCACAGTCAAATAGGAAACCATGAGGTGTTTATAGTTAGATGGATTTAATATATGTCAAATGATCGATAATGTGAAACGATGCTCGTATTTAGCATTATAAATTCAGATACGAAGATTACACTGCAAAAAAAAAAGTACAAATGTATAACAAAGGAAGAAGATCAAGAAATTTCTTTACAACTTGAGCAGAGGAAAATTCAAAGGCGAAAACCAAGGGACGTCACATACATAAGTTCAAAAAAGAGCGTAGCCTTAAAATTATATTTATATAATATGACAGGGTGGTGTTTGAATCCAAAAGACAACCAACGCTCCAGATTTATCCCCACTTTTGCATAAATCTAGACCGTTGGTTGTTCAAAATGGCAGCTTGGTAAATACCAAATCCATCCAAGGGTTATCTTTACCGACTAATAAAAAAAAAAATTCCTTTTCCACCTCTCTTTTCCTACTCTTTCCCTTTTTAAAATTTAAAAAAAAAAATTCCTTCTCCACCTCTCTCCTCCTACTCTTTCCCTTTTTAAAATTTACATGTTTAAATGATATGGGATAAAATTGAATTAGAAGAATAAGTACAAAACAAGAATGAAAATTGCAGATGAAAAAAAAGGAAACAATTATTAGGACTTAATTGATTGATTGATTTCGGTCATCAGCTAAGGAAACAATTATCGTAAAGGAAACAATTAATTGATTGCTTTCAACATGAATAATTATATCATTTAAACCCTTAAAATACAAAATCTTAATTTCAAACAATTCCAAACGAGGAAACTCTAACAAGAAGCTTATCCGGAAATTTCCTTTGTTTGGGCTAAACCCATGTTACCTCAACTCTATTATCTCAATCCGTCCCAAACAGAGCACGGCAAAATCAATATACACGGTTTTGTATTTTATTGTTTTACTCTCTTCCTCACTCCTCCCCCATCCCCTCTGCTTCCGAAACACCATAACTTGAGGTGAGTGTATTTCATTATTTTTTTTCGGTTTACCCCCAACGCACGGTATTGTCTTGCTTCCCTTTTATCGAATTTTTTTTTGCTTAATACGGCTGTTAGTTTGGTTTTGTATTTCATTCTTTCTTTCGGCTGTTAGCGAATGCCCGTGCCTGAAGGATTTTTTTTCAGTTAACCGTAATACGGCTGTCATTGAAAGAAAAAAGAAAAGTGAATGATTTTTTTTCAATACTTATATTGCAAGTTCAATTTTTTCCTTGAACAATTTTTACTCTTATTGGGAGAAAAAATATGAGTGTGAGAGAATAGTTATTTTTTTTTTTGACAACCTTGGGTCTTTTACGTTAATCTTAATTTTGTTGTTTTCTTCTACCCTCTTCTTACTTTCTAATATTTACTGCAGGAAATATCAGCAAAAATATATTTAGAGAAATTCTGCATCGAGCTTAAATTCGAGGTATTACTAATGGGTTTTTTTTTTATTGGAGGGTTTTCTTTTTAATCTTTGTTTTGGTATGTCGGTTTTCTTTGCAATTGTATTCTGATTCTGCGTCGAGCTTAAATTTGAGATACTACTAATTTTTTTTTTTTTTTTTTTGGATTGGATGGTTTTCTTTTTAATCTTTGTTTTGGTATGTCTTTTTACCGTGCCCACCACAATTTCAGTTTTCTTGATAGCAAATGATGGGTGGATGTTGTACCTTTAAGTCATTTTCTCTTATAGCATTACGACGACTGGGTGAAGAAGAAAAAAGATTGAAGAAGAAAAGTGAATAGAAAACATCTGGTACGTCATTTTTTCTGCCAGTTTTCTCCTTCTCCCCTTCTAATTGATGTAAAGCGGAGACTATATTATTTGGTTGCAGATAAAAAATTTTGGTTGCTGAGGTCAAGGGGTAGAAAGAATCTTAGGATGGAATTGGGCACCCTTTGTGTATATAAATTTTCCGTGATGCTACTTTCTTTCTTATACCACCACGCATATAGGTTGTGGACTTTTGTTTCTTACAGTATATGTAATTTCCTGAGAACAAGAAGTTTTGGTTATAAGGTTGA
>JAOTQK010000001.1:1490904-1504995 GCA_025642025.1 Rhododendron ferrugineum
AATTTGAAAAGCCCATCCATGCTTGCCCGCCTAAAGGAGGATTGACCTTGTTTCGGCATGTAAGCGATGACCATTTTCCGGCAGATCGGAGACAGTGGCTACTCCCCGTTTTCCAGCAACAACAGCTTCAACGGAGACTTAATCCTAAAATCGTTTTGAGCCCAAAGGATTGTAGATATCGTCGAGACGATTCCAACGCCACCGATCCCATCGGCAACTGAGGTCACCGGAGCTTTTGGGTGGTGGCCGGGTAATACTCATGTACTCTAGCACGTTTTTTAAAATATACTTTAATGGATTTTTTGACTATACACAATTTCCCTCTATATCCTTTTTCCCTTCTTAGTTTCTCGCTTTTTTGACATTTGTTCGGGATTACTTTGGTAAAATTATGTTGGGAAATCTTCAAAAATCAGAATTAAAATCTTCCCAAGATTTTGCTTAACCACTGGAAATTCTCTGACGGAGAATCCTTGAAAAATCTTCAAAAATGCAAAATCTTCAAAAATCATGTATTTGTGTCAAACTTGTTTAGAGCATCTCCAGTAGGGTAGCTATTTCCTCCAGCAAGACAGATTCCCAAGCGAAACCATCAAAATCGAGTTTCCAGCAACCTCGCCACGAACTCGCCAGTTGCCCTCTCGCTCCAGCCCCTCGCTCGTCTAAGCGAGTACGGAGGCTTGCTTGGCCAGACAGATCGTAGACGGTGGCTACTCCCCGTTTTCTGGCAACAGCGGCTTCAACGGAGACTTAATCCTAAAATCGTTTTGAGCCCAAAGGATTGTAGATATCGTCGAGACGATTCCAACGCCACCGATCCCATCGGCAACTGAGGTCACCGGAGCTCTCACGCACTGATCAAAGGCCGCGCGTGAGAGAGAGTGAGATCTACTCTCGCGCGTGTTGGTCACGCGCCCGTCTGAATTTTTTTATTTTTTTACTTTGTTGAGGTTCTTATTGAGGCTGTTGGGTGGTGGACATGTTTTGTGGCTAGCCAAGAGGAAAATCCTATGGTAAATGGCTAGAATTATGGTTACATTGTTGGAGATGCTCCTAGCAACTCTCCAAACACATGTCAAATCCTAAACCGAGATATACCCAGTTAACAAAGAGACATTAATTCAGAAAAAATAAAACATAGTGAGAGATAGACAAGTGTGTTGTGATGAGAACTTCTGATAATATCATTCTACTTGCAAGAGCTAGTAGAGCAACATGTGCAACAAAACACCTATCGCTAGGAAAATATTCAACTCATAACTTGAAAAGTTCTTAAAAAAACAATTGCTCCAATGTGAAGGATACTTAACATTCAAACAGGAGATAGAGTTTCAACAAAGGGATAGGCAAAACCAGTTTCACCATGATCGATTAATTCACCTGGCACCAGATCACCAAGCGCATAAAATGTCCGGCGCTTCAGATTGTAGGAAATGACTCTTCCTGGAATAGCCAACACCAGTGAGTACTCTTCTTTCTCCTCGCCCTCCAAAACACACAGCACAGAATATTTGAAGTCGTCTACTATCTCAGGGAATGCAGATACTACGGTTTTAAGATCGACTCTGTACTTTAGAACCCGACGGCTGCTTTCAATATCCAACTCAGAGATTACGAGTTGCTTATCAGAGAGGTAAATATTCTGTATTGCAATCAGACTGCCACCACATTCTCCGATATACCTGAAAGTGTATTGAGGTAGACTTATAATCCCATAAGGGAATGGCAATGTTAGCATCTTCTCGGCATGGACGTCAAATTTCAACAGACTATTACGATAACCCAACCAATAGATTGCTTCACCACAACTGCAAGAAAAACTTCGCAGGAAAAAAATATCTTTCCAATCGATACTCCCCAAATCGAAGACATCACTGTCGATATTTTTCCAACTCCGAGTCTCCGAATTGTAGACATCGATTTCGAAAGATTCTCCTTCATAGCGACTGACCACGACAACTTTGTAGTGAGGCGATTTCGAAGGATCAAAAACCAGGTAAGCGCCACGATGAAGATAAGAAAATCGAGGCGAAAGTCTAGTATTAGGAAGTATTCTGTAGTTCTGCGTGGTCGGATTACAAACAATGTAGAGCGTTAACCTGCAACCATACGGATTTAAGTAACAAGTGTCGAGCAACAGTAAACCGCTGCAGGAGTGTTGGATGGTGGTCGGGGAGTATTTTCGTTGGAGTCCGTCGAGGAAGGAGAGAGACGGGAGGGGATTCCGGTTGCTGCGAAAGGAGACGGGGGTGAGCCGGAATTGGGAGTTGAAATAAAGGCCCGAGATTGAAGGGCGACTAGGGTTTCGGGCGGAGTAGTTGGAGGCAAAAACTGGGTGGGAGATGAGAGAGAGCCAGTGCTTGGAGACGGACTTGAATTGGATCAGGAGTTTCAATGGCAAAAGTAGTAGGATTTCTGCGAGGACCTCCTCGCTGTTAGCGATTTCTCCGCCCGACGGCAAGCTTTTCGGCGGAGTAGAACCGGCAACGGCCTTCCCTGGTTTCCCGGACATTCGGAAGGAAGATCTGAAGAACCGATCAAGGATTCAGAGGGAAAAGGAAAAAGGTGAAATCGGGGGAGCGTTATCAGAACCAACGCTTCAATGAAAAAACGTCACCGATGAACAGGCCTTGATATAGGCTTTACGCTGGTTGCGCTGACGGCGGGCTGCCCAATAGGGTTGTAACGCAGCCGATCAACCATCCATTTCAATAATGGATAACTTGGATTTTATTGAAAAAAAAAGAAAAAGACTCCTGAAATGTTTCAAACTCGAAAGGCGATAACCATCAGATATCTGTTTTACTAACAACCAATCAATTCCACTTTGCTAATCCAAAACTCTGAATCGATCGGTTTATGTGCAAATTGAGCTGCCTCAGGGCATTTTCAATCCACGTCTATTCCTCCGAAATAGAGGATGAATATGACACATTGAGGAGAAATTTTATAATTTATCTTCCTTTTTCCACTTTTTGGGAGAATTTTTGAGAGACCCATTGTACCATGCCAATAAATCTGGAAACTCTTACCCGGAATATTTTTTTTTTAAATTTGAACCATTGATTGTCGAGACGGACGGTCTGAAGAGTGCACAACACACACTGCACAACATAGTCCCCGCTTCCATTAGTATGCGTCTAAAAACTGTTGACTATGTTTTAATTCCTTTGTCATACACACCAAAGAAATGTTGGACATGTTGCAAAAAGAGTGTCGAACACGTGCCAGAAGTATGATTTTCATTTCTAATTATGGACACGAAAAAAAGGAGTATCGAACATGCGTCCACGAAGTTTTGGTGTCCAAGATGTGTCTGATAAGGACAGACCACGTCGCCACCTTCTTCTTCTTCTTTTTTTTTTTCACGGCGTCGCCACCTTCTTTGAAGTGTCCTTGCATCTTCGTTACCAAACTTATCCCGTGATGGATAAAATGCATGACATCACTTTGTAGTGGGGTCCACACCATTTCAACCAATAAGAGAAAGAGTAATGTTCACCCTCTTTTAAGGAGGGTGAACAAAATTGCACTCATAACTCAGAACACTCCTCCCAGGGACGTACGTGATTTACTTTCGGTCATCATACCAGATTTGTGGAGGACTTTTTTTAGTTTTCTTTTTTCCCGACAACACACATGGCGATCGGGACATTATACTTGAGTTACTATGTAACAGCGGTCATGTAAAAGTTCAAACCGTATCACAGGCATGCTCTAATAGAGCAACGTGTTTTGTTCAAACAGGAAACAGGGTTTCCACAAACGGATCAGCATAACTGTTGAATGAGAAATTAACAATTTCCCCTGCGAAATTAACAATTTCGCCTGACGCCAAATCACGAAGAACCTTCCATGTCTTGCACCTCGGAGCATAGGAAACAATTTTCCCTGGAATGGCTAAAACCAACTTTTTTCATTATCTCCCTCCATTACACAAAGCACCTTAAGTCTATCAAAAGATTTTTTTCCTTCCCATCTCAGGGAATTCAGAAAACAAGGGTCTAGGATTGATCCGACACTTCACAATCCAACCACAATAGTTCTTGTCCAGCTCTAGGATTCTGAATTCGAGAGGATAGCATGAACGAAACTGAATAAGAATCAAATCGCCACCACATTCTTCAAAATACCGAATATCAGGTTGATGAAGAATCTTGGGCGTTCAAGATACCCAATGGATTGCTATCACCTCCCCTGCATCAACATCGAATCTCAAGGGACCATTCTCATCAGATACCCAATGGATTGCTCCCATTCCAAAAGACACCATCGCTATAACAACATTTATCTTCAACGAAAACATAGTCCCAAGATGCATCAATAAGGTTGGGAAGTGGACAGACTAACCAAGACAACCTTGTAGTGAGGTGGTTTTGAAATCCAACCAAGTGATAATAGTGTGTATTTCTAAGTAGTCGGATTACAAACTATGTATGAAGTAGTTTCATCAAAGTGACGAAACAATAGTGATCCGTTGAAAGAGTGTTCAATCGTGGGTTGGAGATTGTGGCGGTCGCGAAGGGAGATGGTGTTGGAAATACAAGCCTGAGATTGAAGGGTTAGGTTTTCGGCTGGAGTGGTTGGTCAAGAATTAGGGGCAGGACATGAGAGAGAGCCAGTGCTTGGACACAAACTTAAATCGGATTAGGGGTTTCGCCTTTGTTCTTTTACTGGATGCTTTCCTCATCATGAGTCCTTGGCTTGATGCAGAGAAGGAGAAGTGATTAGAGGGAATACTTAAATTCGAAAAGCCTTTACATCTTACAGGGAATGAGGATTTCTTCTCTGCTTTTGGTGGGAAGTGGGAGCAGAATAAAAACAGCGTCGTTTTATGGTTTTATGGTTGAATGCAGAATCAAAACAGTTAACAAAAACATGGTTTCAAGCTCTAGAGATATTAAATCAGAAAACATAAAAACAGGTATAAAACAAAGAGAAGAGATCGAGAAGTGGGTTGTGATGAGAAATTCTACAGTTCAGATTCTTCTGATAATAACCTTCTAATTACAAGAGTTATCAGAGCAACATGTGCAAAGTATTTGAATTATTCACCACACTAAGGAGTCGGTAATAAGTTGAAAAGTTCTACAAAAAGCACATTTGCACCCCACATGTAGGATGCTTAACATTCAAACGGGAGATAGAGTTTCAACGAAGGGATAAGCAAAACCATTTTCACCATGATCGATTAATTCACCTGGCACCAGATCACAAAGCATGTCAAATTTCTTGCAATTCAGATTGTAGGAAATGACTTTTCCCGGAACGGCCAACACCAACGAGTAATCTCCTTTCTCCTCGCCCTCGAAAACACACAGCACAAAATATTTGAAATCGTTTTCAATCTCAAGGAAGGCAGGTACTATGGTTCTAAGATCGACTCGGTAATTCTCAATCCAATGGATGTTGTCACCTTCCAACTCTAGGATTCGGCATATCTCAATTGAGAGTAAATTTGTCTGAACTAAAATCAAACCGCCACCACATTCTCCTAAATAGCTTATATTGTTTCGAGGTAAAAGAGTAGGCCTTTCAGGGAGTGGAAATGTTAGCATCTTCTCGGCATCGACGTCAAACTTCAACAGACTATTGTTACTACTCAACCAATGGATTGCTCCATTCCAAAAGACACCACGACCGCAAGAAGTCTTTCCCGGGAAAAAAATATTTAACCAATCCCTAGTTCCCAAACTGCGGACATTGATTTCGATATTTTTCCAATTCCTAGTCTCTGAATTGTAGACATCAATCTCGAAAGACTGCGTATGGTAGAGACAGACCACGACAACTTTGTAGTGAGGCGATTTCGAAGGATCAAAAGCCAAGTAAGGACCGCGGCGGCGAGAAGCCAATCGAGACGAAAATCCAGTTTTAGGAAGCACTGTGTGTTTGTTCGTGGTCGGATTACAAACAATGTACAATGGTAATAAGTAACCATTACGATCTACGTAGCGAGTGTGGAACAACAGTAAGCCGTTGCAGGAATGTTGAATCGTGGCTGGGAAGTGTTTACCTTCAAGGCCATCGAGGAAGGAGAGAGACGGGAGGTTCCGGCGGCCGTGAAGGGAGACGGAGCTGAGTCGGCCGTCGGAGTAGAAATACAAGCCTAAGATGGAAGGGGTAGGGTTTCGGGTGGAGTGGTTGGAGGCGAATTGGGGGTGGGAGATGAGAGAGAGCCAATGTTTGGAGACGGACTTGAAATGGATTAGGGTTTTCGCCGGAAAACGTAGTAGGATTTCTGTGAGGAGGTCGACGCCGTAGGCGATTGCTTGTCCCGACGATGAGATTCCCGATGGGGTAGAGTCGTGAGGGGCGCCGGTTGATTTCCCGGCCATTCTGCAAGGAGGAAAATCGTTTTGTGCCTTAGCTTTGCGAGAAGAAAAGGAAATGGAAAGGATGGGAAAATAATGAAGAACGAAACTCGAGCTTGAGGAAGTGGAAGAAAAAGGGGAGAAAAGAAAGAGGAGAAAAATGGAGTAATGCTATATGTACTGACTGGGGGAGGGAAATCGTGCCGACTGCCGCTGGTGGGCCATCTTCGGCCACCGGACGGCGGATTCGAGCTGTCCAAAAATTCTAAAAAAAAACCGATGGGATTTTCGCGAAAATCAATGGCATCCGATGTGTGTAGGGTGCTTGATCTAAATATATACATGAAAAATATGGTGTTTAGATTATGCACCCTACATACATCGGATGCCGTTGATTCTGGTGTGGGGCCCATCGGTTTTTTATTTTTTTGAATTTTTGGACGGCTCGGATCGGCCGTTTGGTGGCTGGAGACGGCCCGCCGATAGCCGTCGGTACGATTTCTCTCCCCTGGTCGGTACCAATATCATTTTTGGAGAAAAAATGAGAGGAAAACGTGCACAATTTGAAAAAATTTAGGGAAATTTATAGAAATAGTCCTCCTAGTTTCACCTGAGTTTCATTTTGGTCCTCAAAATATCAATTGTAACACTTTTGACCTTCAAGTTTGGTTTTTTACCAAGTTGGTTCAACTGATAACGCTAGTCAGCCAAACTAGATGGAAAAAATCAGATTGAGGGCAAACGTTATCAATAGGACCAACTTGGTACAAACTGCAACGTCCAAACTACCATCAATTTGAATTTTTTCGTCCAATTTGGCTAACAAAAGTTATCAATTGGACCAATTTGGTACGAAAACCAAACTTGAAGGTCAAAAGAATTGTAGTTGATACTTGGAAGACGAAAATGAGACTCGGGTGAAACTAAGAGGACCATTTCTATACATTTCCCAAAAATTTATGTTCTCATCTTTCTCTCCAAATGAAATAATGGGAGAGGAATTTTTATATTATTGAATTAAGAATTAATGACAATAGTCAAGTTAATTTCTCTCAATGATATTTTAATTGGAATTCGGGCTGTAGTGCACTCTCGTGTAATGCATGTGTAGGGCGGTTCACAGCCGTCAATCTTATCAATCAACGGTTTAGATCAAAAATCAATTATGACCGGTAAACCAGTCATAATTAAAAATCATATCTCAACCATTCATTACCAAGATCGATGACCCGTATGCGCCCTACAGGGTGCCTTGCAAGACCTTGCACTATAAGATTTCCCAATCGTTTGAATTGACATATGTGACAAGAAGAACCTGCCTAAAAATCCGTGAAAACAGGAGCTTTTAGTCCGTTTAGTTTAGCGAAAATGCCTCGTGGTGAACATAAGCTAGCCCGTAAATAACATCTTCGATTAAACTGAACTTTCCCGTTTCTTGTTTTTTGGTGAACAATTTTGTTATTTCACAATTCGTTTCTGATTTTTCTTTACTTCGTTGATGACATAATAGTAGACATAATGATGATATGACCATGCACTGCCCCAATAAGATAACATGGTTTCTCTTTGTTGGTGGCAGCTATTCAATAGGTCTCAGAGAATCTTACTACAAGTCTCTTATTGGGGCCAGTGCATGGTCATATCACCATTATGTTTTCTTTATAAGTTATCTTAAAATCCAATTTCCGTTTGACCGGAAACGGAAAAAAATAAAAACATGTTATCTTAAAATCACAATTGAGAAAGAAAAAAAAAAAAGACTCCTGAAACTTTTCAAACCCAGAAAAGGATTAGGGATGACGATCTCATCTGAACTGTTAATTAAACCGTTTTTCAATTGTGATTTTTAATTTCGAAAAATCAGCCCGATACGGTTCCTTTTTAATTTTTGTGATAACCGAACCCAACCGTAGCCAAACAACAAGATAATTACTATGTACATACCTATACCATTAGAGGTACGCAGTTAGGGTTTGTCTTCTCAAATTGTAACCGGCCATCTCAAAATAGTTCATCCGTAGCCGAACCGCTTGTCCATCACCACCACATTCTTCACCCAAGAACCAGCAGACCCTGGATTCAGCAAAACCCCCCAGACAACACCTCTGTTGTTGATATCATTCTTCTTCTTGTTATTGTTGTTGGTATCGTACCACGGATACAAAAGGGTCTGAAACGTCGGATCAAAGAAATCCTCCACCCCATGACCGATCACATGTCCATCATTGTATATGTCCCACTCCGTGACCTTCATGTCATTGATCGAAGCACGTCGGCTGTGGGATGTGGTTGTAACCACAAGGGGATGGCCATGAAGAAGGGTATCGATCTTGGACTCGTACTCAAGAGAAGATTCGAGTGATTCTCTGTCTAGATTTGAGGGGACTATATGGTATTGAAGGAGAGTCAATGGGGGCTGAGGGTACTTGGGATCGAGTGAAGAAAGCCTTATCAGGCGTAGATAAGAGAGAGTGCCACATCGAATTACTTTTGGCCACATCGAGTTGAATTTGGCCGCTACAAATTACTACTCTTGGCCGCATCGAATTGCACTTGGCCGCTTAGAATTGCACTTGGCCGCTACGAATTACTCTTAGCCGCAAAAAATTACTTTTGGCCGCATCGAACTGCACTTGGCCGCTTCGAATTGCTCTTGGCCGCTTCGAATTGCACTTGGCCAAATCGAATTGCTTTTGGCCGCATCGAATTGCACTTGCCGCATCGAATTGCTCTTGGTTGCTACGAATTGCTCTTGGCCGCATCGAATTGCTTTTGGCCGCATCGAATTGCACTTGCCGCATCGAATTGCTCTTGGCTACTACGAATTGCTCTTGTCTGCATCAAATTACTCTTGGCCGCATCAAATTACACTTGGCCGCATCGAATTGCTCTTGGCCGCTTCGAATTGCACTTGGCCGCTATGAATTGCTCTTGGCTGCATCAAATTTTTCTTGGCCACTTCGAATTGCACTTGGCCGCTACGAATTACACTCGGCCGCATCGAATTCCTCCTGGCCGCTAAGAATTACAAGTTTAGAGCTACATATAATTTTTTTGTTATGTACTAAATAAGTGTACATTACTTGTATAAGTTTACACTTGTGCAAGTTATAAAATTTTCAATATATTTTTGATCAGCAATTTTCACTATATTGATACATATTCAAGTTTATAAATCAAACTCTCATGACATATTTATGCTTTAGGTTTGCAAGCTTAATCATAAATATAGTGGGTATTTTCGAAGGGGAGTAGATAAGAGAGAGTGCCACATCGAATTACTTTTGGCCGCATCGAGTTGCACTTAGCCGCTACGAATTACTCTTGGCCGCATCAAATTACTTTTGGCTGCATTGAACTGCACTTGGCCGCTTCGAATTGCTCTTGGCTGCTTCGAATTGCACTTGGCAAAATCGAATTGCTCTTGGCCGCATCAAATTACACTTGGCCGCATCGAATTGCTCTTGGCCGCTTCGAATTGCACTTGGCCGCATCGAATTGCACTTGGCCGCTACGAATTGCTCTTGGCCACATCGAATTGCACTTGGCCGCTACGAATTGCTCTTGGCCGCTTCGAATTGCACTTTGTCGATACAAATTACACTCAGTCGCATCGAATCCTCCTGGCTGCTACGAATTACGATTTTAGAGCTACATATAAAAAATTAACATGCCCCCGCGCAGCTCAAGTTATTGTAGATCGAGGTGACATAATTTTACACTTGTGAGTAAACTATAATCAGCTTGAGAGTTTGCAACTATTGCTAGAGATGATCGAAGATCCCGAATTTCCACTCTTGGGATGCCAATGGCAATACCATATTACACCTAGCTATTTTTAGTAAGGGTCCTTGTAGAAACTTTATGTCCATCTCAAAATTAATTGGCAATGAGTGGAGAGGTCCCAAATGTTATTAAGTGATCACTCATTTCACTCTCAAGCAATGCGAGATTCATTTCTTAACATCCCCCCTCACGTGCAGCCGCGTTTGAGGTCTGTCATGTGGCCACTTTTTGGGTCCTATCATCGTGAAACCTTTTCGCTGGTCTGTCATCGTGGGGTGTGGATTGTGAATTTTATAAAATGTGAGGTGGAGCGGACCCCGCTATGATACAATGTAGAAATTTTATGTCCATCTCAAAACCAATTGGTAACGAGTGGAGAGGTCCCAAATATTATTAAGTGATCATACATTCCACTCCCAAGCAATGTGGGATTCATTAACAGTTCTGAGGTAGGTCCATATTCGGACTTTTTGATTGTTAAATTTTTGGCAATTTTTTGTTATCATTGAAAAAAATCATTACATTCATAAAGAACCCAGCGACACATATCGAGCATTCGAACCGAAACTACAAATAACACTTGCAACAACAAAACACAAAAATCAAGATAAGAGACTATATCTTATGATCAAGATACAAGGCTTAAAGCTCCCTAACGGATATTGGAAGCAAATCTCGGAAATAATTTTGGTAATACCACCCCTTCCGTCCTTATTTAATTGTCCACTACAGTTTTGCGTGCATTTTCAACAGCTTATAACTCTCGACGTATATTGGTAAAAATATGCAATATGGATCTTGTTTGATAGATCTCAATTTTTTCTATAAGACAATATATGATTTAAAAAACATATAGAGAGTACAAGTCAATGATAAGGACTCAAAGAGCTTCAAAGTGTTAGACTAGCAAAATAATTGCAAAATCTCATCAAAAAAAAAAAAAAAAACTCCCTAAATAGTGGCCGCGGCGAGCCAGCCCAAAGAATTTGTCTTTGAGACACGACCGCCTCTGGTGCATGCACCACCGTCCTGTACAATCGATGGATATCCACCACCACTACCGAAGCTTGAACAACACCTTGGTGATGAAGGGTAAATGAAAAGAAGGGGAAATATACAAATAGAGATAGAAAGAGAAAATCCCATGGACGAGCTTATGAAAAACATGTAGATCTGTGATTGAAAGAGAAGAGCTCTCATTGTGAGAGAGGCCTTGGGACGTTCTTGGCTAATTATTAACGTTGTTTAGCTCAGGTTTTGTCTAGAACAATTTGTTAATATAAAATTATTTTTTCTAAATTTTTATAGGTTTTGTGCCAAATTTTTACATATTTCCAATTAGTCTTGATGAGAGAAATTTTTTTTTTTTTGGGGTCAATATGATAGAATTTTAAGAATTAGAATTTTAAGAGCAAAGCTATAGTGATCATCTTTGGTGACCACATTTTGTGTATCAATACAGTGGTGACATATAACATGATACCCAAGATATGGTTACTAGACATGATCACTAAATCGTTAGTGCAATTTAAAAATTTACCTTATCAATCGACCTTGTCCTTTTATGTGTATCAATATTTTCTTTTGTTATTTTTTATCTATTTGTGAGATTGGGTACGTATATACATATTTTAGATTGTCAGATATGTACTTAACAGTACTGAAATAAATGTGAATGAATTTAATGAAGCTGGGTGGACGGCGATGGATATCTATTTCTTTGTGCAAAGTCGTCATGAGGAAGAAGTGGGTTTTCTACTTTTCTGCTCTAATTTGTGTGTTTCACTATCACCTTTGGGTGTAAAAGCGGACTTCATAAATCTTTCATCAACTCAAACATGGATATTATGTGACGGTATCCCAAAAAGCAATGTATTACTCTCCGCCTTTGGGGACCCCGGACCCATCTTTTGTCTTCAAACTATTTTTTTTCAGATCATCGGCATCCAACCATATTGCAAGCAAATTATCTACTCTAAGAGACTAGATTGTTGACTGGAAGTAAGTAATTTGTTCTCTCTTTCTCTTTCTCTTATATACTTACTTACCACTAATACAACCAAATAATTCCTTTTCTCCTTTACATTTTTTTTTGTTTGGTATTTTCTAAGAGAGTAAAAACTAGATATACAAAAATGCCTTCCTAAGATCTTCGTATGTTCACATGCTTTAAGGTGAATTCACAATATTCCTCAATAATTGGGAGAGAATGGAGGAATTGCTCTATAATGCAGCATTGAGAGGGGATTTGGAATCGCTACACGAAATAATTGCAAAGGATAATTACATTCTGGATAAAGTTTTGGTGGGATGTTTCAAAGGGAAAAATCCGCTTCATGTGGCTATATCAACAGGGCAAGTAGAATTTGTTCTAAAACTTCTGGAAATTGAACCAAAGCTTGCTGAAGTTGTAGATACGAAACTAGGCACGGCTCTTCACATAGCATCCGCTAATGGGGACATAAAGATTGTGGAAGCTTTAGTGGAGCTTAGCCCTGAGATGTGCATGGCTCGTGATCGAGATGGTAATAATCCTCTTCATATTGCTGCGGTGAAAGGCAAGGTCGACGTTTTGAAAAAGTTGATTCAAACTTGCCCCCGTGCAGCTCAAGTTATTGTAGATCGAGGCGACACCATTTTGCACTTGTGTGTAAACTATAATCAGCTTGAGAGTCTGAAACTATTGCTAGAGATGATTAGAGATCGTGAATTTGCACATTCTAAGGATGGTAATGGCAATACCATATTACACATAGCTGTTTTCGGTAAGCGTGCTGAGGTATGTCCATATTTAGACTTTTTAATTGATTGTTAAATTTTTGGCAATTTTTTGTTATCATCGAAAAAATCAGTACATTCATAAAGAATCCAGCAACACATATCGAGGATTCAAACCTAAAATACAAATATACATACAAATAACACTTCCAACAAGAAAACATAAAAATCAAGATAGGAGGAGACTATTGCCTATGATCAAGATACAAGGCTAAAGCTCCCTAACGGATGTTGGAAGCAAATCTCGGAAATAAGTTTGTCAATAGTACACGTCAATGATAAAGACTAGATCAGCTCCAAAGTGTTGCCAAAATTCAAATTAAAGTAGCAAAAAAAATTTATAAATTTCATGCAAAAAACAAAATGAAAAAAAAACAATACAACAAAATAAAAAAACCCAAACTCCCTAAGTCGTGGCTACGGCGAGCCAGCCCGAAGGATTTGTCTTTGAAACACCACCTCCTCTGGTTATGCACCACCCTCCACAATCGATGGATATCCACCACCACATCCTTGGTTAAGTTGGGGAATATCCCCGATACCACCCGTGCAACGGAAGCGTAAAAATAAAAACAATCACACACAAAAGAGACACAAGGTTACGTGGTTCTCCAAACTAATATGAATGAGTACAATGAGATACAAAATACTCTACTGTAACTCTCAAGCTCTCAGTATTTTTATCTCCCTCAAACTCACGCAATTTTCTCATACAATTTACTCTCTCACACACTATGCTCACTGCCGTTTACCCACTTCCACTTCACGGCACAAGATGTCCCTATAAATAGGCATGACTACTAACCACAAAGGCTCCTCCTTGGAACAAAGCACAACTAACTTGCCCACTTAAATCCCTTGATCATTTAATTAACTCAACCAACACCAAACAAACCACTATAGCCTTTTCTTTTTCCAAACAGCATTAAAACCCAACAGGTTATGCACATGAAGGATAAATCCAAAGAGAGGAAAAGAAGGGGAAATATACAAATAGAGATAGAAAGAGATCAGATCCCATGACAAACACATGAAAAAACATGTAAAATATGAGATTGAAAGAGAAGAGCCCCTAATTGGGAGAGAGGCCTTGGGACGTCCAAAAATGCTTGCGACCTTAATGTGTGTTGCAATATATAAGAATACCCCAAGCGTAGGGTTAGGTCGGTTGAAAGCATAATAATACCCAGAAGTCCGGGATCGATTCCACAGG
>JAOTQK010000001.1:1596423-1615072 GCA_025642025.1 Rhododendron ferrugineum
TTTACTCCATCTAAATTCTTAGTAGCTAATCACTTTTAGCTTTTATAAACAAACCCTTCCACTGTAGCTTTTCAAGGATTATCTGTCAGAAATCCACCACTCAAATATACACATAAGGGTCATCATCAGGTCGGGCCGACCCAGCCCACCAAGTCACTATCCAAATCCACCCACGGGCCGGGGTCGTGGGCCGGGCCGACCGGGCTTTTTCTTTTTGCAGGCCGAGCCATCTACCATAAATTAAAGCCCAGGCCCAACCCACAGGCTAGCCCAATTGACGGGCTGGCGGGCCAAAAGCCAGGTGGACCAACTGGTAGGCTTAAATTTCCTTGGACAAAAACTAAACCAAGGGAAAAAGAAAGGATTTTATGGCATTTCGGGCTAATGGACAGGTACCACGGGCAGGCTCACGGGTCGAGCCTACGGGCTGACCGAATAAAAATTCATAGACCCAAGCCCGTCCATTACAAACTACGGGTTGAGCTAACCCGCCCGTTTCACGGGCCCAAACAAGGTAAAAGCCCGATGGACCGGGCAAACTTCGGGCTAAATAATGACCCTTATATGCACATATGTGACCTGTTTGTTTGTTTTGGAAAGTAGCATATTCATCTTGATTATAACAAAATCAAATGGGCGTCGCACGCCCTCTTGCCTTAATATTGCTCCCACTCGGCCAAAATTCTGACCCTACCACTGAATACAGTACGCATGAATCATTACAGCAATTACACGTAAGAAGGGTATTTTAGCCCTTTGCCACTTTTGTGTTCACTATTAAGAGGAATGTATTATTACAAAAAAAAAAAAACTAAGCTTCCTGAAATAAATTGCTCTCAGGAATTGCAGTTTGTTGATTTCTAAGCAAGCAGGTGATGATTGGTGTTCTCCGGCGTTTCGAACCCCAACAAATGTCGATCTTATCGATCTTTCTTTTCGTCCCGAGAAAACCTTGACAGTTCGGAGCAGCACAATGACAGATGACTTCAGGCCCGAATTGCACAAATCTACAAAGGCAAATATCACACAACTCTTATTCTTCCTCTGCAACTCCAGTTATAGGACCCAATGAAGAATAGAAACAGCTAAACCCTGTTGATCTATACATCTACTTCTCAACCAGTTACGAATTTAAGAGCGAAAACCATGAAAACCATAACAGAAATCGCAGGCCAAGATCTTTCTACGAATATCTCGGAACTAAACAGACTCATGACTCATCTAAGGAGAGAAGGCAACATGTAGTGAGCCGGAATGGCAGACCGTACCCATTCTATTTAGACGGGCCTGTCAAACCAGGAAGGCCATCAACCCAGTAGCTGAACCCAGGCGGCCGAAGGGCCATTCGGCCTGTCACGTCGTGGGCAGGGCAAAGTGTTGGGCTAAGGCACTTGAGGCCGAATGCTACAAGATGATGTGCCACATCATGGTCAGGTGGCTCTGTTCAGCCACATCACACTTACCTACATGGCGTTCGGCAATCGTCATGCATGACGTCAAACCGCAAGGCGGTTATTTGTGACGTCATAAGGTATGGATAGGTCATTAGCTAGATTCTCTTGTGGGCACGATTTATAATAAATACATGTGATAAAAGAGAAACCCCTATTTTTGGTTTCTCTTGTGTGCAATAGACCCTTTATCCTCCCTGATTTTCTTTCTTCTACACTGATGACTTTTTGACACAGCAACCTCCACGACCATGTTGATAAGGTGGCAATATTTCTCTACATGCACATCGCACATGCCCCATTACTTCTACCACAACACAATGAACTAATCAGAGGAAAAAAAAACGAGAAAATACACAACACTGTATGACCAACGAACAATAATAACTGGAGAGCAAAATTAGAGCATACCGGTAATCATATGTTAATGGTTCGCCAATTTTAATAGATCTACCAGCAAAGACACCAACACGTGTTTCACCCTCAACTTGCCTTCAGAAAGAACAAATATTATTGTCAAAACTTATTGATAAAAAAATTATTTTATGCCTCGACTGCAATAGACAGGCTAAATTGATACAATAAACTCACAAGAGAATGCAGATAGCAAGTCATTTAGGCACACAGTAAATCTGTTACCAAAACCAGCAAGGTGACACCGTAAGGTCATTGTCAATCATCCAGAAAATGACATGAGACCGACAACCCATTTCAACGGTAATCCAATCTAGACTCACAAAAGTACGACACTGTATGGTCATATAAAACCAGGTTGCATTTCAATACTTATAGCATGGTAATACCTGTACAATGGAGTTAAGACCACTGGAACGGGAAATGTGGTCGGATGAAGAATTGCAAATAGATAAGAAATGGTGGAACCATGGAACACAAAAAAACACCCTTACTAAAGTGAGAAGCCAATGTCTTGTAAAAGATTTTATTGTTAAGCTATATAGCTGACATCCATCTTCGAGAAAGAATAGGGTCCCCAAACAATTGATCTTCAAAAGTAGTAGTGAAGTTGTTAATACTAACCATTTTTCCAGCTTACAGTTGGGATCACAACTATGATTTAGAAAGCGAGAAGAATTCCCCTTGAAGGTCGCATCAATTGTGAAGTCTTTTCGAATTTCACACATGTAGAAATTCTGGACACCTCTGTACTTCATGTCCCAAAGCCTTTGTTCACACATAGCATCATCAATAACTGCCGCACAGATCAACATTTCAAGGCTCACAGAAGAACAACGACAAAAATTTAAATTTCAGCTTCAAAAGAATCAGTAGCATTTTGTATTATCTGCAGTTCCGAATAAAATGGAAAAACATAAAAAGGGTGAACCAAAGCATTTTGTATCTGGTGAAGTTGAAGATACATAGTCAAGCCCTCGTGGATCTAAAGTTTGAAAATGATCTATACCAGAAGAGAACCATAGTACAGTTTGCCTAGTGAATGAGGGGCTCCCTTACAAAGCAGAATGCCGAGATTTAGTCTCACTGCTGCAAGCTGCAGCTTCACCTTGCAATGTTTCCTTCTCAGTTAATACCACTTATCAATGTTCTAAAAATTGCTAGGCACTAGTCAAGCAGAAAAGGGCTTGCCTAGCGCCTAGGCGCCGACTAGTCAGCTGCCTAGCCAGGGACTAGTCAGCCGACTTTTAGAACACTGCCACTTACTTTAAGTAAAAGCCAAGGTCCTCTGAAAAAAGCCAAGCCCGAAGTGAATTCATAACTTCATACAGGGCTTGAGTCGCCCACCCTTGTCAAAGTACTCGATTTGTGGCCAAAACAATGAACTCTTGTGTGCTTTAGTTATGAAAAAATGAAAACTATCACGTACATTAAACATGGAGAAAGAAAAAGTGTAGCAGAATCCTGATGACCAAATGAACAGTACAGAAAGTGAAGAAAAAAAAAACAGAAAGACATGCATTGCATCTTTGACACTTTGGCAGCCTACACTAGCATGTTGTCAGGGGAAGGGGGAGATGATGCAGGGGATTGAATTGTTGACCCAACATGAGAATCAAAGCCCATCCACTGGGATTGCTTTGGCTCCAGAAATGGCAACTCAGTATATCAAGCAAGAGTGAACAACGAAAGTGAAAGCATGATGCAGTGGTTAATGCCACATGGATACCTAAACGCTTCTTAGATGAAAAAGGAGAGAAATTGAGATGCAAGACCATGAACATCTTAACCAAACTGAAGTAACTGAGGACATGCTTATTCAACTATTACAGGAAACTTTGGGTTATGCTGATGTATCTTGAAATACCAGGTAAAGAAGGTACCTTCCCCAATATACTCTATGACAAAATCACCTTGATTTATGCGTTCACCTGCCTCTACTCCCCAACCGCAAAATTCTGTCTGGGAAAAAAATTCAAGCATGCCGTTAATGAGATTAATTTACCCTATTCAAAACTTTACAATGACAATTAATGAGATTACGGAGAATAGTTTATACCTTCACAATTTTGACTTTCTTCTCTTTGCGAAATGGTCTGTTTGTACACATTTCCGAGCAATGACAAGCCTTTGAGCAGCTTATACATTGAACCCTATTGGTAATGAAATATGACATAAGACTCTATAACCCAAAAGACTTGAGGTTCATGTAAAATAACGTCAATATATGAGTTCATAAAACATAAATCGACCATAAAGGTCAAAAACCAAACAAATTATAGAAGAAAGGTTAAAGTACTAAACATAAAATGTGATGGAGTACTAGTGCCCTGTGATGGGTCTGGACCACCATGTACTCTTCTGCTATCATAATAAGATGATATGACTTTCAGATGCAATTACTGCTATTCTCAATGTAGTATTTATGTAGAACCGGCATTGTGTTGTCACACCTGTCCTGTCACCAGTCTAGATTCAAGAAAAAACTCATAGTTGCTTCATATTTTTTTCAAAGTTGTTATCAGTGATTTTATTTGATAGTTTAACCATATGCGGTCCGTATGTAGATTAGAAACAGCCATGGGACTAGGAAATCGGCATCCAAATTTAAAAACATTAAAGTAGTGGTCGATATCATTAAGATGATTCCTGAAAGGAACTAAACTTTAAGTAATCATTGACAGATGTGAATAATGGTCAAATACGTGAATTTTGATAAGAGTCCCTATGTAATATTTTTTCCTTTCGTCAAAAAAATAATAATAATAAAAGTGGACTTTTGAATCCTAATTTTT
Organism: Rhododendron ferrugineum; assembly: GCA_025642025.1. Lineage (NCBI taxonomy): Eukaryota > Viridiplantae > Streptophyta > Magnoliopsida > Ericales > Ericaceae > Rhododendron > Rhododendron ferrugineum. Next base: position 1,601,084 of record JAOTQK010000001.1, read on the forward strand.
TAAGATGTAAAGGTCCCAAGAAACTAACTAGCAGAACTATTGCATAGATTCCCAAATGCACTTCTCCAAGGAGACAAACTTTGGATGACTGTTAAATTTACGTTACCTGCAAACACAGTCTTCAGAGCATTGAGTAGAATTGCAATTCGTGCAACCAATGTCCCCATCAACATCATTGCGCTTTTTCTTGATAAGGTACACATCTAATTCAGTCAAGGACAACAATACGGGAGAAAATAATACATACTCAATCTGAAGAAAATAAATTTAACCATCAAACTGTAGCAAAACCAATAAGCCCCGTGCAGATGTGAGAGAGACTCAATGCTTTTTCAGATCAAGCATAGTTAAAGGACTAATGTTGATAGTGATCAAAACATATAATTGATTCAGCATAATATAAAGACAGCATGCTTTGGATACTGCGCCTGATGTGCACATATGGAGGTGGCTCCAGTCTAGTCTCCATCGCGTCTCTCCAAGTAAAGTCAATCTTGAACTCCTCTTCAATGTATGGTAGAGGCAAACGATAAAATATTTCCTAAATTTGAGTGATGAAAAAGTTAGCTTTTGCATCCAGGCATCAGCACCTTAAATTATGGAAGTAGAATAGTTGGTACTTGGTACCATTTTGTAGTTCATTTTCTCAACTCTGGTTGTCAAAAAGTTTTGGAAAATGAAACAAAGAAGTTATACTTTTTTTTGTTGGATACATTCTGGACACTCTAGGACTAAGGACACATTGGGAACATTCCAAGGACATGTTCAAGGACACGTGAAGGACACATTAAGAAGTTAAAATGCAATCATGAAAAGTGGGCTCAAACTGAAAGTTTCCGTGGAGGTTTAATTGACATTTTTTTGTATTTTGAAAGTGAGTACTATTTGTGTTTCTTATCTTAATACGATGGACATAATTTTGTCACTTGCATATTAATTCCTAGAAACACTAGAATATAAATATATGTCGTTGTTGGCTTGTCCGTAACATGTTTGCGTCCTAATTATTGGAGATATGATGTCTCTGCTTGTCCTTTTTGTGTCCATATCCATGCTTCTTAAGTTACCTCCCTTCATACTCTGCCTCTCTGGCTACTTCTCGTCCCACTAGTTACCAAAGATGTTTTCTTGCTTTGGTTATAGAAAAGTGTAAGCATACCAACCGTGTAATGTTGTTTGTTGAACAGAAAAAAGTAAGTGAAAATATGTTTTTCTCTTATATCTGCATACAAAAAGCAAAAACCTGGATTTGTTGTCAATCGCCAGTACGACTTGAAGGAAGTAGCAGTTATGCGAAAGAAAAGATGTTTCGTACGGGGATTAAACTTGAAATTCAAATACAACTGTTGATTAAATTCTGTAGGTTAAGTTATTTAATTTTGATAATTAAAGTAAAAGCAAAAAATAGCAATTTCCTCAAGCATTTTAATCTATACGTTGAAAAACAAATAGTGTCAAATTACTCAAACTCTGACCTCTATGCTGCTTGTTGGGGCTGCATGCTGCTCATTCAACAAGATAGATTAGTCCTGTCAGCCACTAGAATCAATAAAAGATGCGAAAAACGATAAACAAATGAGAGATATGCAGTATCAAAGCTACAAGTGGCAATTGTGAACAGCGATTGGTTCTTCTGACCATGACCTCAAATACAAAGTTTAGCCTGTCATGAAGCAACCAGCAAGAGAACTTTCAAAAGCACTTACCAATAATCATTTTGTTCAAAAGCAAAATTTAACACAACTATATGCTACCACAGTATTGAAGATGCTAAATGGTAGAATATGAGAAGAAGAAAAGAAAATCGCAGCCTGGAACGTTTTGAGATGACAAAGCTTGAACGTGTTCCAACTAGTAAATGACTAAATGCTTGAACTAATGCATAAGAATTAAGAAGCAATAATGCTTCATATGAAGAAAAAAAAAAAAAAAAAACCTCAGCATTACGCTAATAAAAAGGGGCAGGGCAATTTCCATGATATAAAACAGTAACTACGAGAGTAAAATCCAGAAACTATCGAAGACAAAGAAAAACCATTCTGGTGAAGGAAAGAAGAGATTGACCTTCTCCAACCGCCAATCATCAGGATGTCGCCAGCAAACAGCTCGGCCAGGTTGATTATTCAGATGAATAACACCCTCTGGAAATGCAGCACACTTGTCATGTGATGCTACCATGCATCGGACACAACGCCAGAAGGACTTCTGTTTGCATAAGTAGCATGCCTATCGGAGAAAGATGTCATTGTGAGTGATACATCACAACATTAAAAGCACAGCAGTCACAAAACATGGATTCACATTCAGAAACAATATAGGAAGGAACTTAATATGATGACCACAAAGAAACTTCATCACATAGACATAACTTAATGGAAACAGTATAACCACTTAAATTAGCAGTAACAAAATTCACTACAAGTTTTGAGAAAAAATTGACGATCAACCAAAAAGAGGACACATCAATAAGAATAACCCTAAAACAATAACCAATCAAGGCAGGAGCAAGCAATTTTGACAAAAAATTGAGGTCACAACATTCAAGCAGTATATGAACAAAGCAAATGCCGTGACTAGATAATGGAGCCTAAAAACTACAAGTAAAAGCTAGAAGCAGAATGGAGAGAACTTACATGCTGAAGACATGTAACTCTCTTCAAAGAGGATGACCAACATTTTTCTCTTGCACATGATGAGTGGAAAACAGCTTGACAACCATTAACAGAGCATAGCACTTCCTCCCCAGGATGGATTGACAGTTGGCAAACCCAACACTCAACCTGCAATAGATTAACAACAACTTTCACACACCATATTGTCAGCCCGAAACTGACCTAGAACATAGAACAACAAAGTTTAAATAGGGATTAACACTGACTGGAAACTGGGTCTCTACTACGTAAGCATTGATGTAGAAAAATATAACAGACAACATGGTACATAACAATTTCAATCTTAACGCTTCTGCTATACACGAGCCCGAGTTTGACGACAACATTCATGAAATTCACTTCAGCATGAAATCCCCAATATTCAGAAATATTCATTCAGCGTATGGGATATCTAAAAGCAGGCTTTTATGTTGTATTTGCTAAAAAGAGTTTGACTTTTCCTACTTCTTTACAAAGAACTGGGGGTAATAGGTTGGCTTTCAGCTTATCTGTTGGGGTTGTTTTAGGTGGATTTCAGCTACAATAGAGAAGTCGAACACGTGAGCTTGTTGTTGCCCTCCCAAACTCAGTTAAACAAACGACCTGGGCAAGTGGCCTAGTGGTCATGTCGTGTAGTACCAGGTTCAAGCTTATGGAACACATTGGCACCCTAAGTTGAAAACAAACTAACCCATTAACACTCAACCCACATCCAAAAAAAAAAACTACTTTCTTGAACAGATGTAAGACTTCTTCAAAAACAGAGTAACCCACAAAAAATTTAACATTTTTCAGCATTACACGACTTCATTGCCAAACAATACGTCACAAAGATTTCAAAAGACCATCAATGGGAAATAAGAATTTACCAGCCGCGGCGCGCCCACGAGGAACGGAAGGAAGCATTTCCGCTCAGCCACTCCAGACTCAACCTTATTTTCTACCCATGCCTTCCCAAAATCATCTAAACACTTACTATTATTTTCCACCGTCATCTTGCCGCCTCCTCTGGTCTTCCTCAAAACCCTAACCTCATTCCCATTGCTCGCTGGAAGGGGCAAATCGCAACCACCCTCTATGACTAGGGTTTTGACCGGTTTTGGGGCCAAAGGGCTGGACGAATCGCGTTGATCGGAGACCGGTTTGAGGGTAGGGGTGAGAGGGAGAGGTAGGGGAGGGGAGTTGAAGAGAATGCCCAGGTCAGGCATTGTCGATTGGAAACCCTAGAAGCCCCTTTTAGTAGTTAGGGCTGGAGATAGGGCTGATTTGGGTTTCGGTACTTCAATCGCACAGAGAGAGAGAGAGAACGTCCGTGATGCACTGTACTGACTACCGAGAGAAAATTAGGAGAGAGAAAGAGAGAGTGCGAAATGGGAGATCTCATTAAGGGCGCGCTTTGGCGGGAAAGATGAAATTTGTAGTTGCAGAGGCGCGGTGACGAAATTACTACTAACTTCCTAAACGGACCCGGGGGTGCTGTAGTGCACCCCCGTACTATACGTGTAGTGCAGTCAATCTAGTTGTCCATCTCAGTAATGAACGGCTAGAATTTTCATCCCAACAATGGATGACTAAGATTTTAAGGAGCTCGGATTAAATCCAAACCGTCCGTGTTGAGATGGACGGCCGGACGAGTGCACTACAGCCCTTCCCATTCCCCATAAACGAGTCGAGTTTTGTTGAGCTCGAACTCGGCTCTTAACGAATTGAGGTTAGTCATTTACTAAACGAGTTTTTTAAATCAAATTGAGCCTCCCTAACGAGTCGAGCATTTGTCGAACAAGTTGAGCTTCACTCATCTTGTTTACTAAACGAGTTAAAAATTCGAGCTCGAACTCGGTTAGTTTTACAACCCTAGTGCTATTGGGACACCTAAGACATGGTGTTTCGGACAACATTTTCACTGCACGTTGTTGTGGGATCTAAGACTTAATGTGCGGAGAAAAATGAAAATAAGACTACGGCACCACGTGGCCTCTTAAGACGAGTAATTATTCAATGCTTTGAGGCACCGTTGTATAGTGTTTTTGGGCCCTTCAGCACTACACAGACATGAGATTCGCCCACATTGTCATGAGTCCTGCATGAATGTGTAATTCTGAAGGTCCAAGAATACACATGGTGGTACCTCAAAGCAGCAACGGCTCTAGAGTTTTAGTTTAGCGGTAACAAAAACATTAAAAAGAAGATTTATATACAAAGCTCTATATGAAATGAATTTTTTTTTATTATGACTGAAAATGAATTATGCTTAAATTATTTTGTTTTGTTGAGTTATATTATGTATATACTCACAAATTGAAGTTAATTTTTTTTTACTTTGACTGCTCATGGACAATTTAGTGTTGACAATATGAAAAAGTATGAAAGAAAAATCAGACTATATGTAAAAAAAAAAATACAAAATTTTAGTGCATTTTTCAAGTCCAGTGGTGGAGCCGCCCCTGCCCCGGAGCATTGGATGATTTTTCTCTCTAAATATTAGAGGCATATGGGACATTAGTTACATCTTCTCTGTAACATGTTTCTCTTGTCGTTCATCATCTCCATGATTTGTAAATGGTTGACAGAGTGATCTTTCATGTCGAATATCTGATTCAACAGAGATTCCAAAGAAATTTTGGCGATTTTCTGGACTTGAGTTTCAGTATCAATTTTAGGGTTTTCTGGACCTAAGTTTCACTGGGGTGAAATTTGGTTGGTCTGATAATTTTCCAGGCTGCTTATGTAAATTTATGTTTCAAGGGGGTGGCTTCCATTCTTTGGAATGTACAAGTTTCTTGAAAATTTGGGAAGATGGAACTGTGTTGTTTGAGGCTCTATATATAGTGGCATTGTTTGAAATTCTATTGTTGGACTGAGCTTTGGAATGGTTAATTTACACATTTACAATGATAATTGTCTGTGCTATGGTTTGAAGTTGCAACGGACGGCTGAGATTGCACGGCTCCGTAAATAAACTGTTTGCAGCTGCTCCAGAAATAAGTTTCTCTCGTTACTAAAACATAGGTTATTACATAATAAAAGAAGACAGAGTAACGTGACATTGACTTTCACAACTTCACATGCGGAAAAGGAAAAAAAGAGTTTGCGTACTGAAATTTTCAAAAAGGAAATCTACTATCTAATTATTTTCAAGCATGGTCTGATGAGTAGTTTCTCACACTCCCACATGTGGGGGATTAATGAACCAAATTAAAGTGAGAAACTCGCCCCCTCGTCTTAATTGTTGGAAGTGGCTATTTATCTGATCGAAACCTGTGTCACCGCGAGTTGCAGTGTGTAGCGTCCTCAACCACATTAGCTTGATTATTTCCCATCTCTTTGCCTTATCCTTTCCCTTCAAATGTCTGACAATCCTACTGATCAGTCTGATCCAACCCTCTCTCCATGGCTCTCTTTCGCAGCCCAGCAAATTACGACAAGCCGCGTTTACGTCATGAGCATCCCCTATAAGACGTCCCGGAATGTTGAGGTCCAACTCCAAAACTCTAAGTGGTCCAATATTGGGCAACAACGAAGAGTGCATTATAACTAGATACATCATATAATCTGACAGAGCTTTTGACACTTCCTTGTTTTGCTTCCACAACGAAGAGTCGGTTCCAGAGGGATCATCTTCACCACCTGCATCCCATTCCATTTCTAAATGGTAGCATATTTCCGTTGCCAAGTGCACGCGCTTAACTAGCCCAACAAAAAGCATCCTTGTCAGGGTAACCTACTATCTTCCAAATTTCGTTCAATTCACGGGTTAAGCTGTCAGATATTCTTGAATCATAATGACGATCAGAAAGCTCTAAAATCTTGTTGTATACCCGAGGATGTACAAAATATGCAGTCTTGTGTTTTCTTGCTAAGGTGATACAAGGATATGCAGTCTTGTGTTGATATCTATTCCACTTCCCTTATAGCGACCTGATTATTTTCTACTTGGACTTTGAACATCAGGCTCTTTAAGCTTGATATAATAACCAAGTAGATCAAATTGCCTCATCATTTGAGACCAGTTTTTCTTCTTGTTGAAAAGCCATGGAAATCTTTGACTCAACCACGTCACCCATTCCCTTCTACCCTGTTTAATTAGCCAAAGCATTCCCCAATTAGAGGAAAATATTACAATGGCTGCATAAATCTCCAAAGCTACAGCTCCTACTGTTAATACCCCTGTAACTGCAATATCAATCTCATGCCAATTCTCTTCATCATCTTCCCTGGTCTTCAAAAGTACAATCCGAAAGATTAATCCTACTAACACAGTCACCGTACATCCAAAGCTGATGCAGCGCCTAATAAAACCTCCCTTACTGTATATTACAGCGGCCTTTGTATATAACAAATCAAACATGAGTCCCATTTGAACCTCCAGTGCATCCCACAAAATATTAGTTTCCATGTTAACCGAGAGGTCGTACGCCACACCTAAATCACAGCCCTCACTCTCCAAATAATTCAGAAAGTTACGCAGATGGTTATGAGCCACAACTAAAACCCGCACATAGTCATGACCCTCCGTTGGATATTTATCTCTAAGATCACCCAAGGGTATTCTATGTAAGTCATGACCCTCCCTGTAATCATTCTAAAAACAGACTTGCGGGTGCAATGTCGAATGCCATAAAAGACTTAATTGAAGCCCTTTCTAACACTAATTGATTTTAGGAGAGATCGATGGTTGAAAACCGGTCCGACACCCACTAAGTCTACCATTTCTCCACACGCCTCCTAGAATCTCAAGTTAATCTACTAATAGGCATGCAAAAGAAGGGTGGAAAAATAACATATCACATCCAGTTAAAAACACATATGATGAGTATTTATCGGATTTGTTGGATACCACACGAAAACATATGAGTAGTTAATATAAGAGTCTCAGATATATCCCACACAATTAGGAAATGGAAATTTGGAAGTAAAAAACTACAAAAGTAAATGTCCAAAACAAAAATCATAAAATTAACTAATTAATACTATTAGGGATAAGTATTTCACTTGGAAGAATGTGCGAGCTTACTTGTACTTGTTGTGTAGCTTGTGATGTCTTGGAAACGAGAAGAGATATATGGTGCTATGTACATATGTTACCCCTACCACTCCTGTCTTTGTCCTCATATTTGTAGGGTAAAAAAAGAGTCCTGCTAGCTATACACACAGAGAATCTGTGCAAAATTTGTGCAAAGATTTTGTTGTGGGATCCACCACGGGTCCCACACAAATCATCTGAGCCGTTCATTAAATGTAAAACATTTTTTCAAGAGCCCCTATAAAAAATAAGCTCAATTCGATACTTATAGGTGCTCGATCCAACCATCTAACTTTTCGTTCAGATTTTCGGACAATAAAAAGTTATATGTTGGATTGAGCACCTATATGTATCGAATTGAGCTTATTTTGTACGAGGACTCTTGAAAAAATATTTTACATTTAATGAACGACTCGGATGATTTGTGTGGACCCGTGGTGGGTCCCACAACGAAATCTGTGCACAATCTGTGCACAAATTGTATGTGTGTATAGACTTTCTGGTAAAAAAAGTACCAAAGTACGAAAAAAGGAAGGAAGAAAAGGAATATTTCTTTGCTTGGAATAATGGTAAAGAATATGATAGAGAGAACAAATTACTTACTTCTAACCAACTACTTTGTTGGAATAGAATAAATTAGTTGCTTGCAATATGGTTTAAAGACAAAAGATGGGCCCTTTGGAAGGAGAAGCTATTCGGTTTTGTTTTTTTTTTTATGTTCTTTTGAAATGTAGTTTTATATTTAATAAATCGTGAGGCTAAGGGGTAGGTCATGTTTTTACGAGTAGCACCACTAGAAGAGTTCTGGTCTCTTCAAAACTCTCTCAATACAATTATTTTCTTATTGTAATGATTTTTTTTTAATCTTTATAAAATAAAAAATTTTGAAATTTTGTTGTCGATCAAAAGGATACTTCTATTCAGTGGTTTTGCAACACTGCCACGTGAAGTGATCATATGTCCTTTAACACCACATATCATTGTGACTTTGTGAGTTCCATAAATATAGGTTCAGAGAGGGTGTTTACACTAGTGATTAACTTATGCAAAATAAATTTTTGGTTGTCTTTATTCAATTCAAAACCGTCTTCTTAACACGTTTTTCCTGAAACGCTCACAAAAATATCTTACGTGCAATATTGTTATAAAAGCTAAATAAACACAAGATAAAACAACATAAAATGGGACTTGTCGCACCAAATATCTACAATATTGGGTGCTCATCAGTGGTGAACAAATGCTAGGAAACACTTGCTATTATTACTGTGCTTTGTTGGGTTTGATTACTTTGAATAGGAGATTAGTTTTTTTTTTTACCCCAATACTGAAACTCTGGGTTTGCCATAGGTATTTGATTTGATCAATCGAATGAAGTCTCAAAAATAGTTTAGAAAAAAAAATGGCTTTGTGGAGGAGAAGAGTGTCAGGGATTTTGCAGCTTGAACTTGCTTATGAATGGTATTTTCTGTTGCTTTGTTTGTTAAAATGCATGTGGCAAAATTTGTACCTCTCTTTTATTTTTCATTGTAATTGACTTTGTAGAGACTTTGTAGTTTATATTTATGGGTTTTCTTACTATCGGTTGAAATACATATACTGAAGTAGAGGGTTTCTACAGATTGTTTTCCCTTTTTGAACGGCGTATATGACTGGAACTTGAGTTGCTAATTCCTCTACTACACTATTTGCATGTATTGTGCCAAACCTGTTTGGAGTGTGTTCACTTAATTCTTGAAATCTTGAACAGAATGCCCATTAGAACATATGGTTTTTGACATCGAAACTTGTTTCCCTTTGTTCACTTCGAACCCGTCATTTGATTAATTGCAGTGTCCTTTTGCTTTGAAAGCTAAACTGATTTTCTCAGTTTTGGATTTTGGAGAATTGATTCTCTAGATCCATATTGAGGCAATTTATCTCCTGGTACAATTTATCTTGGAGAATTGGTTTGCAAAATGATACTCTTTCTTTGTTTTGGGGCAAAACATTGTATTATGAAGTTATAAAGCCTAATTCTTAATGTTTTCATGCAAATATTCTTTGTGCTATCTGTCTTTTTTTTGATTGGCAACAAGAGTTTATTAAAAGATCTCGACAAAGGGTACATCGAGAAGGAAAAAACAAAGTCCAACCAAAAGTTGGAACACCTTGAGGGCAAAGCCCAAACACCCAAAGGCCTAAAGTGCCCAGATAATACAATTAAAATACACCCAAAGGCCTACAAAGCCCAAATCAAGCATTACAGCAAAAAAGCAAAAAAAGAAGGAAGCTGTCTTTGTGCTATCTGTCTTTGTGCTTCTTTTTGTGCTATCTATCTTTGTGCTACTGTATTTGTATTTGCTTCGTGGTGTTTGTTCTTTTTTTTTGATAGAAATTGACTGTAGTTATGCAAGACATCATCCTTTTTCAATTTGTCTACCAGCTAGAAAAAGCAAAAAATGAAGGAAGCTGCATTTTATTGTAACGTTTGCAAAATGGGAGCAGGAGATAACAGAATTGAAGGTGAGAACTCAAGCTGGACATTTTTGTGTGTTGTGTTGTGAATGAAAGAATTTACTTGCTAATGCATTTTTCTAATATGATTGATTGATTGATGATTGCAACTAATTTATTAGGGAAAACTGAGAGAGAGAGAGAGATTTCTGCCTTTTTGTGTCCACCCCCCCCCCCCCTCTTTCTTGAGTACTCAGGATGCTGTGAAGATCTTTGATGCTGATCAATGGTGTACATTTCTGCTCTATGTTGAGTGTATCTCTACTTCTAATGTTTGTTGCTGGATGTGCTGTTGCTGCTTGGTTTAAACTTTTTATGTGGTATTTACTTGGATTACATAAGCAAATTAAAGTGATAGTTCTTTGTAGCTAGCGCTTAAAAGTTTAGCTGGGGGAGTGCCGTAAGCACGGGTAATTCTCTTTCGTGCCACTAAGAAGAGAATCGCATACTACACACTAATGAAGCCTTCTATGTGATATGAAGGTGTCTCTACCCATATATGATGGAATCCCATCTCTCTATTGGAAATATGCTTATGTTAATTTATTGCTTCTTTGGATGTGTTGCTGCTGCTTGGTTTAAACTTTTTATGTGGTATTTACTTGGATTACATAAGCAAAGTGATAGTTCTTTGTAGCTAGCTAGCGCTTAAAAGTTTAGTTGGGAAAGTGCCGTAAGCACAGATAATTCTCTTTCGTGTCATTAAGAAGATGATCACATATTACACAATAATGAAGCCACTAGCTAGCAAGTGCCATAGGTACGGAAAATTCCAACCGGGGTGTGCAGTACCGTAGACACGACAAGAACAAGTTAAAGTAAATAAAAGAGAAAGAGAGTGCGTGAGAGAACAAATTACACACACACACACTCTCTCGGCCTCTCTCTTGTGAGAGTATGTGTGTGTGAGAGAGAACAAATTACTTACTTCCAATTACCAACTACTAGTTTGGAATAGAATAAATTGTTTGCTTGCAAGGTGGTTTGAAGACAGAAGAGCCCCCCTTTGGAAGGAGTAAATATTCTAGCTAGGCTTCTTATGCAATTTTATGTTTCAAGGGGGTGGCTTCCATTATTTGGAATGGACAAGTTTCTAGAAAATTTGGAAAGATGAAATTAACTGTATTGTTTGAGGCTCTATATGTAGTCGCATTGTTTGAAATTCTATTGTTGGATTGAGCTTTGGAATGGTTAATTTACACATTTACAATGATATTTGTTTGTTTTAGGAATCCATTAATGTTAAATTGACCTGTATATAATAGTTAGATGAGTGATTCAATTTAGAGGTAGAATGTCATTTTTTTTTTCTCGGGGAATTCATTAATCTCTGCAAGGAACACAAAGATTAATGGACAATTAAGAGCACAACAACATAAAGATTAATGGACTAATTAAGAGCACAACAACATAAGCCACCTGAGATCCAGAATACTAGGAAGGCAAGCCGCCAACCAATACAATAATTAGGACCAAAGGAAAAGAAAAAAATTGCACCATCCCAAACACCCAAGAGGTTCGAAACCCAACCGAAAAACAGCTACAATGAAAGATGCAACCAGAAGAAACTGATGCAAGACACAAAACACAACCAAATTCCACAGCCCCACTTAACGCATTTTATCGAAAAAGATACCATATAGCTAGCTACAATAACATGTACTATCCCAAGGGCACATCTAATGGCAGTAATCAATTTCCCTGCTCGTCATGATCAATCGAACTGAAAGTTGGCTTCGCCTCGAGAGCCCTGAAAAAAATGAACGGATCAAACTACCAAATAAAATTGTGGTGGGATACGCCCAGATACAATCGATCTGAATCCTCAACTGTCGACAAGTTGAATGTGAACTAAAATACCAGGGGTCCATAAAACATTGCACATGCAGGTCTAAGCTTCGTGCTTACCTGCAATATTATTGCATAATTCTTTTTTTTAATCTCATTATTGTTTCGTTAATACAGTTGTATTACACCCCGCTAGTGAACGGTGCCGAGGTGTGTATTAGTTGATCTCTCCACATTCTGCTACCCAAGCAATTTAGATCCTGTTTATGAGCCTACATAAATTTGGAGGATTAATAAATAAGAATGGTGGATAATAGGAGGATATGGTAGAATTATATGTTATTTTATATTTGTTTTGGCTGGTAGCTTTTAATTATGCAAAAAGTTTATATGTTAGCTTACCCTCCAAATTAAGTTCCTTTCAATATCCAAGTTTGGGGTGGAGAGTAACAACTGGGTAATGGGGAAGGGAGACTAATAAAGGAAATGTTTTATTTTTTTCCCAATATTGTATAGTTAGCGGGGGTTAGTGGGGGTGGACATGGTTGGACGTGACCATAAATAGCTTTGCTGTAGAGAGGCTTTTTGGTCCATGAGATTAACTAATCCGGGTGTATATGCTTACCAAACACCGGACCAGCTTGTTTTGGTTTAAGCAAATAATCTATCCAACTACGTGCAACTAATAATAGATTGATGCTTGACACAGTTGAGAGAGTAAAGTGAGCATGCATGCAAGAGACACTTTTCAACGCACAAAAAACTAATTTCTCTCTCTATCTATTTCCACTCATTATCCCTACTTCCAATCATTACTCTCATTTCTCTTTCTACTCATAACTCCATTTTTTTTCAAAATTTCTCAAAATCTCATCCAAACACAGCATAAAATTAACAAATAACTAACAATTGTGTGTGCGAGGATTAATTGAGAGTGCGAACGCAGAGCGAAAGCGATACCATTTTGAAGAATTATGTGACTAAGCTAAGAGTAATATTGATTGTGTGCCAGGATCCTTGTGTTCAAATTCGAATGAATTATCAGAACCCTGATGCCTATATCCTAAAACAACAATGTTATAACCACACACAAATACCTACACACACTTACAAAGGAGGTGGGCCCCACACTCAGGGGCGGATCAAATGTAGGCATAGGCGGGTCATGTTACCCACATGAAATTATTGGGATTTTGTGCGTGTGAATCGCAAGAAGATGTACTATATATTAAGCTAGCCATAATAGAGCATAATGTATGCCTAGATCAATTGGTAAGGACTCTAGTTACTCACTTAAGAGGTCTTGTGTTCAAAACTTGGCAATGCCATTCAATTATTTCTTTTTACGTGTGGAAAAAAGGAATTCTGCAAAACTTGCTCCTTGTAGGACTTGAACCGGGATCATTCAGCTCCTTGTAGGACTTGAACCTGGATCATTCAAGACTTAAGAAGTTGTAGTACCACTAAGCCAGACATTACAATTCTACTAAATACTCAAATAAAATTTTCATAAATGATTTATTGAAAATGTAAAAACACTAGCACATTCATTTTTTTTATCCTGTTATATTTTTTTGAATGCATTTTTTTTTATATTAGATTATGAGTATTTTTATTAAACTTATGATCGAAAGGTGACCCATTTGTCCGAAATTTCTGGATCCGCCACTGCCCACACTCTGGAGGTATCTAGTGTGTGTGAGGCCCACCTCTTTTGTGATTGTATGTGTAAGTGTTTTTGTGCGATTATAAAATTATTGATTTCTAAAAACATAGGGAAATGATTTTGTCACTCTCTTTTTTGTTAACGTCACTCCCCTGCAAGTGTAGTATTTTTGCACCAAAAACACTTACATCCCCTCCTGTCACCCATTGGGGCGTAAAATCTTGGGAGGAGGGGAAGGAAGGAGATGAGGGTGGAAGAAGAAGGAGATGAGGGTGGCAGCTTCTTCAAGATGAGAGAGAGAGAGAGAGAGAGAGAGAGAGAGAGAGAGAGAGAGAGAGAGAGAGAGAGAGAGAGAGAGAGAGTGTGTG
>JAOTQK010000001.1:1621404-1632881 GCA_025642025.1 Rhododendron ferrugineum
TTGCCTTCTCTCTGCACATACTCATCCTCTCGCCGGAGGGCCTTGCCGGGCAAACCCCGGCCAGGTCTTTAGACGTGTATTCCTTGTGCAAGACCGGGCGGAGCGCTAGGGATCCTCACGAACCGGCGGAGGAGGGACTCGAAGCGAGATCACGGGCCACACAATTGGTGAACCTGACGTGAAACACCTTCTGATCTGACGGCTCAATCTCCTTACAAACCCACCTTCCTCCAGCCAAAGACTACCATAAATCCAGCAACAATGGGCGAAGAAACGACAGACGTCACCGTCTCTGGGGCTAAAAACACAAACTCGTCTAATTGGCCACAATAGCTTTTCGCACGTTATGTTCAACCAGTATGTTTATTAGATTATTTGAAATGTACGAAAGTTGTACAATCAACGGTGTTACATCAATATTTTGCTGCGAATATGAAATAGAAAAACTACCTATGAACATAAATTCTCATTTTCACGCAAAATCATCATTCTAAAGTAGTATTGTTTAAATACTACAGATACATTGGGATCGATTCTCGTTTCGCTTGAGACGCATGTGATTATCTTCCATGCACCACCGCATGCAATCTCACACATTCCTTTTTGTTACAAACATAAATCATGTCCACAAATCGCATCAAAACATTGCAAACTTGGGCTTTCCCCATGGTCGGCCCTGCATTGCATGATCACGGGGATTCCCCGCTGTTGTTCCGACAGGCTTTGAAACAAGAGGAGTTAATCCAACTCACTAACCGTTGCACAGAATTCCAATTGTTTCTTTCTCCTCTCTAGGAGTTAAATGCCACTGGGCTATGTCCATTTCTCTAAAAAAAATATTAGAGACCCGATTTCCCGATCTATTATATATATTCGCAAGAGAGCAGAGGACCGTACGGAACCCTAGCTTTAGCTGAATGATGGGGTGATCTACAAACAGGATTTACCGCAACCATTGGAGGAACATTCACAGGTGGGGCAATATCCCCACATGATCATTGAAATTCGAAACCCACCATTTGAAACGTTCATGAAGTTGGTTACTCAATTTCACCAAGCAGGGTCTCATTGAACTAGAAGACTTGCGATTTGTAGCTGAGCGACCTTTTGGAAAAGCTTCTTGCCATCCTTCGTCAGGCACTTCATCTTGCACAATGTCATCGTTTTGGTTCTTTCCCTTCTGATCCGCTAGAATTAAGTCCAGTTTCACATCTTTAGATTCAATGAACGGAGGTACAGATTCGTCCTCTGTTCCAGATTTGTTCTCTTTGTCACTAGTGTTTTCTGAAAGAAGATTATTAGGTGATACATATTTCTTCCTTCTGATATTCACTAGAGTTACTTCTTCTCTCGAACACGTTTCTCATATCGTTCATCGTCTCCAGGACTTGTAAATGGTTGACATGGTGATCTTTCTGAGCGGATATTTGATCTGAGAGAGATTCCAAAGAAAATTTGGCGATTTTCTGGACCTGAGTTTCACCGGGGGATATTTATGTAATTTTATGTTTCAAGGGGGTGGCTTCCATTTCTTTGGAATGTACAAGTTTCTTGACAATTTGGGAAGATGAAACTGTGTTGTTTGAGCTCTCTATAGTGGCGTTGTTTTAAATTCTATTGTTGGACTGAGCATTGGAATGGTTTAAGAATGGAAGGAAGAAAAAGATTAAACGGATCAATAGTGCAACAACATACGCCACGCGAGATCCAGAATACTAGGAAGGCAAGCCGCCAACCAATACAATAAGGACCAAAGGAATTAATAGGGAAAAAAAATGCCCTATCTCAAACAACAAAACACTCAAATTAAGCTTCGAAACCCAACCAAAAAACACCTACAAATGGAAAGATACCACACCCCTACTTAATGCCCAGGGCCAAAACAACCAACAAACAAAAGGACCGAAAATGGCTACAAGATACCACGTCCGTATTTTATCGAAAAAGATACCATAGCTACAATAACTTTAATCTCAGGGGCACATCTAATGGCAGTAATCAATTTCCCTGCTCGTCGTGATCAATCGATGCAAGACACATTTTTGTTTGGTTTTTTTTTTTTGCCAATATTGTATAGTTAGCGGGGGTTAACGGGCCGGGCTGGACATGGTTGGACATGGCCATAAGTAGTTTTGCTGCAGAGAGGCTTTTTGGTCCATGAGATTAACTAATCCGCGTGTATATGCCTACTAAACACCGGACCAGCTTTTTTCGGTGTAAATAATCTATTCAACCACGTACAACTAATAACAATAGATTGATGTTTGAAACAGTGGAGAGAGTAAACTGAGCATATGCAAGAGACACTTTCAACGCACAAAAAACTAAAATTCACAAATAACTAACATTTGTGTGTACGAGAATTGAGAGTGCGAGTGCAGAACGAGAATTGAGAACAGAAGCGAAGGTCATTTTGAAGAATTATGTGACTAACATTTGTGTGTGGGAGGGGAAGGAGGGAGATAGAGGCAGCGGCTTTTTTTGGGTTAGAGAGAGAGAGAGAGAGTGTGTGTGTGTGTGTTAAGGCGGAATCGGTTTAATATATGGGGGATTAATGAACCACATTAAAGTGAGAAGCTCGCCTCCTTGTCTTAATTGCTGGAAGTGGCAATTTGACCGAGCGAAACCCTTTAGACCGCGAGTTGCAGTTTTTAGCATCCTTAACCACATTAATTTGATAATTTCCCATCTCTTTGCCTTCTCATTTCCCTTCAAACGTTCGACACTCCAACTCCATACATCGTTGAGGCTCAGCAAATTACGGCAAGTCGCTTTTACGTCATCTGCTGCATTCCCTGCAAGAATTAACTGATCGAAGAGGGTCCTCTCTAATGCACGAACTGATCCAACATTGGGCAACAACGAAGGGTGCATCATAATTAGATACATCATGTAATCTGATAGAGCTTTGGACACTTCCTTGTTTTGCTTCCACAACAATGAGTCGGATCCATAGGGATCATCCTGACCAACTGCATCCCATTCCATTTCTAAACGGTAGCATATTTCTGTTGCCAAGTGCAAGCTCGTAATTTGCCTGACAAAATTACCCCGCGCATCACGGTCAGCTACTATCGCCCAAAATCTCGCGCAATTCACTGGTTAAGCTGTCGGAGATTAACCTTGGATCAATCTGAGGTTCATCATCATGACGAAGTTGTAAAATCGCGTCGTATAGCGGAGGACGTACAGCATATTCAGTCTTGCATGTGTAGATATCTATTCCACTTCTCCTCATAATTATGTCCCAACACCGACCCGATTATTTTTCTAATTGGACTTTTTCGTTTAGGTGGTAAACTTCTTAATGGACTTTGAACAACTTTGAGACAATAACTAAGTACATCAAATTGCCCATTCATAATTTCAGACCAGTTTTTCTTCTTGTTGAAAAGCCATGGAAATCTTTGACTCAACCGCGTCACCCATTCCCCTCTACCCTGTTTAATTAGCCAAAGCATCATCCAATTGGAGGAAAATATCACAATGGCTGCATAAATCTCCAAAGCTAGAGCTCCTACAGTTAACACCCCTGTAATTGCAATATCAATCTCATGCCAGTAATTCTCTTCATCATCTTCTTCTTCCCTGGTCTTTAAAATTACAATCTGAATGGTTAATCCTAGTAACACACTCACCGTACATCCAAAGTTGATACATCGCATAATAAAACCTCTCTTACTGTATATTACGGCGACCTTCGTATACAACAAGTCATACATGAGTCCCATTTGAACCCCCAGTGCATCCCACAAAATATTAGCTTCCATGCTATCCCAGTGGTTGGCCCATCGGTCGTCTATTGCACCTAAAGTACCGCCCCCCTGATCCAAATACCACATAAACCGATCCAGATGTTCGTAAGCCACAACTAAAACCCGCACATAGTCATGACCCTCGGTTGGATATTTATCGCTAAGACTACCGTAGGTTCTTCTATGTAAGTATTTCTCGTCGCTCACCCACTTCAGAACCAACGTTCTCTCTCCGTACTTGATAACTCCCGCTACTAACGCCGGAAGCGACATAAATGGGAACCGTGAATTTTTCCACGACATTAGAATGACGTAAATCGCAGCAGAAAGTTGAACCACTAATCCCATAAGGTGCCTCAACCACAATTGACTATCTTCCAATGAATAAGCAGTTATACTATCAGGCCCACCAAGGTGTAACAGAAGCAACGGTGCCCATAAGGCCCATAATACATTACTTTTTTGGCGATCACCTTGGACATTTGAGAGTTTGCCAAGAGCGACTGTTGCTATCCAATCTGCCATTAAATAGGCTGACCAAACGACGACACTAATCCACACTGATGATATATATTTTCTTTGGCTACCAAATATGGAAAGGATTATTTGTAGGATGAAACTAAGGAGAACCATTACTCGAAGATCCCATATGTCCCAGAGTCTCCGCACCCATGTTGGAATCGGATCCATGTCACCCTAACCGTTCTTCTTCCTCATCATAACAACACATGCACTGGAAACAAAAAAGTTAATTAAATGAAAGAAATCTGACCATTAATGTTTATTTTATTATTTTCAAAATAGTTTACAAGATTCACTCTAAATTAGTTAGAAAAATAATTTTTTGTTTCGCCTCAAATAATACTCTAAATTTCTAAAAGTTGCCCAATATCCTATTTTTACGTGCTTGTATTTAGCTTAATGGCGTCTAATGCGCGCACAATTTATCCATGATTTGAGACTATAGGTAATATCCATTTTTTAGTTCTTGAAATCTAATAAGGTCAATTGACCTCGCAATTCAACACATATAACGTCAACACTGCTCGAAAAGTTGAAAAAAATATTTTATTGTATCAGATTAAAAATAAAGTATTATTTGGTACGGTGTGTGCCACATTTTTAAGACGTAAACAAAATTGAACCAAATCCGAGTCATTTAGCAACTGGGAGCAAAATACTTGGTTTATTTCTTATAAAGAAATACTCAAAGCGAAAAACATCTTTGAATATTAATCCGTAGGATAACAGACGATATCACAATATTAATAAACACAAATGTTCAAAAAACAAAATACAAAAAGGAATCCTAATATTTAAATGTTTCGGCATAGCTTGCATACAACCACAAATGAAAAAATTATGTATTATGAAACATAGACATTACACTGGAGTTTTGGGTTCCGTTTTTTTGTTTGCCTCACGGGTTTTGCTTAGAGGTTTTTTTTTTTTTTTTTTTTTTTGTGATTAGGTAATTGCTTTATGGTTTGTTCAATTTTTCTTTCTGGTGTTTTGGTTTTTGGTGTTGCTGCTAGGGGTTTGCTTTTTGGTCTTTGGGTTAGTTTGGTGCGGTGGGGGTCTTGCCTTCCTTTCGGTCTCGGTGGCTTCGTGCAAGTGTGCCCTAGATCTGTTTAATATTTGTAATCTTTTATAAAGATTTAATAAATCTTTTTTGCTGAGAAAAAACATAGACATTACACTTTGGGCTGAAAAAAATACTCCTCGGTCCACTGACTAGTTTCTAGAGCCCTTCCTACGGGGCAATTGAGCACCTGCTCAACCAAGGCAAAAGGGATTGAAATGTGGGCTCAAATGGTTGAGATTTTTAAGCCCTTAATTTCCATAAATATGATGAACTTGAGCCAATTTTGAGTCTTGATCAGCTGAGAGAGAAATATTTAGATGAAAGTGACCTCAACCAGCCTACAGGTGCATCCTGTTGGTCGTTGGATAATGATAAACTTAAGGATCTTGATTTTGGGACTACAAAATTTACTGTCGGCACTCCAAAAGTAGTGTGCCAAAATCAATCCCTATTGTTAGAGACAAAGAGGAAATGGAATTGAAGAGGAAGAGGTCAAAGCCAGAGGGTCGCATCTGATTATTTCGGTGCATTTGATGGTTGGGAGCTAAATAGTTTTGTGGCTGCCATTCTATATATGGCTGTATAAGTATATTGCAGGGGCATATTTAGCTAAGGTGCTGGTATAGGAGGGTCATGTGACCCTCTTGAAATTATCGCGGTTTTTTTTTTTTTCTTCTATTTTTTGAATCAAAAAAGAAAGTAATATACATAGAACTACCCAAAACATAAGAAGATCTATGTCTAGTTCAAGTGGTAAGATCTTGGGTTATAGCCTGAATGGTCTATGTCTAGTTCAAGTGGAAAAAAAAGTTTTTTTCTAAACTTGCAGCTAATGAGGGTTGAAGAACTGTCCATCAAAAACTTATATAGTTGTAGTACCACAAAGCCAACACATACAATGCTACTCCCATTTATACAAATAAAAATGTAATAAATGATCTAGTAAAACTACAGAAATACTAGTGCATTCATTTTTTATTCTTGTTATATTTTTTGTTCTCGTTATATTTTTTTTGAATGCATGTTCTTGTTATATTAGATAGTGAGTATTTTTTTTTATTAAGTTTACGCTCGAAAGGTGACCCCTCTGCACAAAATTTTTGAATCCATCACTGTAAATATGTATGTGCATGTATTGTATGAGTGTGGGAAGAAGAGAAAAAGAGAGCGAGAAGCAGCCCCCCCCCCCGGCCGATATATATGTACATGTGTGCGAGAGTGAGGTGAATTGTTGTCGTAATTTTGTGAGAATCATAAAAGTAGAGTTTGATGTTTGGTTGTGTGAATTCTCTCTTGATTCCTATCACATCCGAGCCCCCTACGTGAAAAACTTCAACCCATATGTGGAGTATTTCTTTCCCCCTCAGAGTATCTTCACTTCTTACTCAGGTAAAAACTTGATGCTATGGTTGGAACCAAATCTGGTGTTCCAACCACCACTAGCAATCACCGCCACCAATGCCGACCACCACTAGCAACCACCGCCACCAACGCCGACCACCATTAGCAACCACCACCTGCTACCACTAGCGACCACCACCTGCTACCACTAGCGACCACCGCTTAGAAATTTGGTGAAGGATTTGAGTTCAAACCAAATTTGATGAAAAAATTAAGTAAAACCCAAAATTGGTATGGGTTTGAGTAAGGAGTGGATGTGAATTTTGGGTGGTTTTCACTCAAATTTGAGTTTTAGTAAGGATTTGGTGAAAGAGTGAAGATGCTCTAAGTCTACCATTTCTCCACACCCCTCCTTTTTTTTTTCACGGAAAACCAAACCAGTTCATAAAATCTGAAGATGCTACCTATCAAAAAATAAAAAAACTCAAGATGTCTATTTATAGAAAACCAAACGGAGCATAAAAAACAAACATATCACATACGATTAACAACACATATGGTGATCATCTATTGAATTTGTTGGATTCCACTCAAAAACCTATAGATCCTAATACATCAGTCTCAAGTATATCCCAACTAAATCGAAATTTTGAAGCAAGTAAATGCAAAAGTAAATGTCCAAAGCACAAGTTATATATCCTTAATCATTAAAAAAATATTAATTGCTCTGTATCGAAAAATAAAATAAAATATCATCTTGGAAGAATGTGGTACCTTGTCGTGCAGCTTGTAATGAATTGGAAAAGAGAAGAGATATATGGTGCACTATATTACTACCTCCCACTCCGGTCTCTATCCAATATTTATAGGATAAAAAAAGTACCGAAGAACCAACGAAAGAAAGAGAAAGAAAGAAGTGATTCCTTGCTTGCAATATATAGTATTAGGTCCCGTTTCATTAAGATTCTTATTTTTTAAGTACTTATTTTCGCTTTACGAGATATATCAATTTTTCACAATATATCACGGTTATCACCTTTAATTCAAAAAATAAATAAACACTTATTTTAGTTTAAAAAAATGCACCCACAAAGTAAACAAAAGATAGAAAAGGAGAGCGAGGAGAGCAAATTACTTAAATTTTTTTTTTTTTTGGGTAAACCTGAGAGAGCAAATTACTTACTTCCAAGTTCCAACCAACTACTAGTTTGGAACATAATAAATTATTTGCGGACTGGTAGGCTCCAATCGTGTCACATCCTTTCATATCTTTGAACAAAGTTTTGATTTGGTTTTAATTTTCAGGTGTGAGCAATTTGGAGCATAAATTAGAGCCGTATTCACTTCATCTCAGTATCTCACTAATTTAACTCTTTGCTATCTTGCTTATTTGTTTGGAAAGGTTATTGTCTAACAGAGTGAGAATTCTAAGTTTAGATATGAGCAAGTTATGTTGGCCTAAGGAAATCTTATGTTAATCAAATTACGTTTCCTCTTTTTTTTCTCTTTCGTTTGTTTGACTGTTGTTAATAAGTGTTTGATGGTTTGTTGTCTTTGCTAATGAATGAAATCTACTAGAAAATTGTTTGCTTATTGTAACGACCAGCCCTTGCTGACCTGCTAACCATTCGCCTAATCACGTGGCTCAAAAGGTTAACCTCAGATTATACAATAACTGGTCGAAATCACTTATATATAAACTAATTCCACTTTCATTTTCTTTCCGACGTAGGGTCTATAAAAGCGAATGGACAGTTCATCAAGATTTATTTTGCGTTACGCCGTGCTTTACCTTCAGGCACGGACTCATTCAGTAGTCCTACTCACATTCAGGAGGTCTCTTATGTTACAAAAATAGTACTCCAGTAAAAGTGGAAACAAGAAGTCAAAATTATATGGAGTTTCTTACCTGAATGATGAGTTGTACTCCACCATGTTGTGCTTTTTGAAAAGCCATGGGTAAATGCACGAGATCTCTTGTCCGACTCCCCTCTGGACAGGGGCTTGTTTGACCCCCTCTCGGTCGTTGATTTCGCAAATCAATGGTTGAGAAGGGTCGAGCACTTTTTGTTTCAAAATGACGATTTGCGAGATCAACAACTAAGAGGTGTAGGATAGGCACCGGTCTGGAAGGAGGTCGGACAGGAGATCCGGACTCATAAATAGGCGGGCCGACATCCAGCAAATTAATAAAGCAGGCAATGACAATCAAAACTTTTGTTTTTCATCGGAATGACCGAATGACTTCGTACGTACAAGGAAGCAATGTTTTGAGTCTTTTGACCAAGGAAAATGTTAGAGGACATGAAAGCAATCCATGAAAGTGTCCATGAAAGGACAATGGACAATGAATCTGGACCGTCCATTGTTCTTTCATGAATTGTTTTGGTTTGAAACTGCAATGAAAATTATAATTGCTTGGTACTTTCTGTGCATTTCTCTTGCTAGAATGCTAGGAGAAGCTAGCTAGCTGCGAGCTCACTAAAAATGGATGGTCGAGATCGAGGATTGGATGTGTGACTCCATACATGAAAGGATTGTGGTATATGTAGTTAGATGAGTGATTCCAAATTGTTGTAGAAAGTTGTTTTTTTCCCTCGGCAAAAAGAATTCATTAATCTCTAAAAGGAAGACAAAGATTAAACGGACAAGAGCGCAACAGCATATGTGACTCGATAGAGATCCAGAATACTAGGAAGGTAAGCCGCCAACCAATACAATAAGGACAAAAGGAATTAATAGGAAAAAAAATGCCCAATCCCAAACACCGAAAGCTTCGAAACCCAACAAAAAACACGTACTCCTACAATGGAAAGATGCAACCTGAGAAAAATAAATGCACCCCGTAAAGTTGGCTTCGCCTCCAGAGTCCCACTTGTTGGAATGAAGCCAGGAGATACAGAGTATTATATGTCCAAAACAAAAACAATTACAGTAATATTAAAAAGTATTTCTCTTGAAAAAATGGGGGAGCTTACTTGTCGTGTAGCTAGTGGTGCTTGGAAACGAGAAGAGATAAATGGTGCTCTGTATATTAGAGCATCCAACATGGTGCTCTGTATATTAGAAAAGTTTTCACAAACTACCAAATAAAACTAAGGTGGGACACATCCGGCCGTGTACAATCTGAATTATCAACTTTCGATAAGTTGAACGCAAACTAAAATACCATGGGTCCATAAAATATTGCACAGTTCTAATTAAGCTTCGTGCTTACCCTGCAATATTGCATAGTTCTTTTCTTTTCTTTTTCTTTTTTTTTATAATCTCATTATTGTTTCGTTACTACAGTTGTATTACACCCCGCTAGTGAAAGGTGTCGAGATGTGTGTATGATACATGGACCCATTGATTCATATCTCATCAAGAATTGCTTTTGTATTAAAAAAATTGCTTTCGTATTATGATGGACCCATTAATTCAAATTCTCGTCAATATTTGTCATCAGAATTTTGTGGTTTTGCCCCAAATTGCGCTCGGGCAACCGATCACAAGTATGAATTTATACGAAGTTAACTTTTCACTATTTAGATAAATCTCCACATGGGTTTTTAGACCATTTAGGTGTTTTGGCTTAATTGTTTGGGTTTATCCCTTGTATTTGGACTTTTATGCCTTTAGGTGTTTGGGCTGTGTCCCATATGTTTTGTGGGCCTGTCCATTTGGGTGTTTCCTTTGATGGCATGTTGCCAATCAAGTGATTAGGTATCAGACTGGGCATTTTTTTGCCGTCTCCTTGTTCTTTTAGTCTGTATAACAATTTCAAATATTAATAAAATTTCTTTTGCTATTAAAAAAAAAAGAATGATGGTACCCAAGCAATTTAGATCCTATTTGTTAGCCGAATTAAATTTGGAGGATTAAAAATAAATGGTGGATAATGGGAGGATATGGTAGAAGGAGAGATTATTCTATACTTGGTTTGGTTGGTAGATTTTAATGATGCAAAAAGATTACTATGTTAACTTGCTTACCCTCCAAATTAAGTTCCTTTTAGAGGTTTATTTTTTTCTTTTATCCTCTAAACTATGCAACTTTTTTCTACTTCGTCCCTAAACTATCAATTTGGCGATTTCATCCCCTCAACTATCTCTCCATTACCCACGTGATCCAATCGATAACGGTTCTACCCATTTGGACGGAAAAGAGGCTCATGTGATAGTCACATGGGATCCTAACCCAGGAGCTAGGGGCAAAATAGACAATCTAGGTCTCATAATCCACTGGCGCCAACTACACATCTGTTTCCCTCCAAATGTGAAGGAAAAAAAAACAGAGTAAGGCAACCCAATCTCTCTCTCTCTCTCTCTCTCTCTCTCATTGCTTGTTCTTCCTCTTACCCATTATATGCATAACCTGCCATGAAAAAACAGAGTAAAGCAACCCAGATCTCTCTCTCTCTCTTCCATGGCTTCTTCTTCCTCTGCAACTATCCAATTATGGTAGTCAACGATTTTTTGTGCTTCATAACATGGACCAAGTATGCAACAAGTGTCCATAATTGCCCAGCAAAACCCCCCAAACATGGACCAAGTATGCAACAAGTGTCCACAAGTGTCCATAACTGCTTCATAACACAAAACGCCCACACTGAATTTTTTTTAATCGGCCAAAACCCTACACTAATTTCGGAGAAAACCCCAGACAAAACCCACACTGATTTTTTTATTTTCTCGGCCAAAACACCCCCACACTGATATTTTTATTTTTTTTGCTTTTTTTGCTTGGCCAAAACCCACACTGATTTCGGAACATGCAGTCACAAACAAGTTTAATACCCAACATAATCGGAAATA
>JAOTQK010000001.1:1681255-1693364 GCA_025642025.1 Rhododendron ferrugineum
GATAAAAGTTGATACAGTTTCTATTTTGGCTCTAAAAGTATATTCTATTTTGAAATGTTAGTGAGTAAAAGTGCAATAATGATATCTTTGTAGAAGGTAAGTATGAAAAGTTAACTTTTAGAGTGTAATGATAATGTTTCCATAAAAAAATTGAATTTACAAAGTGGACTCATAAAAAATTAGATTTACGAAGTGAGACTCTTAAAAGGGACGGAAGGAGTAATATTTTACAAATGGTTCTTAATAAAATTTTACATTGAGTCAAATAAAATTAAAAAAGGCACATAAATCTACTAATATTCTTTTTTGACAAAATTGTGGCGGATAGCTAGGTTGGCACATATCTTTTTGGCAAAGATATTTTTTAGCATATTCTCTTCTTTTTTAAAATAGCTCATTCTTTTCTCTCAATGATTTTTAGTTCTTGTCTTCTGTACCTTCTTGGAGGTACTGTATTAGGTGTTTAACGATGAATACTAGAAGAACACTGATTTTGGTGCTCCAAATAACATTCAGTGCAAAGTGGAGCGCGAAAATCAATTTCCATACTAGAACTAATGGATGATTAATATAAGTTTGAGGCCTAAGTGTTCAAATAAAGCCTAAAACAACATTACTACTAAGAAAATTTGAAAACAAAATATTTTAGGGTGTTTACTTTACCGGCCATAGAATGTAGCCACCTTTGAAATGGTATATGGTAGATGGTAAATGAAGAATTGTAGTCGATGGAAGTTAGTTGAAAATGAAAAACATGGGGAATTATTGAAAAACTGACATTGCAAATAGCAATGCGCCATTGCATCAATATTGCCATTTTCTGGCTAAATGTCACTATCATGATCATTTTTGGAAAATGGCTCAAGCCTTTTTTGGCAAAGCCACATGAACTTGCTCTAAGAGATATGCAAATAAGCAAAGGGGAGACAAATACGTGGTTAACTCCTTATTTGAAATGAATACTCAAAGAGAAAAACAACTTTTAATTTTATCCCTAGTAGTACGAATACATGGCTGGCCCAGGCCCAAGACCCAATAGGCCTTGGCCTTGGGCATTCAAAAAAATTCAAATTTTAGGGATACTCCAATATTATTTATAAATTGGTATATATATTATTTGTTTGTTTTGTAGGACAAATGTCTTTGATAGCTCAGTGGTAAGTTAATTTTAGTTCATATGGAGTGTTCAAATTTGAGTCTTTTGGGCAGTTTTTTCTTTTAAAATATTAATTTTTTTTCCAGAAATAATGCTATTGTAACTGCCAGGTTAATTTCGAAACCAAGTCAAGTAGAATTCAAGCAAACCACTTTGGCCGGTGGTGACAAAGCAGTTAACATGCATTATAAAGTCTAAAGTAGTAATACAAATAAACATTTCTATCATTATTGTTTAATTCTAAAAATACGTAAGGCACCACCCTACAATTCAGTTTTCGGCATCCAAATCCCTTGGGCCGGCCCTGTACGTATAACCAGTAACAAAACATTTTGAATTAATTTTCCATGTATAACTGAACATACATCAAAATAATTTTATTTTTTTTTTTGTAAAGAACGGAGCACAACATTATATGAATTAATTATTGCGAGTTGTCCTATCTCAAATCGAAATGACAAATTTCTCCCTTTTCAATTATGACTATTGAATTAGAACAACCAAAAGAAAAGGGAAATTGATTTTAGCACTTCAAAAATGGAGAACAAAGAACAAATAATAAAAGAAATTGATTTTAGCACTTTAAAAATTGATAGAGTGGCTCCCAAACGACGTCGTTTTGTGTATCAACACAGTTCAATTTTGAAGCTCCTTCATCAATTTTTAGAGTGTCAAAATCACAATCCAAGAACAAAGAACAAATACTAATACTCCATTTAAGAAAGATGAGAGAGAAAAGTTGAGAGGGTCAGTGGGGAAAAAAAAGCACAAAAACATAGTTGACTTGCACAAAAACAAACCAGCGGAGGGGGCGTCGGGATCCGATCGGGAACCGTAAACTTTATGAAAACCAGTCATTGGCACTGCAATTGTTTAGCTTATTAAATTGTTGTACGTTCACTTGATGTCTCGTCTCGTATTAGACGGCCCGTCCGAAGAATGGCACCGCAAACCGCTGAGCTTATATATATTAAATACTCCCTCCGTCTCAAATTTTTTGTCCGGTCTGTAAAACGGAGTGTTAAAAATAATAAAATTTTTACAAGAAAAAATCAAAAGTTTTTCAACAATTTACTAAATATCAATGAGTATTTTTAATTTGTGAAAAAAGTTTGAATTTTTTCTTGAAAAACTTGCATTATTTTTAACACTCCGTTTTGCAGACCGGACAAAGAATTTGGGACGGAGGGAGTAGTTATTGACTTTGCCGTTCCGCATTAGACAAGATCTGGGAGTGTCACAACTGTTAGACTTTTAATTTATGTCGCCCGTCCTTGTTAATTTGGAAAGTCACAGTCTATAAAATATTATACGATGAGAAAGAATCTGAAGCATCCTGACAACTTACTTAAAATAAGTTTAAAAAATAAGTTAATCGTTGAACTTACTTAATTTTTGAGATAAAAAGATTCTATAGATTTGCGTATTTTTTCGTCTTTGGTAAATTTTTTAACGTAACATTTTAACAAAACTCTTTTACTTTTTGAATAGAGGTATGCTATGTACATCCAAAAAGTATAAAATAAGTTTAAAAAATTGACAAAAAATCACTAAAGACGGAAAAATACGGATAAAGATACAGTCAAAAATTTTGGAGAAATTATTTCTGAAAGGAGAACCAAACATTCAATATTTCTCGTGGAAGAACGTGGGAACTTGTCAGGTAGCTATGACTTAAAAACAAGAAGAGATATATTTTGCTCTGCATATTACTTCCCATATAGTAGTATATACTTATGAAGCTTTTTTTTTTTTGTCGGCAAAAGAGAAATTTTATTCAAAACTCAAAAGGGTACATCGATCAAGGGAAAGAGTAAGAATGCATCACTACTAGAAACATACATCCCAACGAGGTTGGCACCTATGTCCTAATACTATATATCATGTGCATACCACAATCCCGAGGAAAGAAACAAAAAAAAAGACATCCAATAAAGTATTGAACGTACCCCATAAAATACAATCACAATATCAGATCCATATATTGGGAGCATCAGATCCGTATATAATTATGAAGCTAAGCATATATTGTATTGAAAATGAAAACAACCTATGATTTGGAAATGACAAGATCGAGGTATGTGTTGCTCTGCATAATACTACCTCCCACAGATGAAACTAAGCATTGGGAATGCAAAAACAACCTTCACTAGAGATTTAAAAAAAAAATTGAGTAAATCTTAATTATGAGTTCATAATCTGTGCAAATCTCAAAATGATATCACATGATAATGGAAGAAGATTAAAAACGCTTCCCTTGTACTTGGCCAAGAGATAAGAAAAATATCAAATCAATCCCGGTTAGGGCTTCTTCGAATAAGACTTCATTCTAATTGGTTAATAACTGGGTAAACTGTTTTTTATAATGTCAATCATGTGGCAATTTAATTCATAGCTTTAACAAGGGTGAACACAGTGGTAGATTTGATCAAAGCAAGAGTGTCTATGTGGATAAAGGCTAAGTTTGACATCAAAATCTACACGTTGGAGGATTTTAAGGTGTTTTTAGATGGGATTCGGAGGGTGAAATTATGATTGTGACTTTGTAGTTTTGGGGTGGAAAGCTCCCAACTTTTTGTTGAAAGTTCTATGTTTGTATGGGTGTTCCTTTTCTTTATGAGAAGTCCTGTTGCTCATCTCCTTTCTAGGTCTATTATTCTTTCGATGTACCCCCTTCGAGTTTTTATATAAAATGTTCATTTGTCGAGGAAAAAAAAATTTAATTCATAGCTTTGGTGAGAGTGCCTCAAGACAATTTTACGAGTATCAGTTTTGTGGTGTCCAATATGTTACAAATCTTATTTGAAACTCATATAAGACGACAATAGTACGTAGAGAGGGTAAAGTGAGTACTCCACTTGACGGTTCATGATCAAGGAGTACTCAATTCTTAAAAGAAGGGAGGATCTCAACTCAACCGTGATGGATCTACCATACACGCGTCAAATTATGTAATGAAGGACAAGGTTGTTTGATCCCTACCTTACAACCTTGCCCTTTTCCGGATTCGGTTGGTTGGGTGTAGTACCATACCCATTAAATTTTGCTCTTAGAATCTTCTATGCATATTGTTACTAACCTTCTTGTGAATTTTTTTCATGCATCACGTGAATGGATGATCAATACAACACAAAAATCACTTTCTATAGTGGGCAAAAAAAATTCTACGAAATGACACAGATAGCATTCATGAAAACGTTAAATTAGCACTTTGGGGTTACCACTGACATAATTATAGGAAAATAAACATATTTTACTAATTTACTACAGTTTTCTCTAGATCCACTTGGTGCAATCGAACCCATTGAAACGCAAGTGTCGCTGCCACTGGTGGGTGGATATATATGGCTTATAAAAAGAATCTTGACAACCAATATGAGACTCAGGGCCAGCTCATAGGTTTTGAAAGTCGGAAGCAAACCTCTTGAACGAGATCTCTCTATATTTTTCATACAAAAGTGGTCTACAAAAAGTCTCATTAAAAAACCATTACAAAAGATTTACCATTACGAAATAGAAGCATATAATTATCCCCAAAAAAAATAATGCAACTGTTCCGTATGCAAGTATTTTTCGTCCACGGTCGTCGCTATGTCTTCTCTTCCCTTCTTCTCCTGTCTCCTCTCGTTTCTTTCTTGTTCTTTTTTTATCGGCTTATTGTATATTCTTCCCGTTTCTTTTCTTTTCTTTTTTTTTTTTTGGATCGGCTATTGATCAGCCTCCTTGGAGTCCCACTCCTCAGCCGTTTCCTTTTTTGTTTTTTTTGTTTTTGATCGCCGCAGTGTTCTAATGAGTAATTCTACCATTTGGGCCTATTTTGCGGCTCCTAAATTTTCATTGGGCCTATTTTGTGTAAAGGAGGCTCAGTGCAAAAAAAATTTTGGGCCATATATACATACATATATATATAGAGAGAGAGATTCTAAAATTATTGGGAAAATGACGGCCAAGGACGTGTTTGATAATTAATACCTGTCAAAGACATTTTCAGTATTAACAAATGTTCTTAGCTTGTCCTTCACGGGTATTAATTATCAAAACACGTCCTGGGCCGTCATTTTTCCAAAATTTTAAGAACTCTCATTTTTTAATATTTTTAAAGGGCCCGAAGCACATGCATCCTTGGCCTCTCCCCATCGCTGGCCCTGATGAGACTATGTATTTGGGAATGCGAACGACCTTCACCAGCGGTATAAAGAGAATCTTGACAACCAGTGAGAATGCAAGCAATCTTCATCAGTGATAAAAATAATAATGAGTATCCATCAATATAAAGTCAACATGAAGATCAAAAAATGCCCGTTACTCACAAGAAACGTAAACCATACAAGTGCATAATTTATGCAAATCCCAAAACCGTATCACATGATAATAAATGAAATTAAAACCAGGGACGGAACCAGGATTTTACTCTAGCAATAGTGAAATGTATAAAAATAAATAAAAAGATGCATTACAATATTAATAGTCATCGACTCTACAAAAAAAAAATTAAAATAACATAACAAAAACTATAGTGAATGATATATGTCATTTGCACAATGAGTACGAAAAAAGACTAACTTTAATTTTTTAGGTTAAGTTGTTTTAGGGTTAAAGTGTGGAGTTTTTTTTCCCTTAATTACACATCATCCTTTATATTATTTCAGTTTGGCCCATTGAATAGTTTTGGAATACTTTTTTGGGTCTCCTTTCTTGAAAAAAAAATTACTCCGTATAAGATTTATGACTAGTATATAACAAAAAATAAGGAAAAATATCTAGCGGTGACGAGACTATATAAGTTGGGGATAATTTTTTTATACATAAAATAATTGCAATTTCTAAAATTCTTGTCGTGGCGGCCGCCGCCACTAGACCTCCCATGTTTCGCTCCTAAACCCTTGCCTTATACTTGGCCAAGAAATAAGGAAAATGTCAAATCGACCGTGGTTAGTGCTCTTAAAATAGGACATCATTCTTGTCTCTCGGTAGGGAGTGGCGGAGCAGAAAAAACCTTCATGGTTGATCAAAAATAAGGATTGAAGAGTACCCAATTCTCTATTAGGAAAATAGAGAAAAAATGAACAAAACTAGACCATTTGAAAAGTGGCCACTGAGAAAAACGATCGAGAAGTCTGGCACAAAGAAAAACAGTAGAGAAGTCTGGCGCAGATTCGCAGTGAAACTCGAATAAGAGAAACGATTGAGAGAAACGAACAAGCCGAACAAAACCGTAGAATAACAGTAGATTCGTCCAAAACCAGATCGTAACAATGACGTAAAAACCTGGGGTTAGTTCAAACTAAATGGTTGAAAATTTAGAGGGGTTTTGTACATAACCGAGCGCTAAACAGATTGAAAATTTCAGAGGGGTTCTGTGCAAATTCATGCGCTAAATCGCTTGAATGCGCGAAGGATTGGCACCCAATATTTGGGTAGAACTCTATACATGAACACGAGGTTTAATGAAACGCTGTAAAAATCTTTCCTCTTTATGGAACGCTATATCAGACCTTTCCGCTTCTTTCTAATAACATAAGAACTGCTATAATTGGTTAGTGGCGCAGTTAGTTCTCCTGTCACTTGGGAAATGGCTTATTAGAATGCTATTATAGGAGGGATGCTCTGCTTCCCGTGGCACCATAAGGCACCTGACCTCATAAAGCCAGCATCAATCAACTCCGAGAGCTGCTTACTCAACTCCTGCAACTTTGGAATATCCATTTGACAGGGGGCACGCAAGTACCTCAAGCGTTTTTTCGGTTCAGTTAATAACCGTCAAAACCCGTGCATACAAATTTATCTAATTGGCCACAAGAGGTTTTCATCCGTTCTGTTCAACCAGTATGCTTATTAGATTATTCGAAATGTACGGAAATTGTACAATCAACGTTATTACACCAACATTTTGCTTCACATATAGAAGAGACAAACTACCTAGGAATAGAAATTCTCGTTTTCACGCAGAATCATCGTTCAAAAGTACCGCTTGAATAGTACAAATACCTCGGGGTTCTCGTTGCGCTTGACAACCAACAAAACTCAAGCAGAGATGCATGTAGTTATCTTCCATGCACCACCACTTCAGCCACCCGTTCTAAAAGATTCTCAGTTTTGATCTCACATTCCTTTCTGTTACAAACATAAATCATGTCCGCAAACTGCATCAACTGCTCACCTTGCATGATCACAAGGATTAACCACTGTTGTCACAATAGGCTTTGAAAGAAGAGGAGTTAGTCCAACTCACTAACTGTTGCACAGAATTCCGATTGTTGCTTTCGCCTCTCTAGGAGTTAAATGCCACTGGGCTATGTCCATTTCAATCAAAAACTTTTAGAGCGTCAAAATCTTAGTTCAGCTTGTAACCTCAACAACCTCAGCTTCACTGTCACTGTAATCTCCCCAGCACTTGTTTGGCTTTTTCTTGACTTCTAATTTGTCACTACTTCCATTTTCCACAACCACATCCGGGTCTCCAGGGTTTTCTTCAGTTTTGGGCCTACATTCTTCATCGTCAGGACATTGAACTTCAGAGGCTTTCTCTTCAATGGACTCGTTTGAATTTCCAACATCGACCGGAGATTTTTCAGTATTATCCTCTGCTACAACTTGGGTTTCGTTTTCATCCCTAATTTCAACAGTTAAAACTGTCGGAGATTCTACTGGACTGACTGGAGAGACTGGAAACCCATTTTGTGTCACTGGAACACCATTCGAGGATGGTTGAAACCCATTTGGTGACCCTGGAGTAGCGTTTGGGGATAAGGGATACCCGTTTGGGGACACCGGAATACCATTTGAGGAAGCTAAGTAACCATTCGGAGAGACTGGGTAGAGGCCATTAGGAACCCATGGGTGGCCAGGTACAAATTCAGCAGCATGTGGGTTCATTATTCTTGGAGGGCTGAAAGGGGTCCCCTCCCCATTGTGCTTGCTACGTGAGACCCGATTTCCCGATCTATTATATCCGCCAGAGAGCCGAGGACCGAACGGAACCCTAGCTGTAGCTGAATGATGGGGTGATCTACGAACAGGATTTACTGCAACCATTGGAGGAATATTCACAGGTGGGGGCAATATTCCCACATGATCACTGAAGCCCACCATTGGAACTGATCCAAACACTGGAATTGTGGATGGGTTGTAGGGAGGTGCAGCCGCGGATAATTTTTTGCTTGCATCTTTTCCTGTTTCTGCCTCGTGTTGCTTTTCTGCTTCAGATGCCAAGGGACTGGAACTTGTACACCCTTGGTTTTCTGCTTCAGTTACCAAGGGAATAACATTTCCATTTTCTATCAGTTGACTGTGCAAAGTTTCATCTTTTTCGGATATGTTATGTTTTCTAACGGAGCCATCTTTTTCTGGTAAAGAAGTTTCGCTTTCAGTTAAAACTTCAACTGTTGTTACCAACTCTTCGCTTTTGGAACAAGTAATGTTTGAATCACGGGAAGAACTAGAATCCTCAACTCCCAAAACAGCAACCACCACTTCAGATTCTACTTCTTTGCCTTTTACAACCACGTCCTTTACCTCTTCAACTCTGTCTTCAATGGCTGGACACTTAAACTCTTCTGAGGCTTCTGTCGACACAGCACCCTCAACTTTTGTTTCTTCCTCTGCACTGACAGGACATTTCTTTTCCTCATCAGAATCCAGAGGAAGTTTCTCTTCAATGGGTTTCTCAGCTTTGTCTTTTTCCACATCCTGAATTGCTTCTGGCACAACCATCTCTTTGCTCCCTTGAGAAATGGGTCCCACATTGGAATTTTCCTTAGGCAAATGCTCCGCCACTGCCTTCACAATAGTACCAGGAGGAGCCAAAGCAACTTCTTTGTAGGAGAAAAGTTTTCCAGCCGCCTGAACGCTGATTGAACTTACTAATGGAGCAGACTTCACAGCTTGATCAGTTGAAGCTGGACTAGATGGGGCTGACTTCATGTTAACAGATTTTTCAGTCACAGTAGCTTGTGCGGTTAACTTTTGACTGAAGCTTGCACTTTTAACAAACTTCTTCTGAACAGGAGAAGTGGAGTCATTTGACAGCATCTTTGGAGAAGTTAAATTATTCAGTTTCCCACTGTATTTTGTGGACTGGGAAACGTTCATGAAGTTGGTACTCAATTTCGCCAAGCTGGGTCTCATTGAACTAGAAGACTTGCGATTTGTAGTTGAGCGACCTTTTGGAAAAGCTTCTTGCCATCCTTCATCAGACACTTCATCTTGGACAATGTCATCATTTTGGTTCTTTGCCATCCGATCCGCTAGGATTAAATCAAGTTTCA
Source organism: Rhododendron ferrugineum (assembly GCA_025642025.1). Lineage (NCBI taxonomy): Eukaryota > Viridiplantae > Streptophyta > Magnoliopsida > Ericales > Ericaceae > Rhododendron > Rhododendron ferrugineum. The sequence continues at coordinate 1,690,679 of JAOTQK010000001.1, forward strand.
CATCTTTAGATTCTGCGAATGGAGGTTCAGATTTGTTCTCTGCTCCAGATTTGTTCTCTTTATCACTAGAGTTTTCTGAAAGAAGATTATTAGGTGATAATATTTCTTCCTTCTGATATCCATCTGTGATTGTTTCCCAGATTTGACCTAGTTTGCCTTTAAGCTGTAGAATTGAAGTGAATAATTTTAATCAGCAAGGAGAAGTGGTGGGCAAAAGTATTAATGCAGAAAACAGCAAAACAATTGGGACAATCACCTTTGCGCGAGCTTGCTTCTTTTGCGCTTCTCTTGCTTTCACATCTGCATCTGGAGCTATATAATCCAATAGGTCCGACACACTGATGCAAGAAAGAAAAAACTCATGTAATTTACTCAGTGACAGATAGAAATATATCAAACTGTCCACTGCATAAATGCTGGTGTGATATCTGATCATCCACATGAGGCCACTGGGAAGGATGGTTTATGGTGGAGGTTCTTTTCGAAACAACTTTCAGTGCATGAACATTTAGCAAGAAGTATCACATAATTCCAGAACTGGACACGTGCAATATCTAGCAAGCATTTCCATTTGAATGGACTAATAGAGAAGGGATACAATCTTAATAATATCACATCCTTCATGATGTTAAATATCCCATGTTTTGGGGATTCATGTCAGATAGATGCTTAATCCTGACTGCAAAAGTTACAGATTATGTGGCCCCTTAGTTTATAGTTCAAAACCGACACTTTAATCCAGACAAACAAACGAAAACCAATCTATTGACCATAAACTATAGAAAATATTGACATGGTGATCAACACATTGCACTTCACTTGGAATCCATCATATAGCAAGATTTGAAATCATAGCAGAGAAGGAAGAAGAAGAACTGAAGAACCATTACCTCAAATGACCCTTGCTGGAGATAGAAGCATCGGGCTTTGGAGTACCATTGCGTGCAGCCTCTTGCTGCTCTAGAGCCTTCGACTCAAAGTATTCGAGCCATGCAGCCGCATCCTACAGAAATCACAGATCAATCTCAGGAAAGAATAATCACATATAATGGATGAAACCTATATTTACCAAATGTGAAGCTTTCTGCTACCTGCGTGCGTAGATCATCTGATCCGAGTTTTGCCTGCAGAATCTGTAGTGTGGTTTGTTCATGCTGAACGCTCAAGGAGTAGGCCTCCATTAACGATAGAGCAATGGCAATAGCATGATAGCTGGCAGCAGTCTGAATAAGCCAGATACAGGGATTACTGATTTAACTTGGCGAAAGCATGCATCTTAATACTAACACCTTAGACATCCACAAGACAAATGGTCATCATAGAAGAAGCATAGCCATCTGCCAGTTATAGTTTTAGGTGATGTCTTCTCAATTCAAAATTAACGCCTGTGTTACATTAGACAGGACAATGTGATCTAAATCAGTGAGCCATCTGAACTCAAATTTGGATTTGGCATCTAGCCTAATCATCCTTTACCCAAACTGATTACAGTTCCATAGTACCTTCAGACTATTCAAACCTACTGCCAGGTATTACTCATAATCTTGGTTGTCTACCTTTGTTGTCCAATACCTCAAAAGCGTCTGTATCTTGGAGAAAATACTCTTCGTTAATGTAACGGAGGAGAGAATAATAAACTTAATTACGTCATCTTAAGTATGGTCATGATTAATGCCTCCTCGTCAAATAACAAAGGATATAAACTCATAAGCATTGAGTTCAATAATGATTTATGACTTTTTATCAGTAAAAGGTAAACTAGAAACACGCACTAAAAGTTTAAATAAAGGTGGTCAACATCTCTCGGCAAACAAAGTTAACTTCCAAAATTTAGAAGCCAAAGCTTTTTTTGGCCATTGGAAGCCATATCTGATTTTCCATATTGTATGCATAAGCAATGCAAGGCAAGTTTACAGAAACTCATAATAGCCCAACATTTGCTATACAGAATCTACCAGAGATGTAAGTAATTGCATACTTATATATACAGAACCTCATGGGGGGAGAGAGAGAAAGAGAGAGAGAGAGTCAGTACTTGGATATGATCAGCTCCGAGTAGCCTTTTGTTACACTTCAGAGCCTCATGGAGGTATCTAAGGGCAACATGAACATTTCCCAAACCTTCTTCCATCATTGCTACATTAATATATGTTGCAGCAGTATTTGGATGAGAAGGTCCGCATGTCAGATGCAAAAGATACAATGCACGATTTACATACCTAAATAGAAAACAAAAATATCAGATATGAATGTTATTTGGATGAGTATCATCTTGATACCATTGAATACCAATAATAAGAAATCTTATTAGAGAACTTACAACTACAGGGTATGAAAGAATCATGCAAAAAATATAACACCCTAGCACATTGGTGGTATTAATATGTTGTCAGTTAATTGAAGTTGAGTACTGTATTTGCAAACATACGTGCTAACAATGGTATATGCGGGTGGTGTGTTCTAGTCTTCTAGTGAAGCAATCAAAATATGAAAGGGAATCCAAGATTCAAAGAAAGAGAGCAAAATCTCATTAAAGGGGATAAACCCCAAAGGGTAGAGAGAGAAACTATATCTCAATCAATATATTCAATATTCTTAATAATCAAAACTCAAAAGCTACCAAAATGAGAGACAACTTACCTATTTATAGACTCAAAACCCTACACACACTAAAGACACTAAAATG
>JAOTQK010000001.1:1693464-1709701 GCA_025642025.1 Rhododendron ferrugineum
ATTCACCGATGTGTATTCAAATCCAACCAAATTTGCTCTACGCCAATGCGGAGCACCATAATGAATTTCCAATGCAATGGAATCCTTCTTTTCGGTCGGACGTTGCAAATGCCGCATCTTGTCATACAAGGTAGCAACTTGTTCACTCAACTCTTTAATCTCATTCCTCTTGCAATTTGAATTGCCATAAGTATCAATTTCATCACCAAAATCTCCCATAACATCTCTACCTCTACCTCTACCTCCTCTTCTTCCTCTATCTCGATAAGCCATTACCACACAAAAAAATTCACTCCATATCATCTCTTGAGGTTCGAAACAGGTAGATCTAGGCTCGTATTGTTGTATTAGGGTTCCAGCGAGATTTTCCGGTGAGGTTTAGGTTTCCGGCTAGATGAACGGTGGAGATCGAGCCTAGAAGCTCTGATACCAAATGATGCAATCAAAATACCAAAGAGAAGCAAAGATTCAAAGAAAGAGAGCAAAATCCCATTCAAGGGGATAAACCCCAAAGGGTAGAGAGAGAAACTATATCTCAATCAATATATTCAATATTCTTAATAATCAAAAGCTACCAAAATGAGAGACAACTTACCTATTTATAGACTCAAAACCCTACACACACTAAAGACACTGAAATGACAACAATACCCCTAAATCCTACTGCATCATCTAGATCTCAAGACACTCAACAATTGGAACAACAAACTATTTTTCTTGTTCAAGATAATAAGAGCGGAAACTAATATAAAATAACCAGAAAGTTCCCAAGACACTTAGTATGCACCTCCATGGCATGAAATAATCCAAATGATTGAAGTCATGACATGGTGCACTGAATGCCACACAACTCATTAGGTAAGCCTATATTGCATCAAACAGAGGAAATGAGACATTTCAATCAGCACTACATCAAGTCCTAAGAATGCCCACCTACACCCTACTTAGTGTATCTGAGTCCATTAGGTAAAGTAATTCCTCCTTTTTCAAAGGCAGGTTAATTTGTTTAACAACTTTGGTCCGTATGCGTATCATGGTCAGATCTGAAACACATGATTTTCTACTCAGCTAACGAAGGTCTGAAGTCGGAATTTCTAGAATGTTGGGTTAGGCAACTAATAGTAATGGTGTAAGTCTGAGATATTTATTTGGTAACATAAGAAAATGATACACTCCACCGAGGAGAGAAAAAGATAATTAAATTAGAGAGATAGGTAAATGTAGTTATAACTCTCATAGCATTGAAGACAGGATTAGAAGCCCTGTATCACTATGCTCCCCAAGAGACCATGGGTTTCTATTGAAAAATACTCGGAAGACTTTAAACTTCACATTTTAGCCACCCTATCCAGTAGAAAAATTCGGAAGACTGATGACAGTATGATGAATCACAAGTGTGCATAGTTGAACGACATGAAACATAAAAGATTAGGTAGAGCTAGAGAGCACTACAATCGGTACATAATAATCTTATCGTTTCGTCGAAGGGAAAAGAAAGACAAAATGCAGAATAGCATCTTCCTAGAGCAGTAAGTAAAAGGACTTCCTATCCCCCATGACCATGAATCAATGGAATTAGGGATGGCAACGGGGCGGATCGGAGGCGGATATTGACCTATCCAAATCCAAACCTTCCACCCGACCTCCGAATCCGCCCCGATCCCCGATCAGATATATTTTTGATCCTCCGAATCCGCCCCGAACGGAGAACGGAGATCTGATCGGAGATTCGAAAATCCAAATTTGAAAAAAAAAACCAGATTTTTTATTAAAAAGAGTATTCGGGGACAGATCGGAGGCGGATTTTTTATAAATATATATATATATATATAGATTTTCGGATATTCGGGGACAGATCGAGACAGATCGGGGATGGAGATCGGATTCGGGGGTGGATTGGATCGGAGGCAGACTTACCTCTGAATCCAATCCGATCTCCGAAATTTTTTTAAAAAATAAATCCGAATCTGCCCCGATATCTGAAAAATCTCCAAAAAATCCGATCCATTCGGGACGGATAACGGATCGGATACGGACGGGTCGGCCGAGATGGCCATCCCTAAATGGAATTTAACGAGTTAAACAGATCATGCTACTTCGACTACCACAGAAATAGAGAACCCTTGACATGGCCTTCATTATCCAGCAAATCCAAATTGTAAGATTTTGAGAATAGTGTCAAATAAATCAGAATGGCAACAACACGAGTTCAGGTTCGATTCCAAAGCAATAAGATAAAAGTACATATTTTATGGACTGTTCATATGACATACTTCAAGGCCAGTTCTGTGTGCTGAAGCCGATAGTAAAAAACAGCTAGGTCACCATAACTCTTCATTGTATCTGGATGATCGAGTCCAAGTTCTCTCTCATTGATATCCAAAGCTTTTTGCTGATAGGTGGTAGCCTACTCAAATTAAAGGAGTCGTTATCAACCACAAAGAGAAAATGAGGTTTACTCAAAAAGAAATGCTGGTTCATTGATGTTCAAAAGTTTGAGGTTTTCGTCCTTGAGCTGGCCTTATTCCATTTTTTATATCATACTATACACTTTTGCATACGTTGTCTTTTGATTATTGCCATGGGTAAAGCCAATTACTCAGGCATACTATGATAACAGATGAGGCTGTACCCACTAAACTTGTTTGCTTTTTTCTCCGACACCTTTGCTGTCATTATGGTGAATTTGTATCACCTTTCCCATATCGATGGATGTGAAACCATTACCATTTATGAACATGCTCAAAAGTAAGAAGACGGTCAAATGGGGTCATAGCTTTCTATAGCTTGTTCTGGTTCCACTACCTGGTGATACTATTTGATATGATTAGGATACAGAAACTGGAACGCAACGCACTTCAGTTTTTATACAGGAAATAAAACAATAGCAGCATATCACTAGTACGGTGATGTATGCAAACAAATATACGAGTTATATGCGTACCTGATTAAAATCCCCAGTATGGTAGAGCACTACAGCCAAAAGACTATATGCCCCTGCTGTCATTCGATGATAAGGCCCACAGACTGACACAAGCTTTGAGAGTGCCTTCAACATTTAACATACACCGTTGGTTGGTCCAAATAATTAATGAATTTACAAGAGAACTGTTATGTAACTCCAAAAGAATGAGATTTTTATACCTTAGTGCCATAATTAACAGCATCCTCCAGTTTGCCTTTGTCCAGTGAAGTTTTGGATGATTCCAACAGTGTACGCCCATCGGCAGATGAACACGCAACGTGCTGTAGAACATATTCAAATTTTGTCAACCTAACTGAAAGATCCTAATAAACGTCCAACCACTAACTTATGAAGTGCATTATGTGTGTATTCACGGACCGTGCTGTAGAAAATATTAAATTTTGTCGACCAAACTGGAAGATCCTAATAAACAGTCAACCACTGATTTCTGAAGTGCATTATGTGTGTATCCATGGTCATCAGGATACTACGATTCACAACTTGATTGTATGATTCGGCAAGAGTTTCTTCCAATCCATTTTTAATTTTGCAGTTGAAGCAGAAACTATGGGAATGTGGCGATCCGATTTGGGATTCACACTCATTCGCTACAATTCAGGCAGTTCAGTATGATTAAGTACAATTCACTACAGCATAGTTTTGGTTCATCTAGTTGTGTTTGCAGAATGCCTAATACGATGTCCTTTGCAACACTCTATCAAGAAAAAACAAGAAATTGATTAGTTGTATTGATTTTTTTTGAAGGATTTGTATATAAAATCATCAAATTCAGTTATATAATTACTTTTTAAAACAGCATAGTTCTCTATGCACACAAATACAAACTAGTATATAGTCCATGTATTTCCATCCAATAACATGAATCTCACAATTCACAATTCAGTGCAATTCACGATTCACTATTTCATCTTTACTATTTGCAACTAGATTTGAGATTTGACAACTATGTATGTTATACCTTGTATACAGGAACCACGCTTATAATGTCTGACTTCTTGAAAGGGGTTGCGGAATCCATATCATAATCTCTGGGGAGAAGCTCAAGTCCAACCTATCAAAAGAGAACTTCATATTACTGGATACAAACCAAACAACAGTCTTAAGTAAGATCTCCAATCCCTCTGCCGAAAATAATCATACCTTGTAGCAAAGCCCACGAAGAATTGAAAACTTTCTGAGATCCTGTTCACTTTCAGATTTCCAATGCCATCCAAACCTCTTCAGAAGGAAGGTTTCCACCCACCTCCATTTCAAGTTATCGTCATTAGTGATGTCTGCGTCAGGGTTTTCTGCGGAGGGTTTTCCCAGCAAAGTGTTTAAACATGATGCTACTGATCTAGCCAGGTCAGCAACATTGTTTACTGCTGCTACAACAGCATGCAATATATGTTTGTAGGCTCGAACAACCATCTCATGCAAACATAGTGATTGCACGTGAGGGAGCTTGTCCGCAAGTTCAACCTAGCATGATAAGGAGGAAAATAAGAAAATAAGGTTTAAAGTGCCAACTGAGCATCGGAGTTGAGTTTTAGGCCTGCAAGTATGTCTCATTTGTTACTGAAGTGTTTAATGTGTGATCACAAATATGTTACATACATGAAAGAGTCTACGTAACATGGCTCAAGAACATAAAACTGCATTGGTAACCTCTCTCTCACTCTATCTCTCTCCCTCTCTCATGAGACAGCACTAAAGCAAATAAAGCAAAATTACCACAAGGCCCAAGGAACACATACGCAAACCCCTGGTATGCATAAAATCAGTCAACGTCCTTCCGTCAACTGGTGAAAGTTCAAGTGAACCAAAATCTGCCACCTAAAAGAGTCAAAGTTGGAATAATCAGATAGCCTCAAAGATTATGGGGATAACAGAAGTACCAATTTACTAGGAACTTACCAGTTTCGGGATTGCAGTATCTGTATAATATTTATGTGACATCTCAATCAACTCATCGGGCGACTGCAAACATGTAGAAGACAAAATGTATCAAGAAAGCAAGTGATTGATCAAGCTAGAGGAGATTCACTTTCTATAAGATCTGACTCTGCAGCATTCAATTGTCTAAGATCATCTATTCCAGAAATGATTTACTCCGTCAATTCTATAATGTTACTCCATCATTCCATCTCGGGGGGTCCCATAACATTTGTCTAAATTGAAATGTCAATGGAAAAACTTGGTATCATTCCTATTTGCCCTTCCCTTTTGCCTTGATGTGACAGCTTCAAAGATCAAAAACTAGAGAATCACTTTTGCATGGATTTCAAACTTGAGGGCACTTCAAAAAGCAAAACTTTTAGAGAGCAATCATTTTGTTTCCTTAAAAAGTTGGATTCCGCAGAAGAGACCAACAGAAAGGAACGGAGAATAGTTACTTGACTTGTAAAAACAGCATAGCAATATTTGACCGTAAACAGTAAACACAACACAATATAATAGCAGCAAGTAAACCTTAAGATGAAGGCCAGTTTCTGATTCTTTAAGGCGCAAATATGCTGCTTCAGGTAGTAGCTTTTTCCATATCATTTGTATTGCCTCGTCTTGTTTTTCTACATCCCTTTGATCAGCGGCATCCAATTTTTTATCCATCCCAAGGCCATTCACAGCAACTTCTTTTCCCTGCTTAATTTTGCTGTTTTTGTCTTCTGTTTTCCTCTTAATTTCCTTTAGCAATCCACCTTGCTTTCCAAGACCCTTCACAGCTGGCTCAACCTTCACTTCTTCAGTTTTCTTAGAATCGATTTTCCCGGAAGCCTGACTTTGCAAGTGCTGCACCCAACATGCTCCCAGCTCCCATCTGATAGATCTTGTGTGTTTACTGGTTTCAGCCTGTAGCTTAAGCAAACTGTCACCTAGCACTCTCCTAACCAATGATCTGGCAGGACGTAAATCTTCAAAATCTGCACTCTGTAATTTTGGAACTCCAGTAGATGATTGAGGTGTGGATGACTTGTGCAGTAGCATTCTCAAGCTGAAAAGTAATCAGCAACGTAAACAATGTGATGTGAATGGGACGTAGAATTTGGACTACGATTGGCAGTAAACTGATGAATATAGAAAAGCTGTAATTTTTTCACTTTATTTAAAAAGTTGGGATTTGTTTGGCTTTTGTTTCTTAGTTTCCTTTGCAGGTTATGGTAAGTTTGTATTGACCATATATTGGCCATATCTAATAGGTTGTCTCAGACTTTACCATGGAATATTAAGATATTTATCACTAGTGTTTACCCCTTCTTCAAGTTATGGTTGCTTGTTCTGCCCATAGATCAGCCATATTCTGAATAGGATTTCTCAGAGGTGATTATTGGAAATTTTGAATATTGAGATATTGATCACTAGTATTCTTCATCATTTTTCTCTTTGTTCTACCTCACAATTACTACAAACTCACTAGTAGTGAAGCTTATCATAAAATACTTGGTAATATTGACACTAAGTCACTAAGTTTATATACTGATCAATATGCATCCAAAGTGACTGCATTACTAGAATGGCAGACGGGCTCAATTCATGATTTACATCAATACAAATGGGATCAAATGAAAAAAGCAGGTGATAGGTCACCGCTCTATTTTAGTGCCATACAAATGGGATCAAATGAAAAAAGCAGGTGATAGGTCACCGCTCTATTTTAGTGCCATAAAGAACTCATCACTAATAACTCCAACCTTATTGCACTGACCTGTTTACATTTAACGCATTGGCACCTCCTTCAGGCTGGTCCTCGATTTCAATATCTTGTGGGACAGGCCTGCCCTCCCAATTTACCTCAGCCACGACTTTCACAACAGCAGTGTAGCCACAGTGTCTTACAACTACCACACCAAGAGTGGAGGTATCCTGCGAGACAAGAATATTAGGAAGGATTTATGTTTTGTCCTCATCGGTAATAGGATATTGATATTCAACTCAATTAGTTATCGAATGACTATTAGCCTATTGTAACAGTATGTTCCTTCAAACAGGGAAAAACTTTATGAGAGAATAGAACTTCAATTCAGCATTGTCTAAGTTTGGCCTAACGAGTTATTTGTTTGTTGAACTGTGTTCAGGTATTGGTCAAAAAGCTCTACTTTTCTGATTTGTCTCAGACAAAGGAAGTCGGAAAAGTAAAAAACAAGGATCTACTATCAATAAAGATCGTTAAATTAAAGAAGGGTGTTGCTAATACCAAAACTGTTTTTGTTAGTGCCAAAGCTGTAGTGCATAAAAGCCTTGTGGTACAAGACAAGGCTTTTATGCACTACAAATTTGGCACAAACAAAAACAGTTTTGGCATTATCACTCTCCTTTAAAAAAACCAAGACAATTCTAATATTTAGTCTTATTATTGTTCTTAATCAACCTTATGTCAAATTTGAACCATGGGTCCTTATTCTTCAGATTCCTCTCCTTGAAACAAATCTGAGTAAAAAGTTTGACCAAAATGCTAATTAATAAAGACTTTCCACCGATAAAAATCCAATAAGTATGACAAGACAACCCCAACTCATTTTGAGACAACTTTAAGTCCATTAAATGGAGAAAAATAAGATGTCAACAATCTACTGACCTGAACTGTTGCACTCTCATCTGCAGTTATCCCTTTGAGCAAGTTTCTCTTCGCAAGCTCCTCTTGTGAAATTCCAAGAACTAGACTTCCATCATTCTTACCATCCAACTTTGTGCTCGCATCAGGCACATCTTTTGTCACCTTAATGCATAAATCTCCAATTCGTTCCTCATGTGAAATTAAATCAGCCGAATCTTTAGGTGAGTTGTGGCTATTGTCAATTAGATGTCTGATGGCTGCAACAGCTTTAAAGACTGAAACGTCGACAAATAAACTGTGAAGTACGAAGGCCTTCCTATCGCGGATTTGCCTTTCTTCTGGGGTTTTACAAGGCATTGCTGCTAGGATCGCAAACTCCTTTGCCCACTGCCTGTAATCATGTTTACCATCTCGTCCTTGCCCACCCCCACTTCCTTCCCAGTTTTCGTCTTCCACAGGAAGTGGGGGAAATGTACATGGGTTGTCGGCTACAATTGGAGGGACAACCCATGTGTTTGCTCGAAAACCATAAGGAAGGTTCCCAAACTGAAACAACAGAATAAAACTGTACCCTCAGTTTCATAAATATTGTTTTGCGAAGAATCTGAAGATTTGTAGTAAAATTACCTTATTGTGCTCAGTGAAAGCTTTCATGAGAGCTTTGTAAGCCTGCAAAAGTAAAATAATTTAAACAATGATGAATTGACAACTGACGATCAACGTCAAGCTGAAGAGATCCACAATAAACTAAGTGTAAACAATGGTAGAAGGCAATGAGTTAACTAACAGCATCAAAAATTCGGCTGATCTGTTGCAGCAAACCAACCAAAGAGTGACCCAAAAGAGTGGGTTTTCCAGCAGGATAAAACCCTTTACGTGAAGCAACAATTGTCGTTGGCTTCCCACTGCAAACCCTGACCTGCAGATACAATTGTATGTCAATCGCAGAACAGTGAAATTATTACTGAAACATAAAAAATAAAAATAAAAATAAAAACATTAAGTTAGGCCCCTCACATCAATTTGAAAGAACTCATCTTCTGTTTTTTCCTCAAGAAATGGACGAGTAGATCTCCTAATGTCTGCAGAACAAAAAATGCAGTTAAAATCCAACAACACGGCATGAGTGAAGAGAGAAACAAGCGTTATGCATTTACAAGAAGCCAACGAGAAGGACGTCCACTGCTATGAAAAAATAACACCATAACAGAAGCGCATTTTACTTTGAAACGATGATGAACTATACAAAAGTACTATCAGAAGAACAGACTTGGGGGCAGTTGCAGATAAGGCAACCATAAAAGGAATCAACTTCTGTATTTTGCAAGACAATAACACCACCAAAAGCACCTAGAGCTACCACGCCTAAAAATAGAACTTCCATTCAACTTTCATGAAACTTAATGAATGGCAAGAAGAGGATGAGACCAAAACCTACACCATCTCAACATGAAAAGCAAAACGAAAGAATCTCACACATACCATATATAATGGGAAAAAAAAATTCAAAACGAGAAATCATGGATCATTCACTGATGTAATTACACCTACCCATAACAGAAGCAACGAAAGAGAGAGAGAGTAAGGTTAATTTTAAGTCCACCTGTTTTCTTCTATTTTCTTTCTTTTCAGGAAAGCATTGTTACGTCCGGTTCAAAAAGAAATCAAACTATTGTTCGGCAAATATTTTGCAAAAGAATACATGTATTAAGGCTGTGTTGGGGAGGCCTTTCTCAGCACAAAAAAATTCCTAAAATTTCAGGTTATCAATCACCTTTTAGGTTGCGTGTGTAAAATTAAATGGCTATGTAGCACCGACACTCCACCAGGGGTGACGTACGACACACCGGACACGCGGCCGACAAGTGTCGGACACTTCTCCAGAAGTGTCCTGTTATTTTGGGCAATATTTGACAGACACTTTCCAGACACTTTTGACAGACACTTTCGAACACTTTTGGGACACTTTTTGTTGCAAGGTATAGATAATAGATGTAATGACTTGGAAAACAATGTATTGTAAAGGTGAAAACAAGGCTATCTGGATATAATAATATTAACTTTTATCTTATTTGAATTTTTTTTATTTTTGATATATATATATATATATATAGAGAGAGAGAGAGAGACGTGTCCCCAAACGTGTCGTGTCCCCCATTTTCTGAAAATTTACGTGTCGGGGTCGTGTCCGTGCTACATAGGCTACGCATATACAATTAGTACAACGAAAATGCTACATGCACAACACAAGTGCACAACAAGGGACACAACATACTCACATACACATGGGATCCACACTCATAATTATGGGGCCCACACACGCGGGCCTCACGCGTATGTGAGTGTGGTGGTGTTCCGGCTTTTCAAAAAAGTAACTTTTAAAAAAAGAAGGTAATTTCAAGCTCAAAAATCATATATTTACGCAAATAATTTTCCTACCAATATGAATCTTGTTTGATAGATCTTATTGAGATCTTTTATACGGTGCAAAAAAAATTAAAAAATTATTTTTTATTTTTATTATATTTGAGTTTAAAAATTAAAGAAAAAGTACTTTTTAAAAAAGAAAGGAAAGTGGAACACCCCTGTGTTGTGTCCCTTGTTGTGCACCTAGCATTTCCGTTAATACAAACAATCTTCGGACCACCCAAGTACCAAGAAATACTTACTTATAAAGTATATTTTTTATTATCAATATGAAAATTAATGTTCGGATCTGCTAGACAAATTGTACGTCCGCCATTGTCAAGATATTAATATAACTTTTCTACAGCTATCCTCACAATATTTGGCAGATCCGGAAAAAAAAAACACACACACACACATTTAACATGGCATTCGCAAAATTGAAAGGAAAAAGGAAAAGACCACATCTTTCAAAAGAAAATTAAAATTAAAAAAAATAAAAAACTGGAAATAAAACATAGCGAGGGAAAGAAAAAAAAAAAAAAAACTCACATTGAATTGGCGGAGTAAGGTGAGAGAACGAGAAGAAATCGTAGAACTGCCCCAGCCTCGGCGGCGGGCATAGAACCGCCGCCGCGTCGCCTTTCTCCGCCGGGTCTCCTCCTCCGCCGTCCGGCCTCGGCGACTTGGGCCCATTCGGCGCTCCTCTGTTGGCCCCACCGTCTTTCGCGGTTTTCGGATTGGATTCGAAGCCCTCGCTTTCCGGACCGGCCTCGTTCTCGTTCGGACCGGCTTCTTTTGGACCGGATTCCTTTGGACTCGCTCGACCGGTTGTCTTCGACGGTCCAAAGGACGTGGTGCATGCAACGATGTCCAGGAGTCGTCTGACGTGTCCAACGGCCAGTTCTTCTGTATAGTCCTCTGCTCAATTTGCAAATACACCCCTTAAGTTTCTAATAATTGCCACATTGGCTATGACAATTTTGTTATCTTGGCAATAGTCTGATAACAAAAATATAGAGGGAACTCACCCGTAGTAAATATTCCTCTTGAATTATAAAAAATATATATGACCCTCTGTTCAATTTTCAACTATACGCCTTGAGTTTTTGATAATTTGTAAAGGGGACTGATTCTCACTCTTCCTTTGATCATAATCCTTTTTTTTGGATTTTATCGTCGAAAATATAGGTATTTTTTCTTAAAAGATAAAAACAAAGAAATTATTCCACACAAATCACAACCACAGTCGATGGGGCCTCGGTGTTAAATTTTTTTGAACTTCGCATAATTAATTATGCGAAAAATGTAACAAGAAATATGTAAAAGGTACATCAAAAAGTATGTAATGCTATAATTTTCTAGTTTACCTAAAAGGGCATCAAGAAGACTTTGAAATACCCTTTCTCTTTCTTACAAAATGGGGCTTCAATTTTATTTTTCGCTTGAGTGGAGTAACATTACCTTCGATCATGGTAAGGTGACATGGTTTGAGGGATACAATCTCCACCGAATCTTTCAACCTTTGTCCTCGCACCTATCACAAATGATTCCATGAAAAAACTCTTAGGAAAATGGATATGTCGTTAGTCGTTTAGGTCGTTACGGTTTTTCATTCAACCATCATAAAACCCAAAACGAATAAGGTCAAAGTGCCCCTCAAATACTGCAAGGATTAAAAGGAAGGAATATTTGAACCGTCTAATGACTAATCTATGAGTTGAGCAACACAAATACAAATGAGTCGAGCCGAATTTTAGAGTGTTGAACTCGGCTCATTTACTACACGAGCCTAAAAGTACGCTCGAGTTCAGCTCCTTAATAACGAGTCAAGTTCTTAATGAGTCGGGCCTTGAGCTACTCGCGAACTGCTCTGTTCATTGCAGTCCTTTCATGCATCCTCCAAATCGTACTTGTCTTTCATTCACAATGATTTGGGACATTAACTTGACTAGAGACTAAAGACGAAGGCGTCACGTAGGACAAAGGTGCCACGTAGGACAAACACCCTTCTGTTTTATTAGATAGATAACCACAATTATATATTATGACAACATAAAAAATTAGCATTTTCTTATCACAATGTGTCGTACCAAAAGAAATCGATCAAAAGATACTAGATACAAGACCAAAATATGTTGTACCACAATCAATAATTATTATACCCAAGCAAGATACATGTCTAAAATATCACAAATTAAATAACATAACCACGATTGTTATGACAATACCAAAAATTGACATTTGTTTACCATAACTTGTCGTACCAAAAGAAATTAATTCAATTATTCCGTTGCTATGATCGGGTTTAGAAAGCCTCTTCATTGGCTCCCGAATTCGATAAAAAAAAGAATATTTTCATCCGATTAATGGTCTAACGATAAGCGATTAACTTCATTCTTGGTACATATAATCTAATTCATATTCTGTAAAAGATAAACGGGTCCGATCGAAAAAAAATGGCTTACATGGGGCTCAGTTGTTGCATTACTAGACATTAATGCATCTGGATATATTAAAAATCTTTCGATTACGTAGTTGTCGATATCAGATAATCTCTAATTTTGGTGACAATGCTGAATATCGTATAACTTGACATCCTAATAGTCCTGATCGATCATTCTAAAAATACACTCACTAATGACATTTAAATTGTACATTCAATTTATATTTGATATGAAACCTAGTCCTCTGTTGTAGTTGAATGTAAGGTAGCCATGCGATCGTGACACAATAATGACGATCAATTCCGTTGAATTTTTTATGTTTGTTGATTAAGTCACCTACGTAAATTTTTGCGTCGATCTGGTTTAAGAAGCTCCATCATCGGCACGCAAATTTAATAATAGAATGATATTTTCCATCCAATTAAGTGTATAGCTATAAGCCATCAACTTCGTTGTTGGTACGAATGACCTAATTGATATTATGTAAAAGATAGACGATTTCGAAAAATAAATAAAAAACACCTTTCGTGGGGCTCAGATGGTTCATTATTAGATTTTAATGTTGTATTGAAATTGAACGACTGGATTTGTCGAAGTATGAACAAGGACTAACCTAAAAAAATAACATTCTTTAAAAAAAAAATAGGAATGAAGGGTGCAAGACTTGAACCCTAATCTTTTAGATAAATATCCAAACTCCAACACCTTATCACTGTGGTACACAATTGAGAATTTGAAATTTTGAAGGCTATTAATTATATAATACTTTCTTGTACATAGAGGCCCTATTTCCGGACTGAAAATTTGAGAAGGCAGTGGCCTCAAATGCCTCCGTCCTAGTGTTGGGCCTGCACTTGTAGACAGTGGCGGAGGGAGCATGGGACGAGTGGGGGCACGCGCCCCCACTCGATTTTTTTTTTAAATTTCAGATTTTAAAATGTATATTTTGTATTTTGTCTAGTTAATTGTGTTTCATAAATCTACTTTTAATCTTCCTACGACATGTCGAATATCATTTCATTCTCAATTTTTTGTTTCACATTTTTGAACATTGTCATTACACTAGCGAAATGAGATGTCTAATATGAAAAATAGCAGTCACTTACTAATTGGAACTCTCTAATGCATAATGTCCAAAATTCAAAAATGCCTAAACCGGCTATACATTTTATACTTTAGCAATTATTAACAATGGGAGCAATATTGCTAAATATTGTTTAGTGAATTGCTCTTAGACTTGATACGCTGAGACAATTCAAGCAATTCGATTGTTTTTATATTCTATATAGTTTATTATATTAATAAATATGTTAGGTTTTTTAATTCTTAGCACAAACATTTTAACGTTGCTTAATAAGCAATTTTTTGGTTGAAATGTGTTTAAAAAATGCCCCCACTTACATAGATTCCTGGCTACGCCACTGTTAACACTATCACTTTCACCAAATGAAGTTCAGATTGCTCTCTCATGAAAATCACCTAGAAAGTTAGCTACATTTGGTGTGATTTCTTGAATCTTTTCCTTTTATAGGTTTTGTTGTTTTGATGTTAGCTGAAGATTTAGCTACACATGTTGTGAATGTAACTCCTTTGTTCCATTGGTGGATTCAGAGATCATTCTCTTTTTCTTTTTGTCAAATGCAGAATAAGGTTGCGAGGGCAAAGCTTCTCTAATCTTATTGTCTACAGGAAATGCTAGCAGGAGAGTTGCCTGCTTGAACAAGTGTTATAGGCAATGTTCGGTTTGGGTCTAAACCTTCTCTCTGCCCACGGTCCCCAAAAATTTTTCTCCCTAATTATTACTCTTATTTTTCTTTCTATCTCTCTCCCAAATCCAAAATCCCAAACCAAACAAACTCATAGTGTACTTTACCTTAACGAGTGTAAATGTGAGAAGGGCAGGAGTTGTTTGAGCTTTGATTGTTCCTTTTTTTTTTTTTTTGGTGGGTTTAGTATGTGATAGTTATGTGAATGCAGTATTTGGTGAGTTTATTGAAGAGAAGCGAGTTCATGAGTGTGATGAGATAGTTTGGAAGATTCCCGGAATGCAATTTAAAGGTAAATAGAGGCATTTCTGATTTTGTAAAGTTAATTGTAATTTTCTGGAACATTTAAAATGCATCATAAGAAGACCTATATTTGCATTTAGTGTTCTTTTATTCGTTGTATAGCTTGGCGGTAAAAGTTGTGGGTAAACATCTAACACACGTAGAACTTTTTATTTTTATAGCTTTAAAGAGGATTTTGTGGAGCCAGATTGCGTTATGGCTATTACGTTTGCATGTGTTTCAGGCACGGGAATTCTTAACAAAAAGACTTCCCGAAAAATCAAGAGTTAATCGGTGGGCTAGTGTTAATCAGGGCATCTTCATATGCATATAATGTTCTGGAATCCACAGAAATCTTGGAGTCCACATATCGAAGGTGATAGTTTGTGCATTGATTTGCTTTTATAGGAGACTGGAATATGCACAATAACATTGAGAAATTTGTCTATCAGTTGGGTCCCTTAAAAGCAATTTTATGCATCTTTATCAATGGTTTCTTTCACAGGTGAGATCTGCTACCTTGGACGCATGGCTTCCTGGACAGGTTGCGTTTATTCAGTGTAAGCTTCTCTTGAATACATGAGCTCAACTCTTTTGTTCAATGTCGGTCCAAGATTAGGAAAAATAGAGGTTGTGATAGTATGATTCCCATATGCAGCAATGGGAATGAGAAGTCAAATAGCTATTGGGAAGCAAAGCTACCCCCTAATAATGATGTGGGGATTGAGAATTTCATTCGTGCTAAGTATGTTTTGTTACCTTCTATTACCCTATTCACCTTGGCAAAACACAACAAATTTCTAATGTCTTATTCTAACTCTTCAGCCTTAAAGATCTGTTTCAAGACTCCCCTTCTTTAGTTTATGCGGTGTCGGAAAAGCCTCAGAAAGATGCTAAAACTAATATTATGAGCCTTTTGGATAAGGTAAATTTCTGAGTGGCTTTATCATTTGAAGAAGTCTTGTTTCTGTGGTAAAAAATGAAGTACAATTTGTGGTTAATGGCTGATTTGTAACTCTCCCTAATAAGGGAGCTCACTTTTTTTGAATCTATATCCCTATATTTTGGACCACCCGATCTTAAGACAATGTTCAAAATAGATTGGAGGGCTGAGATCATTCCTCCATATGTAAAGCACTTTTCAGTTCCACACTGACATCAATTTCACCAAATCAGATCTGAACCTCTCTCACACGGTCACACCAGCATTCAAATTTCAAAAGCCTCTCTCTCTCTCCCTCCCCAAGCGTATCAACCCTACCATGGGTCTGGCAGCCGGCGAGCTCTATTTTGATTTCGGGATCTCTCTCTCAACAACAGCCACTGCTTCCAACAACCCAACAACAGCCACTGCTTCGTCCGCCGCAGGCATGGGTCAATTGCCCTTCCTGTTCCCATCATTGCCGCAGCCATTCGGTTGCTTCCCGTCACCGCGGTCGTCGTACCCTCTGTTGTCCTCCAGCCTGCTGTTTTCGCCGTCGAAGGCGGCCGGTCAATTAGGGAATCAGCCATTCCTCGTGTCGCCAAGGATGCAAGTGACGAGCCCTAGGTGGAAAGATTGTTTGAGTATGTTGTGGAATCCCGACTCCAAGGGTTTTGGACAGGTAACGAAAGAAAGCCTTGCTTAGGGTTTTGTTTTTTTTAGGGCTTATACATAGCTGGTGTATTTGTACATTTTGGTAGATCACATCTAATTTTAGTTTTTTTTTTCCCCTTCAACTTTTTGTTAATTGTTTTGTTTCTGGTATGATTATGTGGCTTTGTGGTGGTTTGAGCAGAAATCACATTCTGTAATCTGTTATTTGCTTTCCCTGTATCT
>JAOTQK010000001.1:1709801-1725851 GCA_025642025.1 Rhododendron ferrugineum
CCACAAACCAAACCATATAAAGCGGTTTCTAATTTTTTTAAACCATGATCAAACCATATTACTAAAAAACCGAACCATATTAATAAAGTGGTTTGGATTGGATTCGCGGTTTGACGGATTTTTTGCTCACCCCTACGGTATACCCTGTGTACCATAGCTTCCTCCTAAAATGAAAATATGAAAACAAAACACTGACCGAAAGCTATGGTATGTGGCTATGTGCTTTCTTTGGCATGTCCCAATCACTTTTCAAAGTATAAATCATTTTCCAATCAGTTCGAATAAATTGCAAAGAGTAGCACACCTAGATAATTATTCCAAACTTTGGGGTCACTGAAAGATTTGTCCGGTCGTTAACTTCATGCCCAATCACTTTTCAAAGTATAAATCATTTTCCAATCAGTTCGAATAAATTGCAAAGAGTAGCACACCTAAATAATTATTCCAAACTTTGGGGTCACTGAAAGATTTGTCCGGTCGTTAACTTCAAAATTTTAGAATTAGTCGAGATACACTTGAGCCGATGATCCAGACATTCGGTTATCAAGAACAAACGCACTTAGATGATTCGGCCGCCGTTTTCTAGTTTACATAAATTTTTTGTGTAAATCATTTACTCAGACGAATTTAAAAAAAATAAAAATAAGAAAGCAATTCAGATCAAATTATGAGATCCGAAGTGGACCTTTCCACAGCACATGCACCTGTCCGATCATAGGACCACATTTGTATCTCTGATCGGATGTGTGTTAAAGTCGGTTAAACCCCATTTCATTACTCTCTCTGTCCCAGTTTGTTTGTCCAATTTCGACATACGTGCCTTTTAAAAAATTGTCTATATCTCACAATCTAAAATGTTTTACATAATTTCGAAAACATCTTATTTTAGATCTAATTGAGATTTATCAAATAAGATCCATATTACATATAAAAAATATTATAAATTGAAACATATAGACAATTTTGTAAGAAGTCTCAAATAGTGAAAATGGACAAACAAATCGGGGCGGAGGGAGTAACATTTTTTCTTCTATTTTTTTACTCTTTTTGGTTTTGTTCACGAATCGAAAAAGTAAAAAAAATGAGACGTAAAACAAAAAAAATTAAATGTAAACAAAAATTTTAAAAAATCCTAAAAGTTCCTATTGGAACAAGGTCTTTACTACTTCCATAACAGAAATGTTATACACACAGATGGTATGTGCTCAGATCGTGCACATACAATTCTATGGGGCCCACTACGGGGTCTCCAAAAACAATTCAAGCCGTCCATTAGCTTTAAAATGACTTTTTAAGTCATCACGTTAAAAATTAGCTCAATCCGATACTTTTAAATGCTTTATGTAATCATTCAAATTTTGCTTACACTTTAGAATTTTGAAATCTGAAGAAACATTTAGCTGATTAAATCAAGCACTTAGAGATATCTGATTAAACCGATTTTTTACGTGATGACTTAGAAAGTCAATTTAAAGCTAATGGACGGCTTGGATTGTTTTTGGGTACTCCGTAATGGACCCCACAGAATTATATGTTTACGATCTGTGCACATACCATCTGTGTGTATAGCATTTCTGCTTCCATAAAGAGAAAACAATGGCCCACAAATCTTACGCGGCTACGCCAAGGACAATCTAAACAAGATTGCGGCCTATCTGGAGGGTCCACTGCCGCGTACCTAGGAAGATGGAAAGTACAACGCAATAAAGCATACAACAATGATTACCCAAGGTAGGGCTGCAAACGAGTTTGTCACGTTCAACTCGAGATTCGACTGGTTTAAAATTCAGTATTTCGGCTCAGCTTGGGATGGTTCAATAAATGAGTTGAGCACAAATAGAAGTTTTGGCTCGTTTAGAAACCGAGCTCGAATTAGCTGTAACTTAGCTTGTGTAGGCAAACTCTATTTGTATGTGTGGACTCAACTCTACTAGAGAGACTTTTAATACTCCCTTCGTTCTAATTTATTTGTTCCAGTTCTATTCTAACTAGATTAAAAAATTAGTTATATCTTTAAAGTGATAATAAATTTTATATCCAATATGGATCTTGTTTAATAGATCTCAATTTGTTCTATAATTCAATGTTTTCGAAAACACCTAAAACATTATAAATTACTAGATATAATTAATTGAAAAGTAGCACGAACTTCAAAAAATGACAAGTAAATTGAGACGGAGGAAGTACTTTAATAGACTTGAAGTTTAAAAACTAATCAAGCTCAAGCTCGAATATTCAGGCTCTATTCAAGCTTGAGCAATCTAACAAGCCAAGACGAAATACTTTAAAGCTCGACTCGGCTCATGTGCACCATTAACTCTAGGGCTTAGCCTGGTAGTCAAACTCCGAGACTATGGGTGTACTTCCTTCCATGTCTTATGTTCGAAATCTGTTAGATAGGAGTACTTCATGCTATAAATTCTACTAAAACCAATTCAGACAGAATTTTGTTTCGTCTACAGTTGGACCCTTCTGCTAGCCGACGATGGAATTGGCCCTCTACAAGTTAGTGGAGGTACACGTAAATTAATCCAAATTAACACTTATGGTTGGAAAAAACTAGTATACAGTTGTCATGAGATGTTAGAAACCATACCTCGTGGGATAATGAGAAGTTTGTCACGTGGCATGTTTCCACATGTACAGCTAATAACTTCCTCACATCCAAAATCCTGTCCGTTGATATACCCTGCAGCCAACGGCACAACATAGTCCGTAAATTATGCGATATACCAAATACTTCCCCCTTTTTAGGGCGTGGGTACTGGGTAGTTCGTTATACGGACGCAACGGACTACCCCCTCATGTTTGAAAAATGTCATTAACACGGATCTGGGGTGCCGTAGTGCACCCTTATGTAGTGCAGCCGTAAGGCGGTCCATTGCCGTTGATTCCATTAATCAATAATTCAAATCAAAAATCAATTATGATCGATAATAAATGATTCTTACCAGTCATAATTAAAAAGATAATGAAGTGTGCGGTATGTTTGTTTTGAACCATCAACTCCCTGATTTTAACTTTTTATTTTCTTGTAATAACATCATATATAGTACTATTATATTGCTAATCATGCCATAGTTTTTTATTATTTCCATTTAAATCGTCAATCACACCTTTCAAACACTCGATCATTACAGAAAGGGTAAGAACATCATATATACTATTATATATTTATTTTTTTTGTTTTTTGAAATATATACTATTATATTGCTAATCATGTCATAGTTTTTTATTATTTCCATTGAAATCGTCAATCAAACTCTTGAGCATTACAGAAACAGAAAAGGGTAAAAATTGGAAACTATTGTGAAAGGTAAAATGCCGAAACATACTTACCTTGAGTGTCAATTGCGATTCGTCCGGGGTTTCTACCGTAATTTCAATTACTGTCGGCAAAACTGCACCCAAAAAACAGAGAGAGTTTTCTTTCGGTGAATAAAATCCATAATTAAAAAAAAAAAATCCATAATTAAAGAGAAAACTCAAATTCTTATTTTGAATTGATAATATCTCTCCTCCTTAATTAAAGAGCTAAAAGGAAAACCAGATTAAATCCTTAATAGGCTATTTATTTTTTAAAATCCAAACATAGAAAATATAAGTGAATACAAAATTATATTTTTCCTTCAGTTTCTTGGGAACCAAACAGAAAAAAACACCCAGAAAACAGAGTAGTAGAAGTGAATAACAAAATGTAGAGAATTGAAGTACTCACCTTTCTCTTCCTTCTTCTTCTTCTCTCCCTTGGATTTGTTGTGAGGCTTTGATTTTCCTGTCTTGGGAGCCATTAATTGTGCCGCCCGAACTTCTCTTTTTATCTGAATTAACGTTATTTCAATCCAATTTGGACGACAGTAAAAATGCTACTAACTGTACTTATCGTATAAGCCACCCCTTGCTTTTGTAGATTGAATAGCATCGAAATTCTTTTGATTCTGAGCTAAGAAGATGATGGGTATTTCTAAAATCAAAGTCAATTCAAATTCTCAAGAAACAACTCGAAGCAGAGTAGTACCCAAGAAACAGAGAGAGAGAGAGAGAGAGAGAGAGAGAGAGGGGTCGAATCCTGCTTTTAAATGAAGTATTATGATTGAGAGATATCAGATATGGGTAGTTAATGAGAGAGATTTTCTTCTTCGATTTCTTGGACAAGTAGTTTGTTGAGCCTAGCTATTAAATGATGATGAAGTGAAGTAGAGAGTTGTAGCTAGAGGTGAGAGGAAATGAAGAGAAAATCTATAGGATAGGATAAGGTAACCCAACTCCTTCCTCTTCTCTTCGTACTATACGTCAAAACAATCTAAGGCTAGCAATTTGGGGCCTCTCATTTCCCTCCCCCGCTGTTCTAAACAGATCACCTCTCTCTCTCTCTCTCTCTC
This sequence comes from Rhododendron ferrugineum, assembly GCA_025642025.1. Lineage (NCBI taxonomy): Eukaryota > Viridiplantae > Streptophyta > Magnoliopsida > Ericales > Ericaceae > Rhododendron > Rhododendron ferrugineum. The sequence continues at coordinate 1,714,184 of JAOTQK010000001.1, forward strand.
TCTCTCTCTCTCTCTCTCTCTCTGTTATTTAGTATTATCGAAGTACAATCACGTGGTGCTTCAGACCATTCCAGCACCACACATTTAAGTGCGATCCATACACTCAGTAGTAGACCCCGCGAAAATGTCTGGTGTTGGAGTATCCTGGAGTACCACGTGGCCGTGTTCTGGAAACACTGAGTAATTAGAGACACTCTCTCTCCCCTTTCTTGTTTATATGTGTACACATGCAGTTTGGTGATTAGCAGCCGATGAAAAAGTTGTCAAGGCTAACTTTCTTGAAAGTTTGACCCATACCCAAAAACAAAATTAATAGGGTTTTTCTTTGGCCTTTTCTGAACGATGGAACTTCATCAGATCATGATTCAACCCGCTAGCTTGTGCCACGTTCTTTGTCCGCCATCCGTTAACAACTACACCGCTTCTTCTTTTTTTAATAACTCATGTGTCTGGCCTAGTTACAAGCCCCTCGACTAATCCTACACTTTGATGGTATTTGGTTTGTTAGAATATTTAACGGGTAAGAACTTAAATTTGTTCATTTAATGCTTAGGTTTAAGTTTCTAAATGCGTACGTGGGTGAATTTGAGTGCTCAAAACATGCAATGGGACCCAAACGTCGACCCCGAACTGTGTGGTGCTAAGAGTTGTATGTGTTGGTTGACGAATACATGAAGTATACTAAACGAGCTTAAAATCTCAACTCAGTCCGACCCTAAAAGCCTAAGTATATCCCGAATCCTAAAAAAAAAAGCGGGCTGGGCGGGTTACCGGCCAGTGTGCACCCCTAATTCGAGAGGAGTCTATGGGTGCCTTTAAGGGCCAACTTAAAAATGAGTGTTAACTGACTCTATATAGATCAACGATTTTGTTTTGATTGAATGAAGAGCCCGTGTAAAATCATTTTTTCTTACGTTTCGTAGTATTACAAATCACTATCCAGGGTCAATAAACGAACCAAATTGTTTAAATTCGAGTTTGTGTTCGTTTATTAAAACTAAGCTCAAATAAGCTATTGTCCGTGTTGTTCGACTTACAATGAAATCGCGTAGTTAGTACAATTATACAGCAGCATAATAGTTATTCCATGCATTACCTTTTCTTTTCGTCGAAGGTAGAGAGACAGACCTATTATCATATTATTGCAGCGCCTGCTTGAGTATCGCAAATTCGACCAATTGGAAATGGAGAAAGAAATCAGAAATCTTTCACACGCAAAAAACCTAATATCATTACTCCAGACATCTATGAGGTAGGAGGAAACACCAAACCAATTCAGGAAACCCTAGACTCTCGTGATCTGAACTCTTTGACACTAGAATGCTGTTCATACCATCAGAACACAAGTTACCAAGGTACATTTGCAAAACTAATAATTGAACGCACAGTCGCATTCCCAAAATGCCAAAATCTTGCGCAAAATTAGGAAGTATCCTAGTTCCTATGTCTCGTGACAAGAAAAAAAGAACGGAGTTCCTACAATTTAATGTTGCTTAAACTCTCAAAAGTATTGTTGAAAAGTAATCCAACCATTTCACATATGGAATTCCCAAAACGCTACTTTGCCTTCTTCAAAAGGCTGGTAGTTCGGAACTCTGCATCGTCTTTGATGAAACTCCACCAAATGTAGGTGAGGGGGATAGTAGTGGCATGCCAAAGAGCATGGGCATCCACAAATCCTTCGTATGGAGGGAAATCATAGATCTCTAGGAGCATTGCGAGGCCGCCTCCCAAAACCACCACCCATAACTTCAGCCTAGAAGGATGGCGAGTGACACCGGCCCAAACTGCCCAAATGAGAAGTTGAGCAACAGCCATGACAACACAAACTTTCATGTTCCACCCTGTAAAATCATTTCAAAAATTCACGCCATTAGAACAAGCACCAAGCCTATCTTCAGGCCATTAGAACAAGAGAGCAAGACACATGTACAACTCTGAAACTAAATTCTGGATACGAGTATCATTCAAACGAAATTCAATGACGATAGCTTCGAGGATAAAGGAAGTTTGTGCAACTTGGAGTAGATGGATAAGAGGAATATACCATAGTCAAGTTGATAATTGTTGAGGTATAAGATATGCGTCGTTACAAAAGCAATCAGCGGAGCAGAAACCATGACTTGGGCGGCCTCTTTTGTCACGGAGAAACTTCTTATAATAGCCAATATGAGGGAGTAACCGAGTAATGCCACCGCAGATGAGTAGTCTAGCCTTTCTGTCACATCAACATCCCTGCAGTTCACAAGGTCCTGTGGATAAGTAATTACTAATCGAAATATACATAATATAAATATACAAAAGGTACAACAACTACTGCTGCTGCTGTGCAGTGCTTCAAGACCAAATCAAACGCATTAAGTGGACAAACATAAATTTACAAGGCTTGATAGTGCTATAAGCAAGTACTATCCCAATGTTTCTTCTTCTCTTATTCTTTTTCCCAAGCCAGATGTATTCAGCTATGTTATCTGACTTCCAACTTTAGCCCCATCCGGCACATACTGACAGGTTAGAGAGTGTGAAACGATACTACCACGGCCAACAGAAAAGGACCAATCTCTCTTTCTAGTCACACGAGTATTCACCTTTGTTTTCTCATTATTCAAGGCAGTTTGTCGAAAGTGAGGAAGGGGAAGTCTTGACAGATTCCCAGGTAATGTCTGTTGTCTACTAATAGAGTAATAGTTATCCATTGTGTAGGGCAACATGCTAGTCGTACCTCTTGTCAGAGGTTATAAGGGTTATGCAGAGAAAAGATGTAAGAAACTGTAACCTTGCCTCTCCATGTAATCTATCCAATTACACATCTACCAGGGAGCAGAAAATTGGCAAGAAAAAAGATTACCGACTGTGGAAAGCAGCACTCCAAAACCATGAGTTCATTGATAGGAGGCCATAGATATTCCAGAAGAAGGTATAGTCATAGTACGGCTTCTTATCTTCTTTAAGGGGCAGCTTGTAGTTCAGAAGGATGAAAAACGATACCCAACCATGGAAATGCATTGCGAGGTTGAGGGCTGAGAGAGCTACGGAAACAGGCTCCTGAGTAATTGCAAAACATTACTCTAGTTGCTTAATCGAAATGTCTAAACTGAAACTTTTTCAACAAATTTCCACAGAAAAAGGTGATGGCAAGGTATAAAGCAGATAAAGGTGATGGCAAGGAATAAAGCTTGTAAAATAGCGAACCTGTATCCCATAAACACGCACAAAGGGCCATTTACCATGATACTTCACAGGCCCATGACCAAGTGCTGCCTTTTCTTTCTCTCTGTCCACCATGCAATGGTAACGGCAATCACTTTGGCAATCCCAATGTTTCCACTGCATATAAAGAGGTTCTTGCATGTACCAAGGACCGTCTAGTGAGGCACCATCTGAAGGGACTTTGCAGTTTGCAAAGCATCTTTCCCCCACACATCCAGTCTTTTCACATTGTTCTGTACAAACCCTAAAATACAACAAATCCCACAAAATCACTTTGTCTAATTCCAGCAACTCCTATCGAGGCAATTGTTCAAGAAGTGAATAAAGAAAAGAGCTGAAACAAAAAACTGAAAAATAAATAAGCCAAAATTCAAGTGTTAATTGTCCACCCATACTGCATAAGGGAGTATTGCTATAGAAAAATCCGCAGCAGATAAATCCTGAAATGAGTCAAAATGTAGGGTCCAGGCTGCAAGTATGAAGTGCAAAATTCCAGTGAAATGTCAGGTACTAATTGTTTTGTAACCAGTTCGGCAGTTCTCGTTATTTACGAAATCAACTCAAAACACTACTACAATTTCAAAATACATTCTGCACAAATCTCCCAAACACTATACCATACCCAAAATACATTCTGGCCATAATCCAAAAAGCCAATAAGTCAAAAAGCTGAAAATGAAAAGCCAAAAAGTAAGTTCCCAAACACCCCCGTAATAACTGGGAAATCCAAAGTAATACGTCAGTCTTCATGTCTTCCGATTTTACAAATTGATGCAACTATTGACCAGTCCAACCAACCAAATCTTTCAAGTTATGTATTTTGGGCCCTTTCCCACAAACCAAACTAATAGTGAACCCATAGACAATATCTTGGAATTAGTATAGGACGAGTAATACAAACTGGAATTACCAATACAAAAGACCGTCCATATTCAATAACCACGTTACATGGATAGGTTGTCCAACTGATATCTCTCCACCAATTGTTGCAGCCAAAAACTACAAATGTGGTCCCTTTGGGATTTGGAATCTGATTCCAAGCTCTATCCCGTGAATAAAATGGGTCTTTCTAGAATCAAGTCATTCAGCTATTAAATAGGCCTAATCTAAAGCGAACAACTCGACTAACATTGGTTCTTAAACCATTAGAGAGCACAAATGCAGGACCTATCACTATTGCACCACTTAAATTCCAGAGTTTTGAGGTATCTTATGGGCACGGTTATATGCACAATAAGACCCCTGGTAAGCATGGGGGACAGGAGAGAGAAATATAAACTGCTAGCACAATATGATCCCAACCACAACAAGAAAGATGCCTGCACCGCCACTGTACCAAGTGACAACATTTAGAAGGAAGAAGGATTACCTGTAAATTGGATCAAAATCGCCAGCACTAGCATCAAATGCTCCAACAAGAAGTGAAAGCGCCACAAAGAAAGCAATCCAATAACGATCTATCATCTGATTGGAAGATTGATAAGAAAATGTAAAATAGGAAAGCTTGAGTGATGCAATTTAAAAATATGGGGCAAGAAGTTTAGTTTCATGGCATGAGACTTGCCTATCATCTGCTGAATCAAGGCTAACAACCTATCTTTTTTCCCAATACTTTGCAGAGATAATTCTTCAATTGAAAAAAAAAAAAAAAACTCTACCAATCCAAGGAGAGGAATTCAATTCAAAATTAATAAGAAGTCATGATGACTGTTCTTAGCCATGTGATTAGCAGACGATGGAATCTTAGTCACATGCACAGAAAAAAAACAAACAACACTGTATTTGATTAGTCATAAAGGAGCTCAAACCCCATTACAATATATAGTATGTTCAAACATAACTTGCCAAGACAAATATGTTCAATTTAAAGAGTACCAAAGACAAAAAGAAGAAGATTTTCACATATATTACTGGAAGACAAGGATTTTGAACAAAGGATTTTAATAATGCTGCCATAATTTGTAAAGAAGATGAAGTGCAGTATGCTCCACATCCAAGTAAATTTATGGTGGAAAGTGAAACTCTAAATTTTTAGAAAACATAGAAAGTACCCTCTATCATCCTATAACGCAATAAGTTCCTAAAACTAGAGTCCAAACTAAAATAAGGCTGAATTTGACTTCAAAATAAGGCTGAAAAGGGTTTATAACATGCTATGGAGCAACATATTGCTGAAAGTAAAATAGCCTTGCATTCACATATCATACCCTCTTTTCTATTGGTTGAAATGGCGTGGATTCCACCCCAAAGTGATGTCATGCTTACCAAAAAGTGTATTGCATGGTAAGTATGACATCACTTTGTGGTGGGATCCACACCATTTCAGGCAATAAGAGGGAGGGTAATGTTCACCCTCTTTTAAGGAGAGTGACCAAAATTGCACTCCAGTCTCCGGATACAAGATAAGCTATTAACAACCCTTTTTCCAGATGCTTCCACTAGCTATAGGTAGAAGATGTCCACCCTTGACCCTAGTCCCTCTGCAATTTCGCGTAGATAGAGCCTTCTACGGGATTTCCGTGTCTGACAACTCCTAATCAATCCTGGTAATCTCACTTGCTGAGCATGTGAACCTAAATAAAATCTCAAACTAGTCTAGCTAAAACTAGCCTATTAACTGGACTGCTGCCCATGAAACTGAACCTCAAATCTAACCCTACCCATTTCTCAATAAGTGCAAGCACTCTATGCCAAAATCTTCCATATACTAAAGCCCATCTCTTATTCATTGCCTACAACCAAATCCTCCAAATCTACTGTTCGTGCCTTACCCAGTTCACATCTGCCAACACTCAAAAGTTGTGGTATGCTCTATCTACGCTTCTGTCTAATCTTTAGCCAGAATCAGCTCTCAAAAGTCAAAACCCTGCTCCTTCCCAAGTCTCACCAAAAACCTTAGCAATTTCCTTAGCGTAACATTATTAGCAAAACAAGTCAATTCATAACTTCATCCAAACTTCAGCACTATTATCTGCTAAATTCTTTCTTCCTCTATGGTGACGACTCTATTTCTTACACACCTAATACAAGATAGCGCATCTTTCAATTGTCATGATAGTGAAACAAAATGGCTCTTACCAAGGATTATGTGAAAGAATGACACTTCCCTAAATTTGCAGGGCACTAACTTTAACCTTGAGGATTATAAGCAGACAAACAACAATACAGCTCTCAACTCTCCAGGCTGCATTTGAAATTAAAAATGCTCGATTTGAAGTACATGAGTATTGCATTGTTAATTACAAGCGATTGAACTGGCAAAACAACTGCAGATAAGAATGAGGTTGTATATATGGGCTTTTGTACTAATCTATAAATGTCTGCATATATGACAAGAAAACCAAAAAGACAACAGATCCAGCAAGCATCAAAGATTTGATTTACTCAGATTACTACAGTAATCGATAAATCAATTGGGTTTATCAACATCAAACCAGATACTCTGTGCATCACTACAATTTATACAGTAGAAAATTACCCAAAAAAAATTTATACAGTAGAAATCTACAAAAGCGACAAATGAAAAACATGTGTTGTCGATAATTATGTGAATGTTGAAATAGATCGAGCGTGAAGGAGGGCATACGATGCAAAGGAGGTTGTCTTCGGAGATGGAGGGGAGAGATGTCAAGTTGAAGAATCAACAGCTGCAGTGAGCGATCGAAGACTAGACAGGAGAGAGAGAGAGAGACCCAAACCAAACGGATTACAGTCGAAGACTAGGCCGGTTTATTATTACAGTCGAGAGATGGAGTTTTCTGTTTTGATTTGTTTTTTTGCTGATTTAAGAGGTGGGCCCCTCGATCGGGGCTGAGTTCGGGAATTTTGGCAAATCGCTTGGTTTTTTTTTTTTTTTGTGAATATTCAAAAAATTTCACATTTTTTGGTTTCGAAAATGCTAAAATTATGGTCCAAATTTAAATATTTTTTGAATAAAGTTAAAAATCAGTCAAAAAAAACAAAGTTTTATTGGCTTTATCAAAAGAATTGAGTTTGGATCACAATTTTGTACTTTTCTGATTCCTCTCGTTGAAACAAACCTATAATTCACAAAAATTTAACCCGAAATTCACAAATAAAAAATTGAATAAGGACAAAAAAATAATCCAAATGAATTATTTAGTCAAAGAATTTTTAAGAAAATTCAAAACTGGTAAAACTGCACTTTCTTCTCTCTCTTTACTCTTCTAAATAAGCTAATAAAAATAAAAATAAACACAAACTTCAATACACCTTCTACAATTTTTAAACACTTTAAGACACTTTTATACAATGTTTTCATACATTCCAATACACTTTAAAAATCTTAAAGATGACAGACCACTTAATTGTTTTTAGCATTTTCTAAATGAGAACCTAAAAGGAATACATTTTTGTGGGAAAAAAATCAATTTTTTTGGGAAAAAAATCAATTTTTTTCACAAGTTATTAGATATAAATGAGTTGGGTGTTTCTACTAAACTGTATGGACTAAATGGATTCAAATTCACGTTTTTCACAAATTTCTAGGTAGATCATTCTCTTTACATATATTAACTAAAAATATCATTTAACGAAAACAACTTGACTATTGTCGTTAACTTGAAGCAAAAAATATAGGGAAAATGCACCCGTAGAAATTCTTTTGATAAAAGTTCGTTATTATTAAATTCTCGTTTTTTGAACCGGACAATCTTTTAGGAGTAAGCCGAAGGGCGTAATTGCAGATTTTTTTGATGTGAAAAATCTTACTATCGTACAGGATCTAACACTCATCAAGATCAGAAAGTCTAATGGTACAGATATAAAATATGTACCAATGGATACAAATCCCTTTTTTGGTCTAAAAAAATGATCGGAGCCGCTCATTTTGTTTAAAATACTTTGTTTATGATCCTTACAAAAAATAAGCTCAATCTAGTATCGGTAAGAGCATTTTTGAAACATCCAAACTTTGCTCTAAAATTCACGCTTGAATTCTGGGACAATGTTGGGCGTTTTGTAGGTGCCTTAACCAATATTGGATTGAACTTATTTTTCATAGGAGCCATAAACAGAGTATTTTTAAACACAATGAGCGGTTTCGATCATTTTTTTGAGACGCAAAATGGGACAAAAAAGGGTTTTGTACACACTAGTACAGATATAAAATCTGTACCATTAGCACTGCTCCATCAAGATAGATAGGTGGATGTGTTTAATGTGGATTATACTGTTTTCATCCAGAAATTGTGCCAACCTATTTAAATAAGGACAAAACAAGAAAAAAGTTCACAACTTAGCCTAATTTATGATAGTTTAAGCTTCATTTTAAATAACTCTAAGAAAAGTCTTCATTTTGAATTCATTTTTTTGGCTTAAATTTCTCAAAACAAATACGACGAAAAACCACGAATAAACACCAAATTATGTGGGATTACAACAAATTACTATACTGCAGTAGAGCTAGCCAATGTTGTACATGGTACCAAGTTTCAACTCTCAAGCCTCATGCTTCTTGGGAAAATTAAGTATTAGAAGAAGGCACAATGGGACTACAACAAATGCTGCAAGCTTTAGCAAATCCTCAGTTTCTTTCGAAATCACTCCAATCCTTGACCAATCTCCACTGTACCTACACATTCATTTAAAGTCCACCTCTGCAATTTAGAGAGATTTTTATTTTTATTTTTGAAAAACAGACAATCACATGCTCATATTGAACAATAAATTACCCGGAGGCTACAAACACTCAAATTCCGGGGCCCTCCGCTGGGTACGAAAACCTCAACATTTGGGTTATCCATATGAATTGAGCACATACTCACCAAATATGCTCATAAAGTCTGAACATCAATACTTCTTTCCTACACAATAGTTCTATCTTCTTTGATTGGTGGTTGGGAAAAAAGGAAAACAATAGAAAATATCTGAAAAATAATGGAAGTTTTTTTTTCCTCCCGGTAATGCAGGTTGTATTGGGTCAGCGTGCGCTCACCTTGCACAAATCCCTGCCAATTCCTCCAACAGACGTTTCACCCGTTTCACACTCTTATGCATGGGAGTGAGGTAGCCCGGCCCAAGAGTTACTGGTAACGGAAATCGAACCTGACACCTTAGGAGAAACCGAGAAAACAAACCCCTAAGACATGATTTTATTTCCTTCCTTTTACTTCTCTTTTCCAGTTTCTCTCTGCGACATGATTTTCCTTCTCTTGTTCTCTTCGAACCAAACATGAGATCTTATTTTTCCTCACATTTTTCTTTTATTTTCTATTTCAAAATCAAACAAAAGAAATTAACAATTTCTCCATCTTTCACTGCCCCTTGTTCTCTTTTTCCATTTCTTTCCTTAAGTTCTTTTCTTCAGATTTTGTTGGCTAAAAGAAGGAAAATGACTGAAGAAATCAATTCCGATCCATAAATTCCTTACCTTTTCATTCCCATACAAATCTTCCGTCATTGAAACATTAATGAAAACAGAGGAATGAGAATTACTGCTATGACAACCATAAATAAATCAACAACCAAATCAAAACAAGAACACAAAGATTTACATGTGTAATTTCCTATCAACCACGAAAAGAAATTAGTGGGGGAAAAACAGAGAGATTACCCGGCATCGATGAATCCCAATCCAAGCACAGCAACAGCAGATTGAGCAAGAATTGCGTTCGAAAATCTCAATGGGAAAATGGGTCCCTGTTGCTTCCTTGAGTTCTCGCCCAAATCTCTCTTTTGAGCCAGTACTTTAGTGGTTCCTGATTTTCTACCATTTTTCTTCAGAACCAGATAAGAACAGATGTTGGGGACGATGCCCCTCTCTGTGATCAGCATTTCCTTTTGTCCAAATCCTACCTGTGTTTCATGGGTGGCTGTCATCACACCATCAAAATTTCTGATGTGAGGTTAAAATTGTCATTTAAATGAACCATACAACCACGGTTTCCACTAAGCTAAATAGACTTTTTGTAGGTTTTGTGCTTATTCAAAAAAAAGAAAAAAAAAGAAGCATTCGTTGGTTTCGCTCCAAAGTTTTTCGATTTCTTTAGTCGAGACGAATCAATAATTCACAAAAGTATTACGCAAAACTAACGAACGCGAATATTTTTTGAATAAGGACAAAACCTCTAAAACGTGCTAAAAGTTAAACGGAACGGGGCCTTATTCTTTCATGTGAAATGAAACCAAATACATCGTCTTGAGAGCATGTACACAAAGAATAGCCAAATGGGCATTTATAGCCATTTTACCTAATTAACATCCAAAAAATAGGATACAACAGCTTAGAGCAAATTTATCAGTAAAAAGGTAAAAAACCTTGTGAACAGTGCACATTTTTTATTTTACCTACTCACATTTTTTTAAAACCTACACTAACACTATCTATTTAACATATCCTCTATTAAAATATATATATTTTTCTTCCTCAAACAATGCAACAAAGTACAGTTTTAAAAAAAAAAAAGAACCAGGAAGGGAGAGGGACGGAGAGAGGAGAGAGAAACAAATGTTTTTTATTGCAACAGCGTGAACGGTAGCTTCGGTAAAGGTAGCGATCCACTGTTCATAAATGCATTTTACAGCCCCTTTTACCGATTCTGCTGCAGGCCCATTTTGGGTGCTTAAATAGGTAAAATAACTAAAAAAGGTAAAATAGCTGTTTTGATAAACTTGCTGTAAATAAGAAGGTATTCTACCTCAACGAAAAAACCTCTCTACTTTTCCCGAGTTACTATTCACAAGGTATTCAATAAAGTATTACTTTTTTTCTCTTTCCTCCCTCATTTGGGTTTGATTTCTCTCTCTCACCAAGTACTCCCTCCGTCCCAATTTACTTGTCTTTTTTTGAAGTTCGTGCTACTTTTCAATTAATTATATTTTGTAATTTATAATGTTTAAGGTGATTTCGAAAACACTGAATTATAGAACAAATCGAGATCAATCAAACAAGATCCATATTTGATATAAAATTTATTACCACTTTAAAAATATAATTAGTTTTTTAATCCAATTAGAATAGAACTGAGACAAGTAAATTGGGACGAAGGGAGTATATTTTATGAATATTTGATGGATAGAGAAAGGGTGATAGAGAGTCTTCGTGCGAATCGAGAAAACATAAAAAGTACCTTTTTGGGTAGTTTAGTTTTGCTGTCCTTGATGTACATGCTTGAATGCTAACGTTTGTAGGAATGTTTTTTTGGGTGGGTAAAGTTTTTGTTGGTCTGTGTGTCTGTAGGTGTGTTCTTTTTACTCATTTACTTTATTTTTTAAAATTTTTTTGTAACGACCCGCTCCTACCTTGTACAATATTGTCCGCTTTGGACGCCCAAATATCGTAAACTTCCCAGTAAGGTCACCCATCCTTGGATTGCCCCAGGATGAGCATGCTTAACTGTGAAGTTCCTACGTTCTTTGGTCCGCCCTCACGGCTTTAAAAGGCCTTATACAAGATAGGGCATGATCTATTATTTATACCACACAACTTACACTTCAC
>JAOTQK010000001.1:1725951-1753976 GCA_025642025.1 Rhododendron ferrugineum
GAGAGCCCCCGCACGGGTCTCAACCGCCCTCAGGCCGGTCGACCACTACTTGGAACTTCCAGGGGCGGGGCGTCACATTTTTGATGTGTCTGATTCGATCAAATGCAACAAAAAGAGGTGGCATAGATCCATTCCGCTAAGGTTTTTATTTTACAAGTACTTATTTCTTGTTTTTATTTTATAAGTACTTATTTTAATTAGTGAAACATATAAGAGATCAATAGTCCATGAATACCAAATTGATCCGCACCGATCAACGTAATTTTTATGTGGTTTTGACCCGGGTATATACCGAAACAACCAAAGTTGCAATTTGAAAGAATAACGATGCTACATTAATATTTTTTGATTTTTAGGAATGGTAAGAATTTCATTCATAAAAGAGATTATAACCTACAATGTGCATCTAATTACAATTAAAAAGACTAATTGCACACAGGAACGACAAATGACACGTCTAAATTGAGATGTTGTAAATTAGAAAAATTGAATTTCAGATTTATATTTTGCCTAACAGCTGACTTCACACGTGCCAAAATTCCTAACAACCAGCATCGTTTTTTGTCGTTTTTATCTGTCCGGTTCCCACATATATATACAGCTGTCCGTCTCCACCTGCTTACGCAGCAACCTAATGATGAAAATAACCCCAGAGGGAAAAAAATATTCTTGATTATCACCCTTTATATGGGGCCGTATCCCAACCAGTTTGGGTTGGGACCAATTTGGATTGCTTGTGGGCTCTTTCCGAGCCCACAATAATAATCGGAACCATTCAATCTTTAGATTTCGTCAAGAAAATTGATCATACAGAAAATCACGTTGATCGGATATCGTTTGATATGATTTCAAAATGCATTAATCTTCAAATAATTGTTTTCATATGGATTGCAATTTAGTGTTGCACACTTTTATTCTTAAAAACTTGATACATTTCGAAATTATATCAAACGATATCTGATCAACGTGATTTTTAGCGTGGTCAATGTTCTCAACGAGTTTTAAAAAATAAATGATTTCGATCATTGTTGTGACCCTGGAAAGGGTGCACAATCAATTCAAACTGGTCCCAATTTAAACTGGTTGTGATACGACCCCCTTTATATATGTCATCGAATCCACGGCCATTGTTTTACTTTTGCAATGGACCGGCTTGCTCTACAGTTGAATCTCGGTCGTTTATTGATAGTTCAGATTTATTAAAGTGTCTATCTTACAGATAAGATATTATTGATAAGTCTGGACCATTAAAAATACTTTGGGACGACTGTGACCACTTAAATTGCTCACTGTAGTCCAACTGTGGACTGTAAACGAATCAAATTCTTTTGCTATCTTTTAATTACATTATACTAAATACGGCTCACTAAATATATTTTAGTTGATTATTTATTCTGCTTATTTTGTGTCTTTCGTATAAGTAAATAAGCAAAGATCATCGAACAATCACCCTCCTTAAAAGATGGTGAACATTATTCTCTCTCTCATTGGTTGAAATGGTGTGGACTCCACCACAAAGTGATATCATGTTTATCATGCAATACGCTTTTTGGTAAACATGACATCACTTTGCGGTGGATACACATTATTTCAACCAATATGAATGAGAGTAATGTTCATCCTCTTTAAGTAGATGGTGAACAAAATTCAACTCTCGAAGGAACCAGTTATGTCGACCCTATATACAATGTTTTTGAAAAGTTAGAGACAAAATCTATTGAAAATTTTTTAGATTTAAAAAAGTAATTAGGTTACTAAAGTGATAATATTAGTCTAGCACCATTAAATCTTATATGGTGCTTACATAAGTCAGATCTACAAAATCAACACACGACACTCCAAAATACAGTATTTTAAGAGTTATTGCAGTATATGAATCAAATCAAGATTCCTTATTTGGAAACTGATTTAAATAACGTAAAAATTATTGAAACTCTGAGATTGATGTTCTTCTCGATTTTACTTTTTAAGCTAAAATTGCTTATAAAAATAAGATACGAATCAATAATCCACTGTACTCCATCCGTCAGTGTTTGTTAGTTGTTTTTAAAGTCTGTGCCACTCGCAATTATTTTTATCTTTCTTTTAACATGGACTCTTAAAAATACTATGCAATATGGATTTTGTTAGATAGATCTCAATCAATTTTATTATAATTTTTTTAAAATTATGAAAAATATTATAAATGGAAAGAAAAAGTAATTTGAAAATAGTACAAATCTCTAGAATGAACCACCGGAGGGAGTATAAGGTGCCGTTCCGCTTTCTTTTTAAATCTTATTTTTCAAAAAGAAGATAATTTCAAACTCAAATATAATGAAAATAAAAAATAAATTTTTAACTTTTTTTGTACCTTTTAAAAGATCTCAGTGAGATCTATCAAACAAGATTTATATTGATAGAAAAATTATTTGCATAAACACATAATTTTTGAATTTAAAACTATCTTTCTTTTTTAAAAGTTCTTTTTTCAAGAAACCGGAACGCCCCTAAAAGTTGAAAGCAATTACTATCCAACAGCCTTGACTTCTAGCTGGTCCAGTAATAGAAGGGCATTGACTAAACCCAGCCAAATCTCTCGCCACGTCATCCTTTGACAACTGTTAAATCCGTTAAATACTTTTCAAGGGCTTTCAGATTCTCTGCATCTCTCTCTCTCTCTCTCCCTCCGAAAACTCCGCAGCGAAACCCCTCGCCAAGTCAAACCCTAGGCCGGATTCTAGGGTTTGCAATTCCGTTCCGAATTCCCAAACAGAACCCAGAGAGAAAATCCTCATCGTTTTTCGATTCTCTTTTTCGGTGGTTTGGGAATTCGAATTCCATTTTTTTCCAAACTTGATGGTTCACCTTGTGGGGCCGGGTCGGGTGGACCCGGCGAAGTTGGAGGTCGAGGATCCGTTGGAGGAAGAGTACGGGTCGCTCCACAAGCGGTCCAAGGCGTCCGCGCAATTCAATCAGGTTTTTTTGACAGTTCTCTTTTTGTGTAATTTGAAATTTTTTGGTTTGTGGGAATATTGTAACAAATTGAAATGATAGCGAGTTTTTTAATTTGTCACTCGAATGGGCAACGTGCTTGACTGCTTGTGACTTGTGAATATTAGAATGGGCAATGCTGGTGGTGCGGGAGCTGGACCGCGAGCGTGAAAGCGTCTTTCAAAAAGGATTAGGAGCTTGTTCGTTTTGGTATTTGGGTTTTGGATTTTGGATTTTGGGTAATGAGTGGAGAGAGATAGAGAGAGGAATGAGAGTAATGATTGAGAGAATTTATTAGGGACCGTGCGTTGAGAGAGAATCCAAAATCCCAAATACCATTTCGAAGGATTAGGTGGCTTAGGATGGGAGATTTTAGGGGGCTGAGTTTAGCTAAAAAGCCAGCCTTCTTTTTTGGAATTGAGGTTGTTTTGGTGATTTTTTTTCTATTTTTGGGTGAAAAATTGGATCTTTTATGGTGGAGAGTTACGGGAAATGTTGGAAGTACGAATTAATTTGAATACGGTTTTACCAGAATAGGGGGTCATTTAAAAATCAGGTGGTGTTTTATAGTATTTTATATTTTTGCATTTTTTCTCGACACGAGGTTTGACTGTTTTCGTTTTATCAAATTAAAATCTTCTGTTTAGTTTGTGGGAAAGTTGGGGAATAATTGAGAATTTTTGAATTTGTGCCATTGTTAACCAATTGATGATTAGAAGGGGCAAGATGATTGTGAGTATATGACTGGAGGTTTTAGGGGTTGAGTTTTGGATAGCTAATAAGCCAGCCTTTTTTGAAATTGAGGTTTTTGGTGTTTTTTTTTTCTTTTCAATTTTTGGTGAAAGTTTGGATCTTTTCTGGAGCTCTCGATGAGAGAACAGAAAATGTTAAACAATTCAAATTAGATTTGATAAAGGTTTCCAGAGTTGGGTCATTTGGAAGTTGTGTGTTTTTTTTTAATTTTTTGAACCTCTTGCTGGTTTTGGGAATTCATTTAGAGTAGGCAAAACCAACTTCCCAGTTTACCTAATTTGGTATTATAACAATCCCAGTTCCAAACCCAAGGTGCAGATTCTACGCTGCCAAACACATGTTCGTTTCTGTAGAAATCAATGGAGGGTCAGGCGGTTAGGCAACTAGTTCCATGTTGTCAAGGTTTATGGTTTGTGTTGTGGATGATCGCCTTGGGTGAATTGTGACCTCGTACGATCATGTCGCGTTGGAAAGAAGCCAAGAAAGATCATATGCTCATTCAGGTATTTTTTTTTAAAACTCCGGGTGTGCGGGTCAGCTTACATGTACCTTGATTATTTTCCGATTATCGGATCCACCGTCCACTAGTAGGGGCCTTCAAAGCCGGGGCAAAGCCCCTTTTGGATTGGCCCCACAAAATTTGATGGCACATTCGAATCTGAGGTCTAGGAGGGAGCAAACCCTTAAATCTTAGGCTCCAGGCCAACCGCTAGTGGTATTTACTGTATATGTGAAGAACTGATGATGGAGGGGGTTCCTTTTAGAGTTTTGGTCTAATCCTACATGCTGAATCCGCCACTTAGATGGGTTGTCAGGGAAGCTGTGAAAGGGCATTTACAATTCAAAAACGCCAGGCACACATTCATTTTCACATCCTCTCTCACTAGTGATGGTGAGACCCTCTAGATAGTATTGTGGGTCCCACCATCACCTATGGTAGAGGATGTAAAAATGAATGTAAACTTGGATGTGTTCGTGGCATTGTTCTTTACAATTTGGTATTTAGGGGTCAAAAAAGGAAATAAAGAGCTGGCATGTCAGGTTCTGATTTAGATATGTCATTGCTATTGCTTGTGTTTTTTTTTTGGTCTTGATTAAGCTGGCCTTACAATTGTGGATAATTTTTGTATGTTATAATTTCTGCCAAAAATAAATAGCTGTAGTAGGGGTAGGATCATGGATGCAAATTGATTACTGATGACGGGAGTTGATTTTTGCGTATATAGACTTACCTACTGTGCAAGCAGAGAAAGATGGAGGATTATTGCTTGAGTGTGGAAAAAGAAAATTGAAGTCATCGAGTGGGAAAATGGTAAATATATGGATTTCAGTGGTCAAGAGTTTGAGGGGCTGTTTGCTTCATGAAATTGGAATAAACCAGTGAACTTTTTGAGCATTGAATGAGTAGCACTGCATAATTGTACTGAATGCCAAAGTGAAACATTTATTGATGTTATTTCCCATTAGGACCAGGTTTTAAACTCGGCTACCATCTAATTTATTCAGCTTTAAGTTTTCTTGTTCGTATTGATTTTTGTTATTGCCTTTATAAGCTTGTAAAGGTCAACAATTGTCTGTTACTTTCATGTTTTGGCAATGGATATGGTTCTTACATGACATTTTCTTTCAATGAGCAGTGGAACACTGGAAATAATGAGTTTCCAGTCCCAGCTACACAATACAATCCACTTGATGAGCCAAGTCCTTTGGGCTTGCGTCTGAGGAAAAGCCCCTCGTTGTTGGATTTGATACAAATGAGGCTCTCCCAAAGTAGTTCTTCTACTGTCAGTGCAAATCATAATTTGACAGATAAGGACTTCAAGGGCACCACTGCTTCAACTAGTAACGACAAGCTAAAGGCTGCAAATTTTGACAAGCTAAAGGCCACAAATTTTCCAGCTTTGCTTCTAAGGATTGGAAACTGGGAGGTATATGCAACAACTCTGTATCTACTATTTTTTTGTATATATTTGACATTTTCTGCATATGGCTGAAATTATATCTGGTTGGCAGTATGTTTCCAAGTATGAGGGTGATTTGGTAGCAAAATGCTACTTTGCCAAACATAAAATTGTCTGGGAAATCCTTGACGGAGGTCTGAAGAGTAAAATAGAGATCCAATGGTCAGATATCAAGGCTATGAAGGCTAACTTATGTGATGATGTACCAGGAACTTTGACTTTGACGGTAATGCATTATATTTATGTTATGTTCATATGTTCAATGCGCTGGAAATGTGCTATCAGGGTAGTCATATTGTGTTTTATATTGCTTCAAAATAATGTTCTTTTCCTGAAATTGTTATCATGGACACTATTCATTTGTTGTTTGTTGCAGCTACTTAGGCCACCCCTTTTCTTCAAGGAGACCAATCCACAGCCTAGAAAGCACACCTTATGGCAGGCTATTGCAGATTTTACTGATGGACAAGCCAGTATACACAGGTAAAATCCAGTGGGCTTATCTTGGCGGAGCCATGTTGGTACAATTGACCAAACTGATTTGGTAAATTTTGGATTGTTACATGTGATTTTAGAGAGTTTCACAGAATTGTTCCTAACAAATTGTAAATCATGGATTTCCTCCACTAAAATTTTGAAGTTCTTAGTTGTGATTGTAGTTTTTTCTGTCATTTTCCCCTTTATGATACGCAATTTTGCCCTGTTCAGATGGTAATTTTCCTCCTGGAAAATTGGGAAATGTTTGTGCGTACGTTTAATAGATTAAGTTTCACCACCTTTAAATGAAAATTCTACCTTCATGAGACTAAGTGAATGCTTCTATATATTCTCTGTGTTGGTTGCATGGATAGCCCTTTCTCCTTCTCATTTTTTTGGTGTAAGATCGTCTACACAGACCTTTGAGGTGTTGATTGAAATATATCTTCTTTCCTGTGTAAACTTTCCTTGCAGACACTTTTCTGCGATGCAAACTTTCTCAACTGCTGTTTTAGATTTGTGTAGGTAGCTAGGGTTCAGAGCATCTAAAGCTGTGAAAGTGATGGGAAAAGTTTTTTCTTTTTTCTCAAACATCAAAGCGATGGAATGTTTTTTAACATCAAATTGATGGAAAGTTGCTTCTTTGTTTTTTGTAGGCAGCATTTTCTACAGTGCACACAAGGCCTGTTAAACAAACACTATGAGAGATTAATCCAGTATGATAAGCGTCTCAATCTTGTTAGCCAGCAGCCTGATTTGGTTCTTGATTCACCATATTTTGACGTTCAAGTCTCTGCCAAAGGATCTCCCACCTCCAGCTTCAATGACGTGGAATCAACCCCAGGAGCTCAATCTTCCTCTAAGATTGGACAGAATTCTGCTGGTTTAGTGCCAGAGCATTTGTCGCCACAAGCTCCTTCTCCTAGCTCAGGTACATAATTGAACGCCATATTCGTATCTAATTCTTTGAAACTCGAGTTTTTAAATGTTACATTTGTGGTTGACATTAATTTAGTCCCAACTCCAACATATGATTACCTGTAGTGTTTCATAGAACCGAGTACTTATTCTATCTTCGTATTAGCCATATGCTTAAACAATAAAACAACATGTGTTGCCGAAAAAGTGAATCCGTGAGTATTTGCTTTGAGCTATTTGCTTAGACAATAGTTTTTACCATTGCATCCGACTGAAAAGTTTTGAATGAACTCTTTTTTTAGAAGTAAAATGTCATTAAAAGGTGCAAAAGGGACGCAACATCTATATTCTCATATGCTTGTGTTCCTATCATTTGGATTACACAACGGGATATGTATATTATTAATCGATTTTGGAATATGTTACAGCTCAAGAATAACTAAGCCCTCCCATAAACAACAAAAGAACAGAAGATTGAAGAAAGAATCTCTCAAGCTGAAAATGAAAAACTAGGTTCCCAAGTTCCGTAGAATCTGGATGTTCACATTTTAAATTTCCTCAAGTTCATGATACAAGTTCCAGATATGTGGCTAAGTGGCATGCCTGCATGTATTATAATTGTTCTTCAATGCTGGAGTGGACTATTCATGTTGTTTAGATGCTGATGTTTAGAACTATCACGTTCTCAAGGTTTATGGTTCCGAAGAAAGTAATCCACATAGCCAGGCTAATTTGCGTTCTTCCATTAACAGTTTAACACAAGTACTGTGTCTATTGGTGACTGTTTTTTTACCCATATCTGATTTTCAGTGATGGATTTGCGTGCAATAGAGGGGAATGAAAGTCGGGGAGCAAACGGTCTTCTGGTGCAACAGTCTATGTCCATGAGCGATCTTGTGAATCACATTGGACACAAAATTTCAGAACGAATGGGTTCCGGAAACCCATCTGGATTTAAGGAAACAGTAGAATGTCAGGACATGCTGGAGAACATTGCTCAGATCCTTCTGGGTGACACACAGTGTCCAGCAGCATCTGATGAGAAGAAACTCATGTCGAGAGTCAACTCCCTGTGCTGCCTCCTTCAGGACCCCACTGCAGGCCCCAGTATGAAGTTTGACGCTGAAACTCAGGTTGAAGGAGTTGATCGTGGAATGGGGATTCAAGGGAACCATGTTACTGAGTCAATAGGGGATCTTCCCAGCTGCAACCAGGGACTGGGTATGTCAAGGAAGGACTCGTTTGGCGATTTTCTGCTTAATCTACCCCGGATATCATCGCTGCCAAAGTTCTTGTTCGACATATTGGAAGATGGCGAAAACTAAGCTGACGGTGGATTTTATTACTCCCTAAGTCCCATTTTGTTTGTCTGTTTTTCAAAATCGTACTTTTAATCACATCAACAAATAATGTATTTCCGAGAATAATTTCTGAAAATGCAGACAAAATGTGACGGAGGAAGTATTTAACATTTCAAAATGTAGAGAGAATCGAGCTATTGAGATTCTGAGTCTCTTGTTTGTCACCCAGTATTTGGATATGGAGGAGTTTCTGGGGTTCGGAGAACATGTTTTGATGAAGAATCCTGTGAAAACTGCCTGTGCAAGGATCGGTGTTCTAGATCCATTCTACTTATAAGTTGTATTGATTGTTCTTAACATTAATGGTAGTATTATTATTATTATCACTTGAGATCCTTAAGCATATAAAGTGTTTGTTACCTACATTTCTTAACAGCAAACTTTTGGGACTAGTGGTAGCTTAACATGGTATCAAAGCTATGGTTGGGAGAGGTCTTGGGTTCGACGAGTTTCTCTGTATTGCAATATTTGTTTCCCGTTTGCATTCTGCTTCTTTCCCTCGTATTTTGTGTCAGTTGTGTCTATAAAAATTTGAGCTTGATATATATTGTTGGAAGCTTAAGCTTCGAGTACTGATAACTTAGCAAATCATTCATGTGGTAGTCCTCATGCATGGAAAATTGGAAATGCTGTCTCCGATCCATGATATAAGATCTCTCTAGCATTAGTTTGCCAAATAAATTTACTATTTCTCGAAAAGATATGAAACGAGATATCCGGTGAACATGATTTTTGCTGTGATTGAAGTTTGCGACCCAGCACAGGGCCCAAAAATGAGCAAATACCCCTTTTTTCCCGTGTTCATTTTCCTTCTATTTTCTCTTCTTGTATTTTTGTGCCAATAACCCAAGTGAAAAAATCTAGTAATGCAGCCGAAGAGCCCAATTCATTGACAGCTGACCCAACTACAAATGAAAGCTTCAGAACTATATCATCTATGTTATCAATTGAATATCTCACTGTTAGGGTTGCAGACAACCTTCAGCAGTAGTTTAGCCCGGGATGTGGGGGCGGAGCCCCACCGTCTCGAACTGCAGCGAAAACGATATTTTCAGGACTTGGGATGTAATTTCCACATAGGCCCCGACCTATTTTACTGTGCAGTTTGTATGTAATTATGTTAACGTGTTTTTAGAAAAAAAACAGAGAGGCGAGAGAAAACACAGGTCTCAAATAGATTGCGAGAAGACTTGTACTCTTGATTCGATTTTATAGTGGACTGGTGTGGCTCCTGTGGTTTTTCCTCGCGTTGAGGTTTTCCATGTATATCTTATGTTCGTTCTTTTCTTGTTCGTTATGCACTATTTCTGTTTGCTTGCGATTTCTGTGATTCTAGTTTTCAAGATCCGTATGGCGTTGTGAGTTGAACAAGGAGTTCAATTCCTAACACTCACTGCAGATTTCACCACAGTTCAATTGAAAGCTCAAGCCACTTCAACTTTCAGAGCACGAATTTAGCACACAGTTCCTTTACCAAACCTATTGCTCAACCTACAGATCTTGAACTTATGCAGTATTCATCAGGCCAGCAGATATGATATTCACTACTCATGTAGCTGTGTTTTGTTATATCTATGAGAACGAGAAATCATTGGAGCATACATACCTCAAGCATAAGGGTTCAAATAAAGAGTCTTCTCGTCTTTCTCAATGTGAAAAGGTCCAAGTTCTTCAGCCATCCCATAAGCAATTGATGAACATCCAGGCCCGAAATAAACACTCGTGGGATAACCAAACTATTTTCATAAAAAAAGTACTCTCTTAGATCACCACCCATCTGGTCAAATAAGGTATGTGGACATACTAAGATGTTATAGGTGGACACAATAGATACAAGTTATGAATATGTGGGCACTATATCAAAAAAAAAATGCAACAGGGCTTGTTCTCGCTTAGTTATGTTTTGTTTCTGTCGGTATTTCTTTGGGTAAGGTAAAATTTTATAACACCGAGAAAACTCAACCAAAACAACCAGTGCACTTAGGAATCTCCTAAGGCAACCAAACAACATCCAAACAAAAAATAACCCTCAGAAAGAGAGAGGACCAAATCGAGCCTTATATTAAACAAAAAACACCAACAGCCCAAGAACACAACAGGGCTGTTCAAACAACTCCAAACTGATCACACAGTCTTCAAGTAGATGAGAACATAGCAGAGGGAAGATTCCACAGGGCACATAATCTTTGATTTCTGGCACTACTCTTGACCTCAGCTCTAATCACCTGCACAAGCATCAGAGCATCCCTTTGAGTGTTCTGAAACACTCTAGCATTTCGCTCCAGCCAAATATGATACTAAGAAGCAGCCAAGACCAACTTGTACATAGACTGCTGCAAAGCATTCCCAGTCATATGATGACTTAGCCCATAGAACCTCTTGATTCAACCTTATCAGACCTCTAGGATAACCACAGAGACGCAGCAGTTCCCCCACGATGTAAGATGATTAGGGGCACATGAAAAAGATAAGAGAATGACTTTCAGAAGCAGCATTACAATGCGCGCACAAATCATTATTAACTAAGCCCAAACTTTGTAGTCTATCTTTAGCTGACAGTCTGCCTTGAACAGCCAACCCACTGGATTATAGCCCATCTAGGGCATGAGCTTTGAACCAAATCACCTTCCACCAAGGAACATCAGGCTTGACCACTCTGCAGATTGCCTCCCAAGCAGATTTAATGGAAAACCCTTCAGCATTCAAACTCCAAATCACAGAATCTGCATGATTAGAGTTAGGAACCAAAGAACTAGGAGGTATTGTCCATAATTTCTTTAAGGCTTAGCTAACACATCTCATGAATGCATGCTTTTCGCTAATTGATTGCGAAATGGAAAAATTTTCAAGTCCGAGCAGGCGAGCACGTACAACTACTTTCTGAAATTTTTTTGGACAAACCCAGGATTAGGGGTGATCAATGAGCCGATTGAGCCAAGCAAGGGGTTGATCAAGTTGGGTTTGAAAGCTTAACAAGCTTCGAAAACGTGTTCAAGCTTAGCTAGTTTATGAGACGGGAGCTGATCTCAAAAGGACTAAGGGTGATAAATGAGCCGAGTAGTTGCTTATTCGAGCTCAGTTCGAAAAGCGAAGGCTTTACTCTCGTAAGGAGTGCAATCATTTCAATTCTAAGAACCCAATATAAATCTCTAGAAATCTATACAAAATTGGAATTAGCTTACTGGTTAACAGTCAGGGGCATAGGATCGAAGGTTAAGAGAGACCTCTTCGCCGGGGACGTTCCTTCGTCTCTTCTGTTGATAAAACGGGTTTGATACAGTGTGGCCAAATTTATTTTCATAAAAACAATTTCATACAAATCATCCCCGATTATGCATCAATCAGTATTCGATTAATATGATCTTCGACACGGTTTATCCTCTCGACGAGCTCTAAAACATGAACCGTTTCGATCATCGAGATAAATCGGAATGAGATCACAATTTAACGAATTCGGGTCGCAGTTCCTATAGAGAATTTCCGACGTCGTTTCGATAATCACTATCTACGTCGTTTGTCAAAGGGGCTTGATACAGTGCGGCCAAATTCATTTTCGCAAAAACAAATTCACTTCTATCGCATTCGATAATACATCAAATGGAATTCGACTCAAATTATATTTATCAGTGTTTTTGTTCTTAGAAATTTCTACAATATGAACGATTTCGATCCTAGAGATAAATAGAAATGAGCTCACGATTTGGCAAATACACGTTTCAAAGGACTTCTCAATTTTAAGATGCGAAGTTCCAATGAGTGTGGACGACGTCGTTTTCTGAGAAACCTCTCGCGTTCAAGATGCAAGTAGTCGTCGCCGTTGACAAACACGCTTCGTCCACCCATGGCACTCAATGAGAGACTCGAAACACAACCCCTCTCTCTCTCTCTCTCTCTCTCTCTCCATATTGTATTTCACTGAATCTCCATTCACAAGCGGCGTCAATCCTTTCAAATTGATTCTGACATTTTCAGGTATGCAAAAGCTCAAGCTTTATCCCAATTGTATACGATTCTGGCCTCACTTATCTGTACAGCTTTTCTGTGGGCGTCAAAACTTATTAATTTGATCATCTTTTGTAAACATTGTTATGGCTTGTTAGTGTGAATTTCGAGAATTGGGGTTTTTTTTTTTTTCATGTGCCTGTGCCTGTGCCTGTGCTTTTGGAGTTATGTCAATAGGCATGTAATTGTGTCTCCTATTTACATAACCGTAAACCTCTTGGTTAAGCCAGAGGCTAACATTGCTTTGGCTATTGTTGAATCCTTTATTTTGTGTTTGTGCATAAGAAACCGTTTTTGATATTTTCAAACCTTGTGGTGCATCAGTTGGTAATACTTCCTGTATGCCAGTGCCATTGCACTTGCTAGACTAGAGTTTCCAATCTAGTGCTTGTCGCTTCAATTCTTTGTGATAAATTAGTCGAAGAGATATTCGATTTTGGTGATGTGCTTGTACAGTTGTACTGTTTGTTGCAGCTACTTAGGCCACCCCTTTTCTTCAAGGAGACCAATCCACAGCCTAGAAAGCACACCTTATGGCACGCAATTGCAGAGTTTACTGATGGACAAGCCAGTATACACAGGTAAAATTCAGCGAGCTTATGTTGGCGGAGCCATGTTGGTACAACTGACCGCACTGATTTGGTAAATTTTGGATTGTTATATGTGATTTTAGAGAGTTTCACAGAATTGTTCCTACCAAAATAAATCATTGATTTCCACACTAAAATTTTGAAAAAGTTCTTAGTTTTTTTTTTTTTTATCCGCTAAAAAGTTCTTTGTTGTGGTTGTAGTTTTTCTGTCATTTCCCCCTTTATGATACGCATTTTTGCAATGTTCACACTTTTCTGCAATGCAAACTTTCTCGACTTTTGTCTTAGATTTGTGTTGGTAGCTTGGGTTCAGAGCCTCTGAACCTGTGAAAGTGATGGGAAGTTTTTTTTTTTGAACAACAAAGCAATGTTTTTTTTTTTTTTTTGTAACATCAAATTTATGGAAAGTGGCTTTGTTGGTTTTTGTAGGCAGCATTTTCTGCAGTGCACACAAGGTCTGTTTACAAACACTGAGAGATTAATCCAGTGTGATAAGCGTCTCAATCTTGTTAGCCAGCAGCCTGATTTGGTTCTTGATTCACCATATTTTGACATTCAAGCCTCTGACAAACGATCTCCCACCTCCAGCTTCAATGACGTGGAATCAACCCCAGCAGCTCAATCTTCCTCTAAGATTGGACAGAATTCTGCTGGTTTAGTGCCAGAGCATTTGTTGCCACAAGCTCCTTCTCCTAGCTCAGGTACAAAATTGAACTCCATATTCGTATCTAATTAGTTAAAACTCGAGTTTTTTAAATATTGCATTTGTGGTTGACATTAATTTAGTCCCAACTCCAACGTATGATTAGCTGTTGTGTTTCATGGAAGAAAACCGAGTACCTATCTATCTTCATATTAGCCATATGTAGAAACTATAAAACAACATGTGTTGCCAAAAAAGTGAATCTGCGAGTATTTACTTTGAGCTATTTCTTAGACAATAGTTCTTACCATTTCATCTGACTGAAAAGTCTTGAATGAACTCTTTTTTTTAGATGTAAAATACCATTAAAAGGTGCGAAAGAGACACAACATCTATATTCTCATATGCTTGTGTTCCTATCGTTGGGATTACACCACGGGATATATAATTTATTATCCAATTTTGGAATACGTTACAGTTCAAGACAATAACTAAGCCGTCCCATAAACAACGAAAGAACAAAGATCGAAGAAAGAATCTCTCAAGCAAAAAAGAAAAACTAGTAATGTTCCCGAGTTCATTTTAAATTTCATCAAGTTCATGATTCAAGTTCCAGATATGTGGCTAAGTGGCATGCCTGCATGTATTATAATTGTTCATCAATGGTGGAGTGGAATATTCATGTTGTTTAGATGCTGATGTTTAAAACTATCACGTTCTTAAGGTTTATGGTTTTGAAGAAAGTAATCTACATAGCCAGGCTAATTTGCATTCTTCCATTAACAGTTTAACACAAGTACTGTTCCTATTGATGACCGATTTTTACCCGTATCTGATTTTCAGTGATGGATTTGCGTGCAATAGAGGGGAATGAAAGTCGTGGAGGAAACGGTCTTCAGGCGCAACAGTCTATGTCCATGAGCGATCTTGTGAATCACATTGGACACAAAATTCCAGAATGAATGAGTTCCGGAAACGCATCTGGATTTAAGGAAACAATAGAATGTCAGGACATGCTGGAGAACAATGCTCAAATCCTTCTGGGTTGATACACAGTGTCCAGCAGCATCTGATGAGAAGAAACTCATGTCAAGAGTCAACTCCCTGTGCTGCCTCCTTCAGGACCCCACTGCGGGCCCCAGTGGCTAGTTCTGATTATTGTCTCTGTTGGTCACAGTCCCAGGGCCTCATAATGGCTTGAGTTGGTGCACTGAGCAAGATAGATTAGGAGGCCGGGAAATTGATCCAGCGGCCGATTAAATGGATGTCTCGGCCGCGAGAAAGCCAAAAGTCAGGAAATCGATTTAAGTTAAGTTTGATCGATTTCGCGGACCATTTTGTTTTTCTTTTTCTACCTCTTCGTCCTCTCTCCCGTTCGGGCGACCGAAATCACCCCGTCCTCCGACCGCCGCCATCGTTCTCCGTGATCTCCTCTGATCACTGCCATCCCGGTCGTTGTTTTTCTCGGCTGTCATGGCTTCCCCGCCTCCTCCTCCAGTCGACACTACTTCCGGTGCTCCTTCATCATCTACTGCCGCATCAGGAGATGCGGGCAAGACCCCGGCCGTTGAGGCCACGGTTCTTGGCAGGGTGTCAAGTACCCGCGTTCTTCGTTCGAGCCGGCATACACCGGTTATTGGGGGGGGGGGGGTTCTTCGCAGCCGAATCCTCCTAATACTGAGTTTTTGAGACTCCTTCTGACGTGGGTAGCGATGTCTTTTTGGCGCTGAAACTCAACTTGAAGGAGTTGATTATGGAATGAAGATTCAAGGGAACCATGTTACTGAGTCAATAGGGGATCTTCCCAGCTGCAACCAAGGACTGGGTATGTCAAGGAAGGATTCGATTGGCGATTTTCTGCTTAATATACCCCGTATATCATCGCTGCCAAAATTCTTGTTCGACATATTGGAAGATGGCGAAAACTACGCTGACAGTGGATTTTATTACTCCTTAAGTCCCATTTTGTTTGTCTATTTTTCAAAATCATACTTTTAATCACATCAACAAATAATGTATTTCCGAGAATAATTTCTGAAAATGCACAGACAAAATGTGACGGAGGTAGTATTTAACATTTCAAAATGTAGAGAGAATTGAGCTATTGAGATTCTGAGTCTCTTGTTGTCACCCAGTATTTGGACATGGAGGAGTTTCTGGGGTTCGGAGAACATGTTTTGATGAAGAATCCTGTTAAAACTGCCTTTACAAGGATCGGTGTTCTAGATCCATTCTACTGATAAGTTGATTGTTTTTAACATTAATGGTATTATTATTATTATCACTTGTGATCCTTTAAGCCCATAAAGTGTTTGTTACATACCTATCTTTACTTAATCATGTTAGAAAGTTTATACACGTTGGCCCCGTTTCCTAGCAGTTAGCTTTTGGGACTACTGGTAGCTTAACATGGTATCAAAGCAATGGTTGGGAGAGATCTTGGGTTCAACGCGACTCTGTTTTGCAATATTTGTTTCCCGTTGGCATTCTGCTTCTTCCCCTCGTATTCTGTGTGAGCTTTATCTATAAAATTTCTCATAGCTTGACATTCATTGTTGAAAGCTTAAGCTTTTGGAGTACTGAAAACTTAACAAATCATTCATGTGCTAGTCCTCATGCATGGAAATGCTCTCTGATCCATGATATAAGATCTCCAGTGAACATGATTTTTGATGTGATTGAAGTTCGTGACCTGCCACAGGGCCTGAAAATGAGCAAATTGCACTCAGCAGGTGCCCCAACTGCTGACAAGCCATCTCCTAATTTTATTCCAGACGAGGAGAACTTGGTCCTAACTGCAAAAAGCACAGTTTTAAGGAGGCCTCTGTCATGGTAGTGGTGAAACCCAGATTCAGACAACCCCAAGAGGGGATAGGGAGGTCGACAAACCCAAACTCTGCCACACTGTCACTACGAGTAATTTTTCAGTTGTCTTAGGGCACTGCCACATGATACTCAACACCCTCCACCAAACATTCATGTGAGATCCACACGCCCGACATGAACGAATGTGTAGTGGAGTTGGAGGCACCTAATAATTTTTCGTCACCAATACCACTTGAGGACCCAAGGGCTGGTGATGAAGGAGGAGTCTGAACAAACAAAGCTTTTGTCACCTACAATTCAAAATATTCACAGATTATCCATAAATCAAACGAGCAGCTCCTTTATATACAAAAGGGAGATAAAACTGAATCATAGATCTACTGTACAGAAAGAAAATCAACCTAATCTCCCACCATCATGAAATGTTATCTTGAATAATGTTTCAAAGTTATATGTTTATGTATAATATCTACAATTGGTTTCTTCCATCATGTCCATATCTTCATTTTCGCAAAAGATCAGGAAGGAGGCTGCGAATGAATGGTGGTATCAGGTAACATGGCTACTGTCACTACAAAGTATTCACAGCCAACCGGGAGACCGAAAGGGTTTGAAGTTGATCCTGAATTCAAGGACAACCGACTGGGTCCCGAGTCGGAGGTCGCAGGGAAAAAAGCTAGTTGATCTGAAGTCTGATGTGGTGGCAGCTTCACGGTCTGTCGTTCAATATGCACGATAAGCCCAGCAATGTAGCTAGGCCTGTTTGGGAGATTGTCCAAAAACAAGGCCACGGATTCGGCAGAGAGATAGTAGTTAGGGCAGTTACGATTGATCGCCTCATAATGGCCAGAAGAGTTGAGGACAAATGCGGCAATTTCGTGGACTTCCAAACGCCCAAAAGAAATTTTCTCCTTGTTTGCCTGCAACATGATCAAGAAGTGTTCAGAGAAAAATATAAAGAGGAAAACTGCATAATAGTGTACATGACAAAAGTGTTCTATAAGATTTGAACTCATAGGAATCATTTAAGAAGGATTATGTTAACGAGGGCGCTGAGGGCATTTGTTTATATGGTTTGAAATAATTGCACATTCCACCGAAAGTGTGGGTTGTAAAGAATGGACATGAACGCTTGCATATGAGACATTGAAAAGAAGAAAAAAAAATACAGAATGCACAACTATTTAAAGCAAAAACCAATGAACTTGGGTCACGTGTTAAGAAGACCCTATTAAGGAAAGGAAATATCTAAACCACTTTGCTCCCAATACTCACAATCTTAGATTGGTTGAATCAAACCAACTGGGCGGTGAACGAGTCTTCCCTTTAAATTCATCTCTTTTTGAAATGATCTATAGACAACCTTAAAAAAAAAGGAAAGGAACCACAGCAGTAACACAATTGGGTACCATCTCGGATTCAACTGAGACAATTTTTCAGAACAACAGATGCAGAGAGTAAATTTTGCAGTCGCTCCTAAACAACTACTCGTAAAATATAGTTAAAGGTTTTCACCTATTCTGCATTCGGTGTCCCAATACCACTTTTGGCATGTGAGCCACAAAAAAGATACAAATAATCATGAATGGTTGAAATTTATATCTTGGACTGGCAACCATCCTGATCTGTTTGTTAGCTGGGTATTATACGGTTAAGAAAGTTATTCCATCAAAAACCAAGATTCACCAGGCTTCGGTTATCTGACGAGAGTACGAAACTATTACAAGTGAAGTATCCGAACATTGTCGAACTAATTGAGAAACTTACCTGCTTCTCCAGTTGAAGCTTTAAGAACAAAGTATTGAAACCCTCTTTCTTTACTTCCAACTCCTTTTTCAGTTGCTCCTGTGTAGCTTCGGCCTTTGAATGCCTATCAAGCAGCTCCGCACAGCGCCTCGACAAAACACCAACTTTATCAGCAAGCACCCGGATACATTCTCGAAACTCAGCAGCACCGTCATCTTCTTTATCATTACCAGAACTGAAAATACCATCACCCCAGAAAAGCAATTAAATCCACGTCATTTCATTGTGTACTTAACTAGACATATAAAACTGGTTCCATCAATATCTCAACACAATAAGACTACTTAGATATGTTTATACCGGGCAGTCTCCAGTATACAAATTATCTTCGCATCAGCTTTTCCTGTTTGATGACAAATAAACTCAACTACTACCTCATCCCAAGTAAAAGGGACTGCAGTACATTGGCTGAGACAATAGTGCTGTTGTTTTAAGCTAATTGAAACAACAGGGAAAGAGAATAAAGAACCAGTGAACCCTAGAGGAAATCACCATCCGGAGCCATTTTATGGGATATACTTGTGTGGGCCACGGAATGATGGGACATTGGGTTCAGGC
The DNA here is from genome assembly GCA_025642025.1 of Rhododendron ferrugineum. NCBI lineage: Eukaryota > Viridiplantae > Streptophyta > Magnoliopsida > Ericales > Ericaceae > Rhododendron > Rhododendron ferrugineum. Next base: position 1,744,820 of record JAOTQK010000001.1, read on the forward strand.
AGTCGCTTCAGGATTGGGGGATGGAGTAGCTTGATGGACTGCTTGTGTGCCTTTATGGAATATATGAGGCATTGGGCAGGGAAATTCGTACTATGAAAGAAGCTTGCTAGGTGAGTGTCCAACTAAACCTGTTAGACACGGATCCCAAACACTTGTGTCTTGACATTGGTACACATATTCAGAAAAGCAGTTGTAAGTTGTAAAGTAGATCACCAACAAAGCAGCTCGTAATTTCGAACCTGACTCATGCAATCAAGTACCAATGTTATGCCATTAAGAAACCAAAAATTAGGATGGCATGACCTGAATCCTGATGCATTGGTTCAAGCATGTAACTAAGTATGGGAAATAATATCATGCATCTAATGCTAAATATAATGCACGGAATGAAACAAATTTACTGAAAAAGATGAATAAAAACGGGATGCCAGATGACAAACTATGGCAACTTACTTGGCCAAAGAATGAGCTAGAGCACGCAAGGACTCAGCAAATCCGACCACCCCACCTGAAGAAACACAGCTCCTTAATCTTTCAAAAAGGCTACGCATCTTTACTGCTGAAGCACGCAATGCACTATACTCTGAGGCTCTTCTATCGGCTGCACAAAGATGAGTTTGGGCTTCCTCTCTCGCTTCATGTAGACAATTCTCTAAGTGAGCACAGTTCATCTGTGGTAAGACACACACACTGTTAAAGTGAAGAAAAGCAATCTTCCCCTTGAAGGATAGTCTAACCAAGTGGTCACACTGAATCAGGATTTTTACTGTTCAAATCTACATGACTTGAAACTCATGTCAGATGCACAGACGTAGAAGAAATTTGCTAGCCCTATATTACATGCTGAAAACAGAGAATCCAGGAAGCCACAGAATTACTAAAGTGTAGACGAGCAAAATCTAATTGGCTGTCCAACTAAGTGGTCACCCCCAACAAGGATTTCATGGTTTAAAACAATAAAACTTGAACCTCATTTCAGATGCACAAAAACAGAATACATTTGCTTACCCTAGTAAATGCTGAAAATTGAATTTCCTCGTCAGCAGTTGAAACCTAGTTAGATTGGCAAAAGGAGCCACACCCCGACTCCCCCATGGCACAACAATAATGATAATGACGACGACGATGATGCTATTGGCAGTAATAATCGAATAACAGGTATGATGAAAGTACAACAACAGACGTAATAGCAGATAGATGTATCGCTAATATCCCTAGTCAGCATGCAGACTGAGCAACCTGATCTATTTGCAGTTCAAATAAGCAACTAGGTAGGACTAAACCTAGCACATTTCAGCAAAGCCATGCCAAAGAGTGTTGAGTTCCCTTTTGATGCATGGAACTGCAGCTCTCTCGGCCATTTAGCCACTCAAGACAACTATCAACAAAGAGCTCCAAGGATTGAGGTCATCTAATCATCAATGCAATCCTGATGCAGCTGCTCACTGAAAGGTCTAACTTCTTGTTTCTAGGAATAAAGAAGGAGCTTTGTTGCAGTAAATAATAAGTAAATACAGCTAACTCACATTACAATATAAATCATAGTTGCTTCTATACCCCTTCATTTAGTTGGTGCTAAACTGACTTCAACTCTGAACTTAATCTGCTTCTAGGTTAAAAGAGAGAAGAGAAAGGGAAAAAACAAAGGTTCTGAAATTGAAACTCAATTCGTCATATAGTTTCTCAAAGTGATAAGATGAAAAAAGATATACAGTTGTAACAGTTCAACCACAAATACCTGAGATTCATCCAGAAGCTTACGACTGATTTCCAGCTCCCTTTCAAGCTTGGCAGCCTCCTCCACTAGGGTTTTCAGCTTGGTTTCAGTCTCACTCAATAGACTCGACTTTTCTGCAACTTCATTCTGCAATTCCACCACAAGATCGCTACTAGCTTTAGAATCTAAACCCCTTTCAGCAATTGTTTCAGCAGGTGAATTATTTAGCGTTTGAGTCATGCTCTCAGTGTAACTGGTTGCCACAGTATCTTTCCCATCTTTCTCATTATCCTGAACCTCATCACGAGGTAGTTCCAGCATTGATGAATCCAGTTGAGGATTTTGCACTGAAGACGAGTCTGTCATATTCTCATCCAATCCTTCAGAAGGTTTGCTAATCTGTTTAGGGAAAAAACCTAATTTTAAATTCAAAGAAGTAGAGGCACAAGAAACCTCATCCATGTGTTCACCGCAGATTTCTGATTTGCTATCACCAGTCTTCACATTTGATAGGTCAAAGTTTTTATCAACTGGAATCCTACTTCCATGTGAATATTGATCGGACAACCTCTGCTCCAATTCTTGAATCCGTTTTTCATACGACTCACACTGCATTTGCTTAACCTTTAGCATAGATTGCAGGTGTTTCCCGTATTCATCCTTCAAATGCAAGGCTTCAGCAGTCTTTTCTGCTGCATTTTTCAACAAACTGTCCACTTTACTATCATCAAGTGATTCGTATTCAACTTCAGGGCTGAAGGAACAAATGAGGGCTATAGCTGAAGCGAGTTCAGCTTTCAGTTTTGCATTCTCAACTTCCAACTTGCTAGTTCCAGCAATCTCTATCAACTCAGAGTCGTCAAGGAGCTCCTCCTTCTCATATTTCTCAAGGGAGTCAATGGCATTTTCTTCAATTTCAGCTGAATGAGAGCTACTGGATGGAGAAAACGAACCCCTTGAACTACCGTGCTTCTCGCTCTTTGACAATAGTCCTACCAAATGTTCAGGGGCATAACGGTCTATATCTGATATGTCAATGTCAAGCAAGTTAGTGTCAAAAGGAGTTATGTTGACATCACACTGGTTAGGAGTATCATTTAATCCCATTGAAGCTAAAATATCCCTTGGTATAAATGAACTATTTGCTTTCAGAAACTCCTCACGCCTCCTGACCTCGGCCTCTCTCCTTGTTGCAAGCTTTTCAGCCAACTGCCCAGCCATACCCATGTAGAGCTTCATTGAAGCCTTTCTTCTCACTACTTCAGCAAGGCATGCCCTGTAGGCAGGGCCAATCCCACGGACAACCTTCAAATATTCAAATTGATCGTTTTGCCGCTTCATGGCTTCCGTGAAAACAGAAAACTTGAACCGTGCATCTTTGATGGTGTATTGAATATATGCTATCTTTTGCATGTAATTATGCACAAAATTGTTCATTTTGGTTTTCTTATCCTTGCAGATATCAAGAAAATTGGAAATTGCACGGTCACAAGCCTGCATTGTAGGAAGGTAGTTTTTGTCATGGCCATCATACATAGGACCCAAGGCTGAAACTGCATCGTGAGGACGGAGGGAAGAGGACAACTGACTGGTAACACAGTCATCCACAAGTTTCTTCACCGTATTTACATCTTTGCTGCACAAATGCAAATAACATCTTGGTGATTTAAACAGATGGCATTCCCCAAATACACAACCGTTTGAACATGTGAAAGCAAAACAAATATATGTATACACACGTAACACACACAAACGTACCAAAACTTGAGTAGCCTTGATATTTACAAGTGACACCCAGACATTTTCTTCAAACAAGCTAAAAGCAAATTACCTCCCCCAACTTTTCTTACAAATATTTACTGTCAGTGTTTGCAAATTATGCTTCCTTCAATTAATTTTTCTTTCTTTTGTTGGCAAATCTTTGACAGAGTCAAAATTATGGATGTACCTCCCACCTAAAAAATATAAGATGTCCGCTCCTCTACTTCCTTTTGGTCTGCAAAATGTGGGCAAAAAAGCGTTTTGCCTCTCCCCCATCTGAGTTCGTTTAAGAGAACCCCAAAGGCCAAACCAAACCAGACACGGAAAAAATGACGAATTAAAGAGTAAAGAAAACCTATCACCTCTAAAAAGAGAGAATTTCAACAGTAGGCCCCAACAAAGACATGAACAAACCCAATAAGATATGGTTGTGCATTCATTCTGTTGGCAATCACCGTATAGCTTGCACCATAACAAAAAATATCTGATTCAAGGGACTAAAAACTCAAGTTGAGTAAGAGTAACTACCAAAATAAGGAGCAAAATGCTTAACAGGCATTCATAGATGTCCACGAGGGAATAACTAAATCCACCCCTAAGAGCAAAAGGTAAAATTACATGAGTCACATGCCTTTACACTAACTGCCTTGTGAACATAAGCATAAAATGGATGAGCACACCAGTTAACCCATTCCACTACAAATCAATCACGCCACATCAGATTCAACATGACCAGTGGACTTAACCCAGGTGAAATTTCTAAAAAAGCCAGAAAGTTAAGAGGATATGCGGAGCAAAATCACTTCAAAAGAAACAAACAACAGGAATTCCAAGGCCTAAATAAAAATTATGGAAAGAGAGAGCACCTCAAAGCTTGCATTATACTTTTTTGTTCGCTAACATATCGCTGGTGCTCCTTAATTGCCAGTTCCAAGTCCCTGACAAGATAGGAAGCTTTGCTAGTAAACAACTGCTCAGCACTCCGCTTTAGCTCTCCAAACTCCTGTTTAAACTCCAAAACCTTATTATCAAATTGCCTGTGGGAACTGCTAGAATCCTCCACCACCTTTAGCAAGTTCTCTTCCTTCACAAAATCAAGTAAGCACTTTCGCATAGCCGTTTGCAAAGCAGGGAGAAGTTTGCAACATTTTAACTTCTCAATATCTCTACCGAAATTCCCTATCAGATTGGAATGGCTACGATACTGCTGCGAGTAACACTTGATGAAATCTGTGTAGTTCTGGCAAATCTTTTGGTAGAAATGGTCCAAATTACCCCTGGCAATATCCAACGCTCTCTCTTGCACCTTCTGCTCCCTCAACAACCTCTCACAATGCTCAAATTTCGTTTGGGTGCGGCTGTAAATTGCGAGCCCATACTGGTAATGGTACCTAAATTGCCTCTCATAAGAAGGCAATGCTTTGAGGGCAGGGTCCAAGGCATCATCCAAAGGGTGGGGGTTATGGGAGGATGAAGGTGATGGTGGGTCTGGAATTTCGACTATTTCAACTTGCTCCGATGCAGGAGGCATAGAATTAATTCGCATTCTTCCTCTATTGAACAAGAACACCTCTCCCTCATTGGATGGTAATTTATAGAACGAGAGTGGGCGCTGAGTATCCAGCTTCATGTCCAAGCATAAGAGCAGTTGGTCATTTAAGTGAATCCCAGAAACAGATTCTAGGCATCTCTGGATCTCCTCAACTAGGGAATATTCGTCACATTCTAGTTCAAACGAATGCCCGTTTTCCGCAATATGAACCAGAAGTTTGCCCCTTTGCACCACACTTCCGGAAATACTTGAACTCATCTTATCCAAATGCAATTACCACGATCTTACAACAAACACCGGTCTCCAAACACAAGAATATGCTATTCCAAGATTCTCTCGGCTAATCCCAAAGCATAATATAACAATCAAACTCAACAATGGGAAAAAAGAAGAGCTAATTCACCGATTCACATATGCCCTCACCCAAAAACCAAAATTTCTAACTCCAGAGCTTAGCACTTGACAAACCCCCCAAATTATTTCCCACCCACAGTTGACATCAACAATAACAACTCAAATCCAAATAAACCCACCAAGGATAGCTTCCACAAGACTCCAATATTTGACTTGAATCCTCAATGAAACACCAAATATCGCAGGCCCTTCAATCAAATCAGCAAAAAACACAAAGTTTCCAACAGACCCACCAAAGAATTCTGGAAGAAACCCTAATTTCGACCGACCCACATGAGGAATCAGCAAAAATAGCCCAAATCTCAGCAAACCCACCAAGGATACCGTCCTCAAAACCCTAGCTTTGCCACAAAAAAACCCTTGATTTCCCTCGATATAAAGTCAACTAATTCCTGCAATCAGACAATAAAGAAAACAACTTTATACAAATACACAAATCAGAACAACGAAGGGAATCCAAAAAATGCATAGGAAGCAATCGGTGACAGGAAGATAAGAGGAAGAAGGAGATTTACTTGGAATTGGGTGAGAACAAAATTAGCACGAAACCCTTTGTGTGTGAGTTTTATCATTGTCGAGATATGTATTATGTATGTGTATATATATAATAGTTGAGATAAATGGGAGAATCTTTTATGCATAGAAAAAAGAACCTTCTGCGTGAAGCAAGCAGCAGTAGAAGTCTGATGTTCTTTCTTCTTCTTCTTCCACGCCGATATAGTATAAAAAGTTGGAATTTGGTCTTCGGAAAGAATTTCGTGTTATTTTGGAAAAAAACAAAAAACAAAACTCCTTTGATAAATTGGTTATTTCAATAAGAAAACAAAAACCATGGAACTGCTTTAAATCACATTTTAGAATTTTAAAGCTACTTTAAGTTGCGTATAATTGGAAAAAGCTATTTTACATGAATATATATAACCATAAAACTACCTCGTTTGCTGTGTTTTCAATTTTTATTTTTTATTTTTTGAGAAAACAAGGCAGTGGTTTTAGATTTTGAAAGCTACTTTTAATTTGCGTATAATTGGAAAAAGCTATTTTACGCGAAAATAAAACCGTAAAACTACCTCGTTTGCCGTGTTTTCAAAAAAGTTTTTTTTTTTTTTTTTGAGAAAACAAAGTAGTGGAAAGAAGAGACTGACTTTGTCAAATTTTCCTCAATAAACATGTTGCCGTTTCAAAAAAAGATAAGTCTGACTTTATTTATTAGATTATTTATTCACGGTGAGAGCAATTAAAAAATAAACATATAAAATAAGCTTACAAAATTCAAACAATATATATGATGCAAAAAATTCTAGATTCCTTTAGTTCTAAATTTTGATCATAAATTTATAATTTTAAGATTCCTTTCATCAAGACAAATAGATAATCATAAATATTTCATTTAAAACAAATAAATGTGCTTTTTATGTAATTTAAAAGCCCATTGGAATAATATATACTTATGTTGGAAGCCATAACCATCGAGAGAAAATGAATTTTTGCCTCTTTTTTTACCACTAAATTATTTTTGTTCTTATTTTCGTGAATTTATCATATTACTCTTTGATTTGGGTGAAAATGAACTATTGATTGCGTACCGCGTAGTTCAAATTCACAGTAATAAAGACAAAGAAAAAGGAGTGTGAATATAAAGAAAGACTAAATGCACTACTATTTTAAATTTTGAACCGTAATTGCATGAAATAAAGAAAAAAAATCAACAAAAATATCAGGGTTTTGACTTTTTGAAGTCCTCTATTCAAGAAAAATTAAAAGGTCACATCTCCCATACAAAAAAAAAAAAAGACAAACAGAAATGTGAAAATTTTATTTTAAACAATACCGAATACCAAATAGAACCTACCACGTATTATCAATCCGATGTTTAACAACAATTGTAAGATTATGATTTTCAAGGACTGGGAACCTGCTGACCGCGGGATTAGCATGGGTGATGTCTAGGTCAAAACTACGTTGTTTTGTGCTTGGGAATGGTCCCCGTTTTTTTTAAATGATTCCTAAAAAAAATATTCAAACAGCTCATTATTGTTAAAATATTTGTTAATTGGTTCTTACGAAAAAAATTAACTAAATCCAATATTAGTAAGGGCTATTTCAGAATTCGCACCTTACGGAATCTGAAACAGCCCTTACCAATATTAGATTTAGCTAATTTTTTTAGGAATCGATAAAAAAAAAATTGAGAATAATTAGTGGTTTGAATTATCTTTGAGGGCCCAAAATGGATCCCATAATTAGTTGTTTAGTTTTTTCATTATCATTTCCCAACTAAACAATCCTTTACAATATAGTTCTGAAATGTGTAATATGTTGTCTTTATCTTTAAAATAAAACAAAAGAAAATTAAAAAAGGATGCCAAACCAATTACTCCCTTCTTTATTGTCAGTTTTGTTTTGCCCAACAAGAAAAACAGATTTATTTATTTTAGTGATCATCCCTATAGAATTTGAAATATCAAAAAATTTGTTTTGGTTTCTAAGATATGGCCCCTCAAATTTCTCTCTTATATTGGATTCTTATTTGCAAGTTGACTTTGTATTCCATTGTCCATTTTTATTGGCCCACTGCAATAGTCCAATTTATGTCCCCTTGTAATAGTCCTTGATTCTTCTCAGGGGAAATAAAACAACTAACGCAATTTAAGTCTACGCACACATCTTAAAAAAGATAACTTTAGGCAAAATTATATACGAACCGTACCGGTTGCATCTAGAACCGTTTGATACAAGTGAACTCGTGTGCATCGAACAATTTTGGCTATAGTTGCGTTTTGAAGATGTGTGCATAACATTGCTCTAAACTAATCCAAAAAATAAAATGGTCGATCAAATCCATTAATGGATGCCCTAAAAATTGTGCTAAGCCGATGTCCACACGAAGTATTGCAAAAACCTCTTCTTCTTCTTCTTCTTTTTTTAATTTGTCATAATTCAATGAGAAAAAACCTCATTTCCCAATTATTTTTCTCACCTTTTTAAAAGTTTGTATGCAGCAATATTTTTGGAAATTCAGTTATTAACTTTGAGGGCATTTAGGCCATTCAACCAGAAAATGAGAAATGAAAAAAATTCTCATATCTTAGAGTACTGAAAAATTGCAGTGTTCTAAAACAAGGTATTCCTCGCCGAGTACTCACTCTAAGGTGTCTGGCCGAGACGACTAATCCCTACTCGGTGGGCATTACTCGCCGAGTACTCGCTCTAAAGTGCCTGACCGAGCGACTATCGAGTAGTGAGTTTTAGAACACTGCGAAAAAGATAGATATTCACGAATTTATTGCCTCGAGGCAATTGCTGCTTAGAAATATAGATTGTGATCGGTAATTAGACAGACACTAATATGAGAGATTGTTCGGTGCTCTTGGGTCATTGCTCCACTTTCTCAAAATTTTATTATGTGGATATTTTTCCTGCCAACATAAAACAAAATCACTAGCCTAGCATAAAAAGCAATTGCCAAAATGGGACTAATCCTTGCCTAAAATAAAAGGAATTATTAGAACTGATTTCCACTGTTAAAATCATTTCTGAAAAGGGAAAAGGCCGAAAAGTTGGACTATTAGAGCATCCACAATGTAATAATCAAAACCAAAAGGTTACTAAAGTTAGCAATGTTTGCTCAAAAAGGTGCTCACATTGTAATAACCAAAGTTAGCAATCTCTTAGCAACTCATCAAATTTTGGCCTTTGAATAATCAAAACTA